>CM055955.1:142763704-143350578 GCA_029490685.1 Schizonepeta tenuifolia | reverse complement strand
TAAAGTCCTTCTTTTAGATACTCACATCATCACCATTAGTAGGCATGTTATTTTCCATGAATCTGTTTTTCCCTTTTCTCATCTACCTGCTTCTTCTTTTCCTGACCATCATGCTCCTCTCATGCCTACTACATCTCTTCCTTCTTTCCCTCTTACTGACACCTCCATTCCTTCTCCTCCTACATCTTCTTCTTCCTTCTTTCCCTCTTACTGACACCTCCATTCCTTCTCCTCCTACATCTTCTTCTTCCTTCATTCCTGTTGCATCTGCTCCTCCATCTGTTACCACAAGATCAGGTAGAGTGAGCAAACCTCCTTCTCACTTGAATGATTTTGTGTGTACCTTCATCAACTCTACTTCTTCTTCTTATCCCCTTAATCAGTATCTTTCTTACTCTAAACTCACTGTTGCCTACTTGTTTTTCCTATGTTGCATGATTGTTCTACCTGAGCTCTCTAGCTATACTCAAGCTGCAAAATATCCTGAGTGGTTAAAAGCCATTAAACAAGAGCTTGATGCTCTCATTAAGAATGGCACCTGGATCATTACTCAATTTCCACCAGGAAAATTTGCCATTGGGAACAAGTGGCTTTTCAAAATTAAATTCTTTGCTGATGGCTCTTTGGATCGTTACAAGGCCAGACTTGTGGCAAAGGGGTATACACAGATAGCTGGCATTGACTATATAGACACTTTTTCACCGGTTGCTAAGCTTGTCACAGTCAAGATCATGCTTGCTCTCTCAGCCATTAAAGGATGGACTCTCTGTCACCTTGATATAAATAATGCCTTCCTTTATGGTGAATTGGATGAGGATATCTATATGGAGTTGCCTGAAGGCTTGCTCACACCTGAGGGGGAGAAATATCCTGCTGGATCTGTTTGTAAACTAAAGCGATCTCTTTATGGTTTGAAACAAGCATCACGACAGTGGTATTTGAAGTTTTCTCAAGTTCTTGCTAAATTTGGTTTAAAGCAATCTGCATCAGATCATTCATTCTTCTACAAGAAGCAAGAAAACAGCTTCTTAGGGTTAGTGGTGTATGTAGATGATATCATGCTGGCAAGTAATGATGACAGACTTATACTGAAGTTCAAATCCTTCCTTGGAACTCATTTCAAATATAAGATTTGGGTGCACCAAAATACTTTCTTGGAGTTGAATTAACAAGGAGTAAATCAGGCATATATATATGTCAAAGGAAGTATGCTATGGACTTGGTAAATGATGCTGGATTGATTGGCTGTAAACCTGCTTCTACACCAATGGAATCCGGGAAAACCTTGAAACAAGAAGAAGGGAACCTCCTCATAGATGCTACAGTCTACGGGAGGTTAATTGGAAGGCTTCTTTACCTTTGTATTACTAGACCAGACATCACATTTGCTGTCCATAAACTGAGCCAATTCTTAGCTAAACCTTGTGAAGGACATATGATGGCAGCAGAAAGGGTGCTTCGATACTTAGAAGGTACTCTTGGCCATGGGTTATTTTATTCCGGCAAATCTGAGGTAAATGTGAGCATGTTTGCTGATGCGGATTGGGCAGCATGTCCTGACACTAGAAGATCTGTGACTGGCTATTGCTCCTTTATTGGATCTTCACTTATATCTTGGCGAAGCAAGAAACAAGATACCATTTCTAGATCTTCAGCAGAAGCAGAGTATAGGTCTATGGCTCAAGCTTGTTGTGAAGTTGTTTGGATGAAGAAAATCTTGAATGATTTTGGAGTGCAACAACTCAAGCCTATACCTTTATTCTGTGACAATAAGGCTGCGGTTTATATCACTTCCAATCCAGCTTTCCATGAACGAACTAAACACATCGAGATAGATTGTCATACCATAAGAGATCATTATTTGTCAGGTTTGATCAAGCCATTGCATATCAAGAACACTCATCAACTGGCGGACATATTCACAAAACCGCTTGCTTCTCCAGCTCTCAAGTATCTTCTCAGCAAGATGGATTTCACAACCATTTACTCTCCATCTTGAGGGGAGTATTGAGAACATGATTTAGAGTGTAGGCTTATCTGCATGTATTTTGCTTTTATTTCCTTTAGTTAGGAGAAGTCGCATTTCTATTATTACGTTTTTTCTCTTAGTTGTAATTAGCCTAGTCAGCATCCCAGCTCTATAAATAGGGATTGCTGCATCTGTACTGTTCACGTTGTGATGAATAAAATAGTATTCTTCTTCATTCTTAGCTCAATTTTCTTCAAATAATTTAATTAAATTATAAATAGAAAATAATAAATTATGTTTGTAATTTAATTAAGACGTCGGTAGGCCGTAACTGTACTTGAAGGGTAATTCTATTTAACCCCAATTAATAAACCCTAACGAAAATAAGTTCAAGCCAACTTCATATATAATCCCCGCCCCCACTCTTCTTTGTTCAAAGAAAATAAATGTCGATTTTTTCTTCAATATACCTTATATGATTTATGTTGTATATCGAGATTTATGATTGCAGTTGAAATTTTAATGAAATTAAATATGCAGCCAAATGCAAATTAATTATCCTATTACCTTTTCAATATCGTATGCATTTTATTGGACTGACAAATTTGGTTGTGTTATTAAAAAAATTATGTAATCAAACTTTTGATGTTTGCTCATAACATTTTTTGTTCAATCAAAAGACTCGAGGTTACAACATGGGCGCCGACATAAATCATACATTCCCCATGAAACATAATCATGAAATTAAAGTTTCATTACCAACAATGAATCGAACTGTTGGACTTTTATTTTTACCAATCCCCAATTAGAACTGCAAGCCATATGAATGTTGAGCGCAACTGGAAAAAAGTGATAAAATTTTTACATAATATTTATTTTACGGTAAAATTATATTATAATAATAATATATATTTACAGCTATGTATTCGAATTATAAAAAATTAAATATCATATCCATGCATCGCATGAGCCAACTTTCTAGTAATCATGAAATTAAAGTTTCATTAGTAATATTGTCAAACAAATGTAGAATATTAACTTAAGAGTTGGTCTCTTGTGAGACGCTTCTCACAAGGTGAGACGCGCATGTGGCGCGTGCACCGATTTCTTTTTCTTTCATTTTTGTTTTTTTTTTTTTCATATTTTTTGATTTTTTTTGCCCATATGCACACCACCATATATTCATATGCACACCACTTAATGTTCATATGCACATTGAAGAGTATCGATATGCACCAACTTTTTCTTGTTTTTTTTTTCATTTTTTTTGTTACAGTTTTTTTTTCTTTTTTCCGACGGAGCATTCGGCTCCGATTTTACGGCTGCGCCTTCGCTCCGATTACTAATATAAAGATAATCGTCAGACAATAATTTGGACTTTTTCGACTCGCTCCGAGGCTTTCGGCTCCCCTCGCTTGATTCTTGACCAAAGAAGAAGCGGTAAACAAAACAATGAGAGGCAAACAAAAAAAAGGAATGCAAAATAAATTTATGTTTTTGATATTTTTTGCAAAAATTAAAAGGTTCGTAATTAAATCAGAATTTGGTAAAAAGTCAGTTATTTTTTTTTTCATTTTTGCCTTATAATTAATATATTTTCGGCTCCACGTGCATGACGAAATTGAAGGAAATTAATTATACTATAGTCACTAAATAAAAGTGTCACAAAATTATATATATGATGTACTCGTAAACGGAAGAAAAATATGTGTACAAAAAGTTTTGGTTGTATAAAGGATAACAATCCTCCGACATCAATGTCTATATTTATTTTCTTACTGGATTGAATGTAATAATAAAATATGATTTCGAATTAATAAATTGAGTCAATGAAGTACAAATATTTTCAAATTGACCCCATCGTACGGTAAGACTATCTAAAATCATTTATGAAAGATTTTTTTTTTTTTTTTAGGAAATCATTTTTATGAAATTATTTGGTGGTGATGACATTGACTTTTGTGTACGGGACTTGCTCGATTTTGACTGAGCTATTGAAACTTTGAACAAGACGAATGATAAGAGAAGAATGGCGACCAAGCAAATGAATTTGTTTTGTCTTTTTCTTTTTTCGATTTGGGAGTGATGAGATAATATATGTTTTATTTTTTTAATAATATTATACGAAACTTTATCAAATGAATGTGGTCTTGAACAATATTAACCACTCTATCATTATGCTAACACACGCATAATATTGTTTCGTATATTTATATTACAATGGATTGATCATTAATGTTTTGTTGCAAAAATATTTAACGTGTAACGACAATTACGTGAGTTTGGATTTTATGGCTACTCATTAGTAATTGGTTGTGATCTTGAGATTTACGTATGGAGGGATATAAATTAAGGTTAATGGCCTGTAAATTTCCAAACTTTTTGAGTTGTCTCGTTTTGTACCTTAGAAAATAAATCTTCCTCACAATTTCCAAACTTTTTATTTTGTCTGTTTTTGCTACCTGACTCATTTTCCGGCGATTCTGAGCTGACGTGGCGGTCGGAAAATGACGTGGATATCTTTAATTTAATAAAAAAGGTTTATGGCCTGTAAATTTTCTCGTTTTGCACTCCAGAAAAAAAAGATTGCATCACAATTTTTCAAACTTTTAGTTTCGTCTGATTTTGCTACTTGAATCGATTTAATTGAAACGACGTCATTTAATCAATCCCGTAACTTGAATTAGAGAAACACACATTGCTTATTTCTTATATAAAATTTATCTTGATATTTGCAATCTCAAAATCAAGTTTATGACAAAAGTAAAGTGGGTAAGCGGGTGTTATAGATCATGGCTGGTTTACTTTCGTCTGACTGTAGTGTAGAGCGAATAAATATAGGACCCAAGGAAGGAATTGGCCTTGGGCCTGCAACTCCATCGAAGTAAGTTTGTCTGGGCCGCTCCCATTGAGAAATCTCTACCAGTGCAGGTGCTATTCGAGAACAATTAGCCTGTCTAGATTTAAACATTATTCTAGAAAATTCGTTGGTAGAATGGAAAGAGTTGGGGGAAGAAAGGGTCCACGGGGAATGAATGGGAAGATCGAAAGGTTGGAAGAAGAATGGATTTTTTAGCTAAATGCATGGAATTGCTAAGTATTTCTTCGAACAAATATAGAACCAGAATGGATGATTTTATGTCTATTACCAATTCTTCCTCCCGAGTTAAGACCTATCATTAAGATATATGGAGGTAAATTAATGAGCTCAGATATTAATGAACTCTATGGAAGAGTTATCTATCGAAACAATACTCTTACCGATCTAAATATCAAGGTAAATTTATAAGAAATAAGCAATGTGTATTTCTCTAATTCAAGTTACGAGCTTGAATAAATGACGTTGTTTCAATTAAATCTATTCAAGTAGCAAAATGAGACGCAACTAAAAGTTTGGAAATTGTAAAACAATTTTTTTTTCTGGGGTGCAAAACGAGACAACTCAAAAAGTTTGAAAATTTACAGGCCATAAACTTTTTTTTTTAATTAAAGATATCCACGTCATTTTTCCGACCGCCACGTCAGCTTAGAATCACCGGAAAATGAGTCCAGTAGCAAAAGCAGACAAAATTAAAAGTTTGGAAATTCTGAGGCAGATTTTTTTTCTGAGGTGCAAAACGAGACAATTCAAAAAGTGGAAATTTACAAGCCATTAACCCAATATTAACCCTATATTTCCAATTAATAATTGAATATATGTCTGTATAGTTTGTGATGTTAGAGTATATCGAATGAATCATGAAAGTATAATTGTATTTTTGATTTTTTAGAGGCTTTGTGAATTGTGTGGTTGACATTATCAATTGGTTCGAATAATCGATGTCCCATATCATGTACCACACACTCAGTTGTGGTGTGTATTATTATTTTATTTTTGTATTTTCATGTTTCCATTCAATTTTAATTTATTGTATTTTAGTTCAAATATTTATTGTTGATAATGTGTGAAAGTAGTCATCTTGATATGAATTCCAAAAAATAAAAGTAGTCACTTTTTTGTATTAATGTACCAATTATATGTCCCTTAATGAAATTTATAAGCAACGACACAGTTCACGAGTCTCCAACATAAAAATTCACGAGCTCGTGATTTTGTGAACTTGCGAATTTTATGTATAAAATATACTTTATCCTTACGCTATTTTTATTATATTTCTTCCGGTCACGAATATTAACAAGAAAACAATTAGCTAGTGATAGAAGTTATGTTAGTGAAATTTTTAATTAAATACTAGTACTTAATATGGTATAAATAGTGAAATCAAGTGAATTTACTCTTGAAATAGTAAATAATGATATAAAGGGGTAGCGAGAGAGTTAATAATCTGACACAAAAAATGAGAAAAATAATTAATATTGCAGGTGAAATAGTTAGGACGTAGGAGAAATAAAGGCCACGTTAACAATTTAATAGGGTTTTAATAACCTGAATATAGCTCAAAATAGCGGAAGGGTTATAGTATAGTAACACTATCTAGTTTTTATCTTTTTCTCTTTTTTAGATAATGATTATCTTTTATCATTACGAGTATGACAAGTGTTTATTTTAATTTTATTTCCTTTTCACACTTGATTAGTCGTACAATTGAGAAATGCTTGTCCTAAAAGCACGAGGTTAGTGTTACTTTTGAGTTTTGAGCTTAATCGAGATAGGTTATTTTATATTGAAATTTAAAGGATATTTTGTTAAATAAATAGTCTACATTTTATACTGCTGATTGTGGTGGCGTTGTGTTGGGCAGATTCATATTCTATAGATGAGCCCAAATTAACAGTAATTAACAAAATTACAAAATGGGGGCTTCATATTATTTCAAAGCCCATAAATATATTGCCCAAGTATTGTATTGTTTCAGATAATGCTGACTATGTTTTGTCACAATATTATTTCTTTCATCTCATTCAATTTGATTCAATTTCCTTTTTAGGCGTCCCACTTAATTTGGCTTATTTATTTTTATTTTAGTATTTTTATTCATTTATATTATTAGATTTTATATAGACTCCCAATAAAGACACTCGGCAACCATCAAATGATAACCCCCGAGGCACAGAGAGAGAGAATATATGATATTTAGGGATGGCAACGGGTCGGGTTTTCGTGGGTACCCTCACTTCCCAAATTCTGATGGGACGGGTTTAGGAAATATTAAATGGTTTTGGGACGGGTTGAGTCGAAACATGCAAACCCGTCACGGGTTTGGGTCGGGTTTGGACAATTACCTTCGGGTACCCGCTACCCAAACCCATTTATATATATAAGATAAAAGATATTATTATATGTATAATTTATTATATAATTATAAGTATTAGTAGATTTAGGGTTTTATTTGATTTCTTAACCCACACACACATCCGTAAGAGTTAAGTCTTTAATGTTTCTCCTCTACTTTTGTAAATCTACTTTCGAAATATGACGACACAACGACAACGTAACATCAATAATCCATACTTCTAGTTATGTTTTAAGATTTTGTAAGTTCGTAATACTTTGCTTTGAGATTAATTTTAGTGAAATTTTCTGCTGATGTTTATGTTTTAATCATATTTATAATATTTGTTATTTGATGTTGTACTTTTAGTATTCGGGTTTTTAGTGAGTAATAAACGGGTATTATTCAATGGGTTCGGGTCGGGTATGGATTTTAAAATTATTTTTTAATCGGGTTTGGAACGGGTTTGGGTATTGAAAATTTTCATGGGTTTAGATTTGGGAAATGCTTAATGGGTGGGTACCCGACCCATTACCATCCCTAATGATATCACGAGAGGGGCTATTTAATTTGTTTTTCAAACTGACAATTTATACATCTTGGTTGCGTGTTTGACTACCTCTTTTTACTAGTATTTCATTGTGAAAAATCTATAATAAGCTCGGACGAATGCACTAGCTCCACTAGCTGCTCAACCTCCAAGAGGATCTTGATGAGAAATTCCTTCAGTACCCGCCCCGCTGATCGTCGCATTCCAACGCCTTCCGATAGGCTCAATGGCGTTCCAGCTTGTGACGGCGTCAATCCTGGCACCCCTCATTTCGGATAAATTTCCGATATTCGAGTACCACTTCGCGATCGTCACGGTACTCATTTGGAGCTGCGCCATTTTATGGTGTGAGAGCTTCTTCCCGTCGAGGGCTGGAGTTTACATCCAGCTCTTTAGGACATTCACGTACATCGTGTCTGCCATTTTGCTCATCGCCCTTTTTTCCCCTTGAAGAATGCTCTCTGTTGTTATGCGGTCATGCTTTTGTTTCTTTTCCCCGTCAGCTACTATGTGGTCTTCCCCAAGGGAGGTGGGCCACTACTTGATGCCAAACGAAGCTGCGCAGCCACAACCCGCCGTCACCATCTAGTCTCCTACTATGTTCTCTACTTTTTCATTTTCAGCTATACTCGTTGATGACTGTGTGATCTTCGCTTTTATCTATTAATTAATATTAATCGTGTTTTTATATGCCTTATCCTTTCATGAATTAATTTTTACGGTATTTGTAATTGAGTTTCCAACATTACATAATCTATAAGACGGGACCACAACGGGTGTCTCGTCGCCGGTCTCGAGACACCCCGGCCGACGAGACACCCCGATGCAGGAGGGTGGAGCTCGATACCGTCTCGCCGCGACGAGACAGTCTCAAGATGGCGCGTGGCCTTCACGCGTTTCCGATTTTTTATTTTTATTTTTATTTTTTAACAGGCGGGTGCAATGCACGCGCCAAAAATAAAATAAAATAAAAAATGGCAGAAACGGTAATATCCAACGGGCAAAAAATTCAAACGGCTATATAGCCGATTTTCCATTTTTTTTTTTTTTGCAATTCATCCCTATAAATACCAACCTCCATACCACAAATTATTCCACACCAAATTCATCTTCCTCCTCTTTTTCTCTCTAATTTTCGCTCAAATTTCTTGCAAAAAAAAAAAATGTCTTCGTCGTCCGACTCCTCAACTGGCTACTCTTCCCATGGCACCGACGACGAGGTTATGTCGATGGTGACCAACCTCCAAGCTGCTGCGGCTCGGCTCATCGCCAAAAAGAAAAAAAAAGAAGGCGAAGAGGTCGGTCGTAAACCGCGATCGGGAGGCGGCCCTGCAGCAATTGATGGCCAACTATTTCAACGACAACCCGACGTACGGGCCAACTTTTTTTCGCCGGCATTTTCGGATGCACAAGCATCTATTCTTGAGGATTTGCGAGGCGTTTGAGCAGAATGTGAGATATTTCCGGCACAAGCAAGATGCAACCGGCAAATGGGGCCTCACGTCGGTGCAAAAGTGCACAATGGCCATTCGCCAACTAGCCACCGGTGGAGCGCCGGATGTTTTCGACGAATACTCGAAGATCGGCGATAGCACCGACCGTCTTTGCCTCCGGAAGTTCTGCCGAGGTGTCATCGACATATTCGGTGACGTGTATTTGAGGAGGCCAAACGCACAAGACACGACTCAGCTGCTGCGGATGCACGAGGAGCGGCACGGCTTTCCGGGGATGCTCGGTAGCCTGGACTGCATGCACTGGGCGTGGAGGAATTGTCTGAAGGCGTGGTCGGCTACCTACACTCGAGGAGATATAGGCGTGCCTTCTTTGATTCTTGAGGCGGTGGCGTCTCAAGACTTATGGATCTGGCACGCCTTTTATGGAGTAGTCGGCTCCAACAACGATATCAACGTCCTCAATTAGTCGCCCATATTTTCGGACGTTGCTTGAAGAACGTGCTCCGCCGTGCAAGTACACAGTGAACGGAAAGCCCTACGACGGCGGTTACTACTTAATCGATGGGATCTATCCGGATTGGGCTGCTCTGATCAAAGCTCCTCCGATTGCAACGGATGACAAGGCGGCGCGCTTCAAGAAGATGCAGGAAGCGGCGAGGAAGGATATCGAACGGGCATTTGGTGTTCTTCAGGCCCGTTGGGGAATTATCCGGAACCCGGCGTGGGGCTGGTACGTACCGCACCTCCGCAACATCATGTTTGCGTGCATTATTTTGCACAATATGATCATTGAAGACGAGAGGGAGGAGGCCGAGAACTGGAGAGAGGACACAGAAACAACGCCGAGTAGTAATGTTACTCATGTCCCCTACCCGCAATCATGGAAGAATTTCATCAAACGGGACGCCGCATTAAGAGATGTAAGGAGGCACCATCGGCTCACAAATGATTTGATCGAGCATATTTGGAGCCGATTTGGAGCAGTTGACGAGTAGGATGTTTTTATTTTTTTTTTATTTCAATTAATGTAATGTTTTTATTTGTTTTATTTCAATTAATGTATTGTACTAGTTATCTATTTAAATTAATGAAAATTTCAATTTTTCTTATTAAAAATAATGCAAAATAGAAATTCAGAAAATCCTTAGAGACACCCCTTAGAGACAGCCCCACTGCAGCTCACTGTCTCTATCTCCAAAAAATCCTTAGAGACACCCCTTAGAGACACTACCACTGCAGGTAGTCTAATTAGCGAATAGTACTATACGATTAAGGACGAGAACGAATAATACAATCAAATTTTTTAATTAAATTTTGAGTCTATATAAATTCTAAACGAGTTTCATAATTTACGCACTTATAAATCAGAACTGTGATCAACGGGTCAGTTCCCAACTGACGGATATTGCTATACATATTTATTTAGAAAGGAACACATATGAATAATTTTTTAATTGCATTTTAAACAAATACGAGTATATAAATTTCAAACAAGCTTGAATAATTCTAAACACCATCCCGAATTGTTTGATTAAGAGTCTCCGTTGAGAAATATCGAATATGTAGAAAAATTGCAGAAAAATTATTAATGATTTGTCAACGACGGCAGTTCCGACCCAAAATTGTTCGCATATAGAGGCCGATTTAGTAATGTCGGAGCAACTTTATCATAATTTTATGTTGAACCCATAAATTTAAGAATTTTTAATTAGGGACACATTCATTCTTATAAACAATTTTCAAAAAAACAAAAATTATACAAGACAATCTCTTTGAGAAGTAAATAATTTTTGTCCCTTTTGAGAAAAAAAGAGTGGTTTGAAAATTATCTATAAAAATGAGTGTGAATTAGATTTGAATTTTAAAGGGTGTTACTTAAAAAAATAATAATAACTAACAAACAATATCTTTCTTATACTATCACCTATTAAATTTTATTAAATACTATTACCTGTCGATTTTCGACGGGCTATACACTAGTATTATTAAAAGGAAAATGATTCTTATTTTGAAAAAATCCTACGTCGCACCCTTTATATTCCTCCATTCATATTTATCTAAATTCTCAAATTTTTGAATTTTTAAATGTAAAATAATAGATTTTAAATATCTATACTAAAATCTTGTATCCCACATCGGTTTCCCAACGAAACTTTACCTATTGAAAATCCTATAAATACCTAGAATCAATATGTATTTTCTCATCTTTTGCTCCACCAGTTTTATTTGGCCAATTTATTTATTAATCGGCCGAATAAATAACTATATTTTATAGTTTAATTTGATTTAATTTGGTCAATTTATTAATTGGCCGAATAGATAATTATTTTTTGTAGGAGTTTTATTTGGTCAATTTATTTATTAATCAGCCGAATAAATAACTGCTATATTTTTTTAATTTAATTTAATATAATTTGGTCAATTTATTAATTGGCCGAATAGATAATTATTTTTATTAAGGAACCAATTTATTAGTTGACATAATAAATGGTTCCAAAATAGTTTGAATAATTTATTGGTTGACCGAATTAAATTTGAAAATAGTCTAATATTTTTTTATTTAATTTGATAAAAAATAAGTAATTTTTAATTTGCCAATTAATTAGGTAGACGAGCCAATTCCCAACTGATGGGTACCTCAACTCGGGATCCAATGTGACACATTTTCATTCTTTATTCTTATTAATTTTAAAATTTTCATTTTATTCATTTTTTTCATGTATTTTCTAAAATCTAGAATCGTCATAAATTGTGCATTTATAAATCAAAATCGTGGTCAACGGCTCAATTCTGACCCGGAACCGTGGCGGTAGACGAGCCAATTCCCAACCGACACTCGAGAAATTTTTAATTTTATGCTTTTTTCCCATGTATTTTGTAAAATCTATAATCGTCATCCATGAAATAATTTTTACGCTATTTGTAGTTGAGTTTCCAACTTTGCAATTTATAATTTTAATTAACGAATATTACTATACGATTAAGGACGATAACGAATAGTACAATCATTATTTTTATTAAATTTTTGGATCTATATAAATTCTAAATAAATTTTATAAATTACGCACTTATAAATCAGAGTCGTGGTCAACGGGCCAGTTCCGACTTAGAACTGTGGCAGTAGACTAATATACGGATTTTTTTCAGAAAGGACACAAATGACTAATTTTTTAATCGGATTTTAAACAAGTACGAGTATATAAATTTCAAACAAGTTTGAATAATCCTAACCACATCATCTCACATTGCTTTATTAATCATCTCCATTGGAAAACATAAAATTGGTAGAAAAATTACTAACGATTTATCAACGAGTCAATTCCGACCAATAATCGTGCGCGTAGATGAGTCAATTCTGTTTTTGAAGTTCCATTCTTAGTTAAAAAAGTTATTCTCGAAACTGGTAAAAGAGAAAACGAATGTTATCATTTATTTTTCTATGAATATATTTGGAAGATGATTATTTATATAATACTGGTAATTTATAATTAAATTTTTATTTATTAAATATTGTGTGAATATTTTTGAAATATAGTTATGTATATAATTAATATTAATTTCAGGTAAAAAGAAAATAAATGTCATTATTAATTTTTTTGTGATTATATTTGGATAGATGATTATTTATATAATTTAAAATTAGTATTGTAGTCAATAGGCCGGTTCCAGGTCGGAACCGTCGGGGGTAGACGGGATGATTGTGAAGGCGGTGGTTTAACTTATTTTTTTTCTTAATCTTGTGTTGAATTCATAATGTGGGGTATTTAAGGTCACTTTCATGTTATAGACAATCTTAACATTTATAGTATTATTCGCTATCTATATATCTCTTCTCTCTCTCTCTCTCACTACCTGCTCCTTCCCTTGCCTCTTTTTCTTCATAAAAAATTAAAAAAAAATTCAGCTTTCGCTTTCCTGAGAGAGAAATATATTTTTGCCCACATCGATTTTGTAGAAGAACAGAGCTTTAACAATTATCGAAAGTAATGAGAATATATTAACAAACATAACTATATGGGTTTGAGACGTAAACATGTGGTAAAATTATTTTTTAATTGAATTTGAGATGTGTTCAAGGGATATAAATTCTAAGCGAGTTTAGTAGATTACATAATCGAATTATTTAACGTTAAATAATTAACAAATAATATTTTTTTAATCTATCACATATTAGTACTATTTAATAATTTTATTAATTTTTATTATTTCCCGTCGATTTTCGACGGGTTATACGCTAATTAATTAATATTCAATTATATAATACTTCTGTAATAAATTATGTTTTATGCATTCAATTATTGGTGTATTGACTAATCAGTAGTCCTTCATTAAATGTCATAATATAATTATTTTAGACTAATTGCAAATTTTAACACCATATTATAATTTTTATATAATTTTCCATTGTTGCAAGTTAAATGTGTAATTTTTTTTTAATTATTCACTTAATTTTATCCTACAAAAATTATATATCAAATCTTTGTACTCAGTAATGATAATTTATCTCCCATAGAATCTCACAATGCTAGTACTTCATACT
Source organism: Schizonepeta tenuifolia (assembly GCA_029490685.1). Classification (NCBI taxonomy): domain Eukaryota; kingdom Viridiplantae; phylum Streptophyta; class Magnoliopsida; order Lamiales; family Lamiaceae; genus Schizonepeta; species Schizonepeta tenuifolia. The sequence continues at coordinate 143,336,852 of CM055955.1, read as the reverse complement.
ATAACAAAGTGGAAATAATTAACAGTATCTATCAAGTTAATTATTAATTACTTGCAATCGGGATATGTGACATTTATCTTCTATATATTGGGTCGGTTTAGTTATAATTCTTTTTATAGAAGATTGAAATCTAAGGTAAGCTAATCTTATGTGGGGCTCTCACTTCTTATTTATGTTGAATCCTCTATTTAAATTTCTCCATATTAATTCATAATATTAGGGCTGAGCAGCGGGTCGGATCGGTCCAAAACCGACCCGAACCGATAACACCGACGGACCGAACTTTTTGAGAATTTCGGACCGCCGCCGACCCGATAAGAATTTTGGGCCGAGCCGACACGACCGAAGCCGAAATGTCGGTTTCGGGTCGGTTTGTCGGTTTGGGATCGGTACGTCATTATTTCTCACGCCTCATCATATCATTTGTATATTGTATATACAATTTAATACAGTCTCAATTTTGATTCTTTAAATATATGTTTAATATTCTCGAAATATCTCCCGCCTTTTTTAATCACCATTTTATTTTATTTTTAATAAAAACTCAAAGTTATCTTTAATCATGGATTATCACTAATTATACTTGTCGAAGTTTTGCTTTACGTACATCCAAACCATTAACATAATTTTCAATTCAATAAGCTTTATATATGACTTGCCTTACACATATACTTATTATGCGATTCAAGAGATTCAAGTTTTTGCTCTACACATATATATTCAAGTATTTGAAGAGATTCAAGATTATGGAGTTCGTTTTCTTTCTCTTTCTCATCATCTCCATTAAATGACACATTAATAAACTCTAAATAAATTTAATCAAATAGTAATATTTAACGCTTCTGAAATCCCAAACCGGACCTCCCAAGCAAGTCTCAAACCACTCAAAATAAGAGTATTATAAAAGTAAGTTATATCCTTCAAAAAAAATAAAAATAAAATGTACGTTCTAGAAAAGACCTATGTTTTCCTACAGGATAATTGTAGGGAAATTGCATGCATACTTCAATTTTCACATCTTCAAGTGTTTTGAAGGCATGCAAGATAATATGATTAGGTCAATTTTACAACATACCTAAAAAACTTGAGTTTAATTTATTCTTCATCTCTTGCCGAAAAAGTTGAAAAAAATATATATCATATACTTCAATTTTTTTTTTTTCGTTCGTGGGAACTGCAACTACTACTTTTGATGCACACTGGATAAACTCGTCTGTGTGTAGTAGCTCGTCGGACATGTTTGACCTGTAGAGGCATTAGTGGCATTAGTGGATTAGGTTTGAACCTGACGATACTCCATAAAAATATCAGAAAGATAAGAAAAACGTTGATGCAACTAATACTCCATGATAAGCGACCTATATCATTTGCAATACCATTATAAATAAGTTATTATCATTCAATAAAAACTAAGCAAGAGAAAAATGAGCTCAAAAAGGATATTCACCCTAAATTCCACGATGAATAAAAAAGATTCTAAACATTCCGGCGGTTCCACTCCTTGAACAAAATAGGTGTATATTTCATGTGACCGGAATTATCCACCACCACATGAACCACCAATGGTAGTTCATCCGACGCGCGACAGAGGCGGAGCTAGCACCCGGGCACTCCCGGCGGTCGCCCGGGCAATTTTGTTTTTTATAACTATATTTTTATTGATTTTTTTATTATTTCTCCACTTTTATATGTATAATTGTAGGTTCACCCGCCCAAATTTACGACTAAATATATAAACGTAATCTCGCCCGGTCACATTTCAAATCCTAGCTCCGCCACTGTGCCACGACTCATCATCAACTCCACCACCATCGGCACCACGTTCCAGCCGGAAACAGCCCGAGACGCCTCCTCCCACGGCATCCCTACAGCCTCCACCGCCGCCTTCACGTGGACCCGCTTCTTCCGGCCCATGCTGAACCCCTGAACCATGTGGGTCCCCACCGCAAAACTCTTACTCTAGTACTGGCCGTAAGATAAGGTCATTTTAAAATCTCCGTAGCTGCGGCGAGTTAAGGCCGCGCTTCTCTCGAATGTCAAGTCGACGAAAAGGGAAGTGTTGAACGTCGTCGTCCATGGATGATTTTATGTTTTTCTGAAACACTACTTCTGCGCGCTTATTTTGATTGATTTTGTAGAGAGGGTTAAATGTGTTAATCAAGGAAAAACAATCTTTATCTAATTAAGGTAATGTGCTCAAATTAATAAAGAAAGTTCACGTTCTAAATTTTAAATGAATATTTAAGCTCGTATGCTAAGAATTGATCTAATTAATATTCAAAGATGTTATTGATGATGACAATGTTTATATTAGGGTTTTCTTTTCCTTATATAGCTAAAGAGTAATTAATAATGACAAGGCGAGGAGAGTGAAAAGAAGTTTAGCTATATATATTTACACAAGTAGATGAAGACATATTTATATAACTAAATATTCATGCATATATATATACTTATGTACGATTTCCTGGCCTGCTTTTTTGTGGTTGATAATTTGAATTTTTTTTTATGTACGATTTCCTATGTAAATAAATTATACTATTTTACAATGACCTCGAAGAAAACTATGAAATCTAATGCGTAAATAAATGTTCGAGATATCTTTTATTTTCACCCCAAAATCAAGATAATTAAAAGCTTTATTAATAATGGTTCTTATTTCCAGAAAATATAAGAGCCAAACATGGCTTTTACTTGAGCATACTTTATTCATTATTATACATCTACTTGGATATTCTCGAATAAGAATGTGAATATCACTCCATCGAGAATCAGTTCCGCTCACCTACCCATCATGATGGGCACCGGTGCCCACTATTGACGGGCAATGCCACATGGATGAGGAGTCAACCATTTAAATAAATCAATTTTGAATTACTTATCAAATATCTTAATAAATTATGGAAACAATCGCATAATAATTATAACATAATCTAATTTCCTAATTAACCTAAATTGCCCACCAAGAATTAATTTGAACTCTGCCAATTTTACTCCTCCTCCTTCAATCAAACCTTTGTTAAAATTTAAAGGATTTTTTTTTTTGTTAAATAAATAGTGTGTCACTGTGTCTACTATATACTGCTGATTAAGGTTGGTAGCGATATAATGGGTTGATCCATAAATAAAAGTACAAAATGGGCTCATATTAAAAGCCCATAAGTATATTGCCCAAGTATTGTTTTGTTTCGTAAAGTTTTTACATTCTCCAATGAGAAAATTCTTTGGGAAAATATTATTTTCTTTGAGAAGATGAAGGAGGAGGAGTCAAAATTAACAGAGTTCTTAATTAATTTTTGATGGACGATTTAGGTTAATTAGGAAATTAGATTATGTTATAATTATTATGATATTGTTTCCATAATTTATTAAGATATTTGATAAGTAATTCAAAATTAATTTATTTAAATGGTTGACTCCTCATCCATGTAGCATTGCCACGTTAAGAGTGAGCACGTTAATGACATTTTAATTATATACTATCATATAAATTTGAAACAAAGATCAAGTAGGATTCGGGCTCCAATAAGCAAGTCACTTGCTTAGCACGTGACCCGACTCGTTTTACATTAATTTGATTATTCCGCGCTCAACTTAATTAAAATCAATGCACTACAATTGAAAGTCCGAACAAAATGGGAAATTTTTATATGGATGTACATGTAGTACATTCACCCCTCACATGATACTATTTTAATAATTTATTTTAAATTATTAAAATAGTATCATGTGAGGGGTGAGTGTACAAAATGTACACACTTTTAAGATTTTCTCAAACAAAATGTCTTTCGTCAAAGCTCTAAAGATAATTGTCCATCAGACTAATAAATGACCGAATGATTACAAATTTAATGATACGTACATGAGTTAGCTATCATCAAAAGTATTTATTATACTTATTAAATAACCAATGTCATAAAATTTCGATTTTTCACGTGATTTGTTAAAGTGATGATCCCTGAGATAATAATATTAGCAAAATTGTTGTAGTGATACACAAATATAATAATCAACATATCGATCATTTGCATTAGATTGTATGCAGTGGCTGTCTTCATGGGTGTCTCGAAACACCTAATACATGGAGATAGTCCAGTGCAGCATCCACTGTCTCGAGACTATCTCGTTACAATTAGATATTATCGAGACAGTGATATATTGATAAAATTAATATTCAAAATTAATAAACTAATTAGATGGAGACATCCCATAGAGACAATTCCACTGCAGCTGACTGTCTCTATCTCCATCACACCCCATAGAGACATCTTATAAAGACATTACCACTGCAGATAGTCTTAGGATTATGAATAAGTTGGAAATAATCCTTCCCATTTAATAATTCCCATTTGAGATGAGCGCGGAGATTAAAAAAAGAGAGTTATATGATAAAGAGTGTGATTAAGGTATTTGATTGTTGATCATGTTAAAGTGCGTTGAGTGAAAAAACACTGTATAATAAAGTAAACAATACTATTAATGATTGAGTGTGACGTAAAGCAAATGAGATCCTCTATTGCCTTTCCATGTTGCATCTCCTATTGCATTAATAAGAGAACGACATGTGGCATGACTAAGGGTTCAAGATTTAGGGTATATATAAGGAAAATATATTCCCTAAATTTTAAACCCATAATCACACCACGTGTCGTTCTCTTGTTAATGCAATATGAGATGCAACACTGAATGTAATAGAAGATCCGATCTGGACATAAAGTGAGTTTTAGTGTATTAATCGTTGCCGAATAAGAAAATGAGACTTATTGAGTGGACACCCGAAATAGCGAAATGACGGAGCAAATTACTTGATTTAAACGAGATTAAAAAGAAGAGGCTATTCACCCTAAATATTCCACTATGAATGAATAAAATTCTACTCGAATTCAATAGGTTTTTTAGAAACCATGTGATCGGAAGCATCCACCCCCACACGACCCTCCAACACCGGTTCATCCCACTTATGATGACTCGATATCAACTCCACCACCATCGCCACCTTCTTTCCGGCGGAAACCGCTCGAGACGCTTCCGGCCACGGCATCCCTACAGCCTCCACCGCCACCTTCTTGTGGACCCTCCTCTTCCAGCCCATGTTGAACCCCTGAACCACGTGGGTCCCCACCGGAAAACTCTTAGTCTGGTTTTCGCCATAAGATAAGGTCATCTGAAAACCTCCGTAGCGGTGGGGAGCTAAGGTCGCCGCTCTCTCAAATTTTAAGTCGACGAAAACGGATGTGTTGAACGTCGTCGTTTCGTTGACTAGAGATGGGACGTACACATCTTGTATGTACAGATGGGTTTTGTTGCGAGAATTTAGAGCTCTGGTTGCGAGGATCATTATTACAACGACGATAACGACGACGATAGCGACAACGATAGCAAGGGCTATAGCAACGGCGATCGTTTTGAGCAGCCGTAAAAAGCAGCTGGCGTCGCATTCATATTTCTGATGATGGCCCATGGTGATTTTGTGTTCTTCTATACTCTACTTCTACTTAATGAATATTCTTTTTATCTATTAATTAAGGAAAAACAATCTTTATGTTAAGGTAACTTATGAAAGAGATATCATTTAAGGAAAGTCTAGGTTTAGAAGGAAAATTTTACCTTCGTAAGAAAGAATATTTAAACTGATCATAAGGTTAAGATTTCGATAAAATATTCAAAGATTTTCAGGCAATGTTCATATTAGGATTTTCATGATTATACAAAATAACACACTAAAAATTAGTATATCTATCAAATTGTCAAATTTCATTAATAACTAGCTACATCCCCTAAACACGTGATTGATTTATTCAGTATGAGGTACACTTTGGTACGACCAACCGCATCATCGTGTGGTTGGTCAACCCTGATCATTGACTTTTTTCAATTAATTGAGTAATATTATTAAAATAAATCTAATTGATTGCTAGGTCCGGTTAATGATATAGGAGAGCTTCTTTCCTTACTGATTAATAAACTCTAATTAAAAATTAATAAATTTTAGTTAAAGAGAATTAAGTACATTGAAAAATCGAAAATAATATTAAAGGCGGGTGCATGTGATGCACGCCCCCTCCTTAATAAAAACTGTATAAGGCGGGTTGACACGTTCAAATGACACGCTTTTGCATTGCTCGCATCCAAAGTGATTGAGCCCGTATGTACGGTATGAGCTATATTTGCACAAATGGAGCACGGCATATTTATACAACACAAATTCATGCATATATTTCTAATTTAGTAACTAGACTCCCTATATTTTTATGGTTTATAATTTGAATTTTTATATTGGTTAAACCTCAAAGAAAAATTATGAAATCGAAATTGGGATTAATGCATAAATAAGTTCCGAGATATCTTTAGTTATTTCACCCAAAGGCACAAATCAATGGAAAATATATGATTTAATTTGAAATAAAAGCTGTATAATAGTTTATTTCCAGAAAATATAAGAGCCAAACATGGTTTTTAGAGCATACTTTAATTATGATGCCTACTTCGGGTTGCAATTTGGTGGGGAAGAGAGATTCGAATACGAATCTGAATATTGCTCCAACCACGCAAGAGCTAGCAATCTAAAATAAGTACCAAATTAAGGTGTTTTTTTTTTTTTATTTTTTTAAGGAACAAGTTTGGACGTGCAAAATTATAATTATACATATAAAAGTGAAAAAAAAAATATACTAAATACAATTTTAATGTACTTCCCAAAAATTTAGGCTCGGCGATGCTCGGGGTCGCACCAGCCTGATCGATCCGCCACTTGGAATTTGATGTCATCAACTGTCCATATTTTTGGATCTTGGCCACACACGAGTGATAATTCCAAGAGTAAGACATTGGTGCGGCACGTCTCACTTTGTGAGACAGCGCGTGGTGCGTGCACTGCACGTGTCAGCCTCTCACGCGCTCAATTTTTATTTTTTTTACAGATTTTTTTTTCATCTGTGTCTTCGCTCTGATTACTAATATAAAGATAATCGTAGTGACAACAATTTAGATTCTTCGGCTCGCTACGAGGCATTCGACTGTCCTCGCTCGATCTCTTAACCAAAGAAGAGGAAAAAAAAGGGAAAAAGAAATCTAAAAAAAAGTCAACGGGTTTGACCGGATCAACCTGGATCCGATCCGGATCCGGACTGAATTGACCCGGTCTAACAATGTGAGACATGTTGCACACAAGTAATTGTCTAATTCTATTTATCTGCGAAATTATAATTATACATATAAAAGTGGAAAAAAGAGTATTAAATACAATTTTAATGTACTTCCCAAAAATTAGGCCAATCGATGGTCGGGGTTGCACTAGCCTCAGATCGTCGGATCATGGCCGCACACGAGTGATAAATTTCAAACATAGTGATACAAGTCACGAAAGAGAAGTGTATCGGATATTCAAGTAGGATTCGAACCCAACTTGGCTTAGATTGATTAAATTCCGCGCTCAGCTTAAAAATCAATGTCCAATAATTAAAAGCCCGAACAAAACGTGTCATCTGCCATAACTTTAAAGATAGTGTTCAGCTACAATGCCATAATAATAGTTTTTACTTTTTATCGAGTAAATTATAGCACGACATATTATATGATTAATTCCTGCCCATAACAATATTATTGATGTATTTTTTTCTATTAATCTGAGCAGGACAAATTGCAACTGGTGTATTTCCTCCCCCCATACACCAGATACTCGTTATCGGAACCATTAGTTTAAATAATATTACTCATAATGTATTTAATATTGCCAATGTGTCTACTCAACTTTCAGGAGTGAATGTTGATAATGTTAGAGTTACTTTAGCTGAAGTTGCTGCGAGAGGGAGAAGCTATTAATGAGATTTAGAATTTATGGGAAATGATATACAAATTTGTAATTCCATGAATTTGGTGTTGTGTTTAAAATTGAGCCTACTAAATTCACTTTTTGTTGGATTTTTAGCAAATAAAGAAAGCAGAAAATGTCTTTTTTTCTATTATAAGTTCATCACTTTTATAAGACTTCTTATAGCAAATTGTTGAAATAATATTAATCTCAAGCATATAGATAATATTGTATTATTTTTACGTTTACATACTTATAACTACAACATATGAGTTTCGGGTCGATTTTCGACGGGTTACAAAAATTCTTAAAATTCCACCTAGAATAGAGAATTATTGTGGTGGCTCCAAAAAAACTTTACTTGGAAAACATTAATAAATTATAAATGCAATTTATTAGCCAGTGACAAAGAAGAAGAAAAAGTAAAGGAAAAAAGACAATTAAAGAGTGCACAGAAAAAATGAACGAAAAAAACGAAGAACAAAAAGAAAAAAACGAAGGAAAAACTAGTCAACCAACCGTTAGACTAGGAGAAACTTTTATTTATTTTGCCAACATATTTTAGATATTCTATACAAAAACGAGTCAACTTCAACACATCTTTGTCTATCTTTTATGTAGCATTTGCGCAAACTTAATACGGAATCGGCAGATATTCCTACTATGGACAAATATCATACCAGAATTGCACAATTTGCTTCACATCTACTAAGTTTGCAGAATTCCACAATTTGCTTCACATTCCATTGTCAAGAGGCGAAAACAGTGAATGAGATAAAAAAATCATGGGTTTGATGGGCCGTTTGGGTGTGTACACGATGATCGTCCTCATTTTCGGCATTGCAATACCGACAGCGATATGCATAATCTATATGAGCAAAATCACGTGTACATTGAAGATGTGTACGTGCCATCCCTAGCTATCACCTTCGCATCCGCCCGCAGCGAAATAATGTTCAACAATACCGATACCGTATTTATCGAGTTAAAGTTCAAGAGAGGGATCGCCTTAACTCGCCCCCAAGTCGAAGATTTTATGATAAGCTTGTCTAATGGGCGGAATTGACATGGAGAAATTATGAATGAGGTAACAGACTATTTTCACGGGTTCAACATGGGCCGTAAGAGGAGCGTGGACATAACGGTACAGATGAAAGTGACGCTGTCGGAGCTTGCGTATCAGCTAGTTGCCAGCTCTCAGTCCGTACAGATAGAGGTGGAGTTCATGGATAATAATAATAATATTAAACAAATCAATATAAAAACGTTGCACACTTACTAATACTAAGCGATATACCGGTCCTTTGCATCACAATTATAAATAAGGTAGAGATAAAAAAAAGATAATATTCTAAAAAAATGAATAAAAACCCGCGAATTCAATAGGATTCTTATATACCATGTGACCGGAAGCATCCACCGCCACACGAGCCACCGCCCAATTTCAGCATCTTGTTCATCTCCTAGATTTTCCATGTTTCCTCTACCACGCCCACCTCATCCTCTTCTCGCCGCCATAAGAGATAGATGGAAAATACCAAGAGCGTAGTCTGGCTCTGATACCAAATGATAAGGTTGGAAACAAGAGAATAGGGATGAAAAGATAACAATGCTTAATTTGACTTCCAAGTCGGCAAAAACAAAGAAATGAGAACTCTATTCTCAAACTCTTTTTCTCAAATTATCAAAATACTCAACTCTAATTATTATCCTTCTAGGACAAACTATTTATAAACTCCAAACTTAAACAAGTTCACAAATGAAAAAGACTCTAAAACTAGAAACACTCTTAAACTAGAAACATTAAAACAAAGACTCTTCAACTTAAGTGCCGACCGAAACATTCATAACTCTTTGAATACTTGGAATCTGAAGCTACATAATATCTCGATGGAAAGGTAATTGAACTGACTTTCCAATGCCACCAGTCGTTCAGTATTTGGAGTTGAAATGCCAAAGTTATGACTGAAACATTGAAGGGTGGTCAAGCTGGTAGATTCTACGAATTTTGACCACATCACCATCCCAGAGCGATCTTTCTGCTATCTAAGTGATGCAATATTGTATCTCCTCCCGGGCTTGCAAACTGCTCGAGAGATCATCAGGGACGGGACCAATGTGTTTGACTGGACACTGCCAAATCAAACTAAACCTATTCACCGTCTAGTCGACAGATGTCTCGACATCATCGACGATGTCCGCTGCGACCTCACCGACGACAGGGAGACTTGCTCAAGTTCGCTGACTACAGTAGAAAACTAGTGGAGATAGCGATCGAGGCCAGGGAGTTTCAGTACAAGCTGAGAATGATCAATCTTGTTTGCACAATCACAAATGTATTTTTGCTGACGAGCACTATCTTTTGGGCACTCTTGCTTCAAGTGATGTTGAAGTTGACAGATTTGATTCAGAATACGGACTACGAGAAGAAAACCAATCTGATAGCAATGATAGGCATGATTATTCCCTACTGCTTCCCGATCTTCTGGAAACTGGCGTATGATTGCAGAAAGAAGGAGAAGCGAAGCTGATAATATGATATATAACTTTTTTTATACCTATAATATTTATACAATAATTTTTAGCAGAAAGTCAAAAACCAACTATCAATGGCTATACACATTAGACTCTTCTATTATGATAGTGGATGCTATCAAGTTGGTCATTTGATATGTTTGTTGCATGGCTACTGATTAATTGGTTGTGATCTTGAGAGTCATGTATGGATGAATATAAATTAAATTTACTATTTTTATGGTTACCTAATTACGGTAATTTGATTAAATATTTGCTGGGAAGATCTTAATCATTGATCTAATTAGTCTTTTAAGTATAAGTATAGGTGCATGCTTAATGTCATTTATCAATTAAATTATTTGATTAAATCTTTTTGTGTTAGCTAAAATTAGAAATATGCTCATGTTTTGCACGTGCATCTTACTAGTATAATAAAATCAGCGAAGTTCAAAAATTTCTCCTATTTTTATTCATTAATATTTGTGTTTAAGTCAAAATGACTAATAATTTAAAGACATGAGTATTAATCAAGGTTAATTCGGATAGATTTGTTCAACCTGCTACTCTATATATTTCACTCATAAAAGAAGTTAACATTCAATTTAAACGTATTCAGATATTCTCTTAGATCCCTCTCTCTTTCCCTCCAAAAAGAGAAGGGGCGACTTGCTCAAGTTCACCGACTACAACACAAAGCTAGTGGAGATAGGAATTAAGGCTAGGAAGTTTCAGCGCAAACAGAAAGCGATTATCTTTGTTTCGCAAACACAAATGGAAATCTACTCATGGGGGCTATCTTTTTGGCACTCATGCTTCTTGTTATTTTGAAATTGACTGATTTAATATAAAGTACGGACCTCGGGCATAAGTAAAAAGAGAGCAAGGAAACAAGCAATACGATAGCAATGATAAGCATGATTATGTCGCACTGCTTTCCAATGTTGTGCAATTCTCTGTCTTTACATATTGAAAAAGGAGCAACAAAGATGTAGCTAGCACAATTTGAAAACCAAAACTTTCTAAAATAAATTAATAAATTAACATATAGTTTTAGTTTCTAAAAATTGAAACACAAATTTTAGGTAATTTTTCCAGTTTCGTTCTATTTCTTTCTTATTTTTCTGATTCAAAATCAGATGTAATACGAGCCTAACACATTGAATTTGCATTTGTAATTAGTTTTATTTAATCCAATCAATTTGATACTCCCTCCATATCTTTTTATTATACCCATTTTACCTTATTTGGATGTATCATTTCATTATACCCATTTCCTAAAATGGAAATACAACATATGATAATACCCCACTATAACTCATATATTACCACATATGCCACTAAAAGCTACTAACTCTATTCTCTCTCCTATTTGATATGACAAAAATACCCCTAAAAGTTACTTTATCTTCTCAACTTTATTATAAACAACTCATTTTTCTTAATATGTGTGCCCAATCAAATAGGTATAATTAAAGGATACAGAGGGAGTAATAAACTACATATCTTGGCCCAAAAGACCAACTATATTGCTCTTTATGGGCTTATAGGCCCAATAATGCATGGCCCATTTAAAGCCGTTAAGCTTTATAATTTTGCCTCCCTCGGCCTAGTTTTGGCCATTACATGCTCATCTCAATTAAAAAATTATATCCTACAATTGGAAGCCCAAACAAAATAAGTTTACGTTTTGCAAAAGTATCTAGAGAAAGTTAGTGCCTTATTCGAAAATTTAAACTCTAATATTTTGATTAGGCCAATTTTACAAAACGTCAACGTTAATATTTTTTTTATCCTAATAGATCTTACATTATTATCGGGATCGTATTTGTTTATTACATATCTATGTTATTTATATTCTAATATTAGTAATTCTTGTGATGAAGATCATCAAATTTACAAAAAACTTAAAAACTTAATTTTAGGTGCCACAGGCCCACAAGTTTTTCCTCAGTAAAAGATTTTAGGTTCAATCTCGCTTGCATGCAATGAAGTTTATATCTCACCTTATTGACGGTGTAGTTGTCCCACTCCGCGTAGTGGTGCATAGAATACATGTCTCACTTATATAGTGGTGCAGTGATTTCTATATATCTGTACCTCATTGTAAAAAAAGAAAAAAGACATTGCACATACAATTCAAAACTATTTACCTACCTGTGTGGTTTGTAGGTTAGTACATAAAAATAGAGGTTTACCCAATGCGCACCAAAATAGATTATGTGGATTACTACGATATCAAAAAAATAAAAAATAAAGAGAAAAAATATAAATTGGATATCAAATTTTACGTGATTTAAACCCAATGATCCCCGATAATAGTTTTAAAAAGACAAATTTATAAACATTGCCCACCCATACAATATAAGCGACATATTGATCCTTTCCATTGCCAAAAATAAGAGAGTATTCCAACTACAATATAAAAAGTAGATAAACAATTTTTTTTAAAAAATGGTATTCACCCTAAACATGTCACCAAATCCACTCCACAAACTCAATAGGATTCTTAGAAACCATGTGACCGGAAGCATCCACCACCACACGCGCCACCAACGGATTTCCGTTGAGACTCATCATCAACTCCACCACCATCGCCACCACGTTCCAGCCAAAAACCTCTCGAGACGTCTCCTCCCACGGCATCCCTACCGCTTCCACTGCCACCTTCACGTCGACCCTCCACCTCCAGCCCATGCTGAACCCCTCAACCATGCGGGTGCCCACCGGAAAACTCTTACTTCAGTATTGGCCGTAAGACAAGGTCATTTGAAAATCTCCATAGCGGTGGCGAGATAAGGTCGTCGCTCTCACGAATGTCAAGTCGACGAAAACGGAAGTACAAATCATTTTGTTGACTAGAGATGGGACATACAAATCATGTATGTATGGAAAAATTTTGTCGCGAGAAGTTAGCTCAACGGGGATAACTATTACAACAATGAAAACGATCATTATGAGAAGACCATAACAACAGCAGTAGAAGCAACTTGAAGAGGGAGTTTGGCTGAGCTTAAAAAGCTCCTTAGAACAGCTTATAAGTTATTCACTATTAAGGATTTAAGAGCTTATAAGATGTTTTAAGGAGTTTTTAAGCTCAGCCAAATACCTCGAAAGCTTGCTTGCATATATCAGATCTTTCATGGTGATTTTATGTTTTTCTGAATAAGATTATGAATGCAAATGAACGCAAAAGGTGATGATCTTCATTGATTGATTTGTAAGGTTTTTATAACCCTATGACTAAGGAAACAATCAAAGCAAAGATGATGTTCAACAAAAAATGAGAAATCTTAGCCACTATCGAAATACAATATTCTACTAACTAGAAATTAATACTGAAAATAGCGATAACAAAACAACAACCAAGACAAAGTCTAAATTTTTTGAGCCAGTTTTTTAAGGTTTGGGATAAATTATCCTAATACCCAAGAAATTGCGACTGTGATCCTGTACTCCTTACCATGTTTTATCATCTATTTCATTCGTCGAATTTTTGACATTTGACGATTTGAAGGATAATTACATACCCTATTTTAGAGGTATATATAAATCCTAGTCAATTCCACATGTCGTTTAACTAACGGAAGGAACAGAAAATGAAACACAAATTGGGAGTAGGAAATCTGATTCGAAAAATTGCTATAGCTATCTTATCAATCCTCTTTACTTATTATATTAGTATTTTATATTCTAACACCTGAGTGATTATTACGATCAAGACCATTAATTTTGCAGATTACCTAAAAACTGAGGTTCGATATATACTTTAATTTTATTTACCTCGCCGAAGTTAAATCAGACTTAGATTTTTACGTTGATTTGTAAAAGTTATGATCATCTTCGATAATAATATTAAAAAGATAAATACTAAACCGTTCTGCACTCACATATAATAACCGAATCCCTACTCATCATCACCTTCATCGCCACGTTTCCGCCGGAAACCGCCCGAGACGCCTCCTGCCACGGCATCCGCACAGCCTTCACCGCCACCTTCACGTGGACCCTCCTCTTCCGGCCCATGCTGAACCCTTGAACCATGTGGGACCCCACCTTGATACTTGTACTCCAAAACTGACCGTAAAGCAAGTAAGTCTATCTGAAAAGCGGGGTAGTTGTAGCCAGTATAGGCCACGTGTCTCTCGAATTTCAAGTCGACGAAAACAGAAGTGTTGAACGTCGTCGTTTTGTTGAGGGCTGGGTCGACTAGGGATGGGACGTACAAATCTTGTATGTCTACACTCACACTACTGCTCAAATTATCCATAATTGCGTAAAATAAAAAGTATGCTATTCCGGTCATGACGCATAGTCCGAGGGACAATAAGATGATATCGTGCCAAAATTCGCGGCCGCGGATCGGATGAAAATCCTCATAAGCGGCGCCCATGGTGATTTTCTAAGTTTTTTCTCATACTCAACTTCTGAAATTAGTTGTAATTCTTTTTGTAAACGAGTGAAGTCTATTAATTAAGGAAAAACGGTCTTTACCTTAAGTAATTAATTAAATAGATACTACTATATATCAAATAAGGAAGGTTCATGTTCGACAAGGCAAAACAAATTTTACCTTCACAAGAAAGAATATACAGTATTTAATCTCACAAGGTAAAATTTGACCTAATATTCAAAGATATTCTTGCTGTCTCAACCATATAGTCTCGTCGATCTCGTTTGAATACTATAAGTTTTTAGTAATTTTTTTATTTCATTATTCTGTATTATATACTCTTGTGGAACACAGTAGCAATTACTATTGTGTCTACTAGTGATTTATTGCAAGCCCAAATTTAATTACATAATATAACTAGCTAGATAGATCCCCTTAACGTGACAGACTAAATTAATTAATAATGAGCTGCATATTTGCATAAGAGAAACGATAAATTGACATGATAAGATTTTGACCAAAATATCACTTTTTCTATTTATAGAAATTTCACTAAACGAATTTAAGTTGAGTCCAATTGTAGTTGAATTTAATTCGATTTGAGTACTATACAATCAATTGGTTCCCACTTACTGTTGATTAGCAAATTATGTGTACATAGTAATTTGTGACACAAATTGACTCATATTTTATAAATAAATGAGGGGATAAAAACTGAAAATTCACATGTCTCGCGTTAAGTAAAGTAGTTAGAAATTCGACACAATTAACTTTTAACAATATTGATGATCTTGACATCAAATTGATTGGGAGATGATAGTCTTGCATGGCATAATTGCTTGTGTCGTTTCCCCTATATAGGACCTACATTGATGCAAGGGGATGGCTGTTCCCTAATTTTTTTTTTTAATATATATATATATATATATATATATATATATAATATTAGATTTGGGAAATTGAATGATCTTGATGCCCTTTTGGTGATGCTTGTAGAAATTAAAAAGCTTATAACTTATCCGACGATTTATTTGTTGATCAAGTTAGTGTTGATTCTCCCAGTAGTTACTGCAGCTGTGGAAAGAGTATTTTTGGGATGATCTATGTAAAAAATAAGTTGCAAAACAATATGGACGATCAATTATTAAATGATTGTCTAGTAACTTTCATTGAGAAAAAAAAAAATGTTCATGCGAGTTTCTGATGAATATATATTGATGGTCCCGATACGAGTTACTGGTGTATGGGGGGGGGAATACACCAGTTAGGATTTTTCAACTTTTGAAAAACTTAACACTTGAAATCAACTTCAACTGAGTAAAAGGACTCAGTTGGGATCTCACAGCTGAGTAAGTAACCTCAGCTGGAAGAGTCGTGCTGTGCGGAATGTGGTGGAAAAAGTACTCGTAAAAACAAACTCACGCTTTTATGCACGGTTGGTCACAACCAAAACTGTTGATGTGAAAGTATGCAGATTGTATGCGGTTAGTTTGTCAGTTGAGATATGCAAATAAAGACTGAACACAAATAAACACGACACACAAGATTTACGTGGTTCGGAGAGAACTCCTACGTCCACGGGGAGATGTGAGTCCTCACACCTCAGTCCAAGTTCTTCTGGACAGTTCCACTCAGCTTACGCGGGCTGAGCAACCGTTACAGTTTAATTTCCGGGCACTAAACAGCCTAAGTCAAGTTTGCGGGTACTTGACGACCTGACTACTCAATTACAGGAAGAGTAATGTCCTAGCACACTTTTTAGGGTGTGAGAAAGGGTAATATTTCCAACTACAGCTCGATCACGAATGAGAGCTGGATCTAAAGTTTGAACGAATAAACACTCAACCTAAGATCAAAAACAGTTTTGATCTCTAGGAACCCTCAGCTACTAATGTTCTCTCAAATTGGAACTCTCAGCTGCTGATGCTCTTAGATGATGATTTTGCAGAATTGCTTTTTGCTTTGATCTCTCTCGTGAAAGCTCTTGAATTTTCGTCGTCTCACTTCTCTATGTTCTCGAATGAGAGAATGCCTCTATTTATAGGCGGAAAGAATCAACTAGCCGTTGGAGGAGCAGTTGATCTCTGATCGGTTGAAAGCGATGGCTTGTCTCTCATCTCTGCAGACTTTCCCGATATGGCATCTGTGCTCTTCTGCTTTCCATCTGAGACAGCCTTGTGTTGGGCCAGATGGGGTAATGACTGAACGGTCAAACCCTCATGTGACTTCCTTTTGAAATTCAAATCTTTGACAGTCAACTTCGGTTTGTCGGTTGAAAGTCTTGACCTTCGTCTGAGTGATTTTCAGCTGATGTTCCGATCTGTCGAGCTCTCAGCTGACTTTGAACTTCAAACAGTTGAACTCCTTGTTCGGATTCTATAACTGAGGTTCTGAAACTGAACACTCAGTTGTCTTCCTTGTATTTACTCAGTTGGGTTTGAACCCTCAGATGATTTCCTTTTCATCTGATGTTCTCTTCCAATCAACTGTTTCTCATCTGATGAACGCTCAGTTGGTTTCCTTCTCAACTGATGTTCTGAAGACTTTCCCTTGTTTGCATCTGAACAAATGAACTCTCAGTTGTCTTTCTTCACAACTGATGTTCTGTCTGAGTGACGCCTTGTTGCCATCTTCAGCTGGAGACCTGTAAAGATAAAATCTTAACTTTGCTCAAACAGCGAGCCTAAATTCTAACATTAGGTTCTGGCAACATCTACTCGG
Organism: Schizonepeta tenuifolia; assembly: GCA_029490685.1. NCBI lineage: Eukaryota > Viridiplantae > Streptophyta > Magnoliopsida > Lamiales > Lamiaceae > Schizonepeta > Schizonepeta tenuifolia. Next base: position 143,319,414 of record CM055955.1, on the reverse strand, counting down.
TTGGGGTCAGCCGGTTTTGGAATTCATCAAAACTTATACTAATAAATTTCCCAACAATTTCCCCCTTTTTGATGATGCCAAAACCTCTTACAACTTTAAACCACTATTGATCTAATCCTCTCTAACTGACCGAAAATCTCAGCTGAAATTCTAGACAGTCTATAAGATAAAACATCAATGGGTTAGGACAGTTATAACATGGTATTTAAAAGATTTTGTGATTCAGAGCTTGGATAATGAGGAATTGTTCATCAAGGTGAATCGAATTATATACTTTGAAGTTTTTGTTACAACTGAAGGTTACAAGGTTAAGCGCAAAACATAGAAAGATACAACAGTTGCTCCAAAAACTACAACATCCAAAAACATTATCAGCTCAAAAACTTTGACAGCTCAGAAATACTGTTGACCGTACTTGCTGAAGATACGGTTGAAGATCTCCTTCTTCGCTTCCGACTCAATCCCAGTGTTGACGCCGTGTTCCTTGCAGACTTGCCTCGCCTCAGCCAAGATCGCATTTCTATTTGGCATGCTCGTGCCTTTGATCATCGGAGGGCGGTATATGCACTTCTTTGGAACTGGAACAGTGTTGGGATCAAGCTGAGCATTCAGCATAGCTTGCTTGAACTGACTAAACATTCCAGGGTCTCCAGATCTGAGTTCCCACAGGGCTTCCTTGAATGCTAGCCTTGGGTCTTCAGTCGAGTAGACTTTCCTGTAATAGAAGTCATTGACAAACTCATGCTTGAACTGTTCCCAGTCATCGTTCCACTCAGCATTCATCCACTTGTCAACATGTGGGTACCGAGACGGGAGTGGAGCGTTCTTCTGCAGCTGATGCGTCGACTTTCTAGCCTCAGCCTTCATCTGGTGCTTGTTGATTCTTCGCACACTCCGGCTGGCTTTGTTTCTGTCGACGTTCTTCTCTACCTTGGCGAGCTCCTTCTCGAACTTGGCCACCTTTTTGGCCTGATCGGCAGCGAACTTCTTGATCCAAGAGGGATTCAAGTACTTCTCCTTTGACTCCCCCATAGCTTTGGCAGCTTCAATGCAGTCTTCAACAGATATCCCGTCAAGTTCTGCATCAAGCTCGGCTGTGAGCTCGGCTACGAGGTCGTGGGAGACTTCCAGTTCGGGCTGCAACCCTTCAGCTTCAGCTGGCACTCCTTCTCCTTGCTGGAGAGCAGCTTTCCCTCGTCCATCCCCAGCTGCTGGCTCCTTGTCTTCCCCAGCTGCTGGCTCCTTGTCTTCTCCCTTTTTGGCATCATCCAAAAGGGTGGCAACAGTGCCATCCAGAGAGGTCAACTTGGCTTCAGCTTATTGAATGCGGGAAAACAGCTCTTCAACAGCGTCCTTCTCTTCCACTTTCTTCGCCAATTCCAGGTCTTGGCGCTCCTGTTCAGCTCGCTGCACAGCTGCAAAAGTCGCAGAGACTTCTTTGTGGAGGGAGACGAACTCAGCTCGGAAAGAGGCGAACTGAGCCATCCACTCCTGGTCCTGAGTCTGCTGGGACTTTGCGAGGTCAGATTCAGCAACGGTCTTGAACACGTTGAAATCCGAGCTGAGGCTCTGAACAGCCTTCCTTAGAGCCGAGACCTCTGAGCTGGAAGACGTGGAGAAATCTTCGAACTTGTGCTGCAGAGAAGAGGAGAGGTGTTCTAGCTGATTCTTCAGGCTGGCATTTTCTGCCATCAGCTGCTGCATCCTGTCAGCTTCTTCCTCCTTGCCCAGCTGGATCTTGGACAGCATCTCCGTCCTCAGCTGGTTGACCCTCTCCGAGATCAGCTCGCAGATGGCGTCGGTTGAGAGAGCTGGCTGATCGGAGGGCCCGAGCAGAAGCTGTGGTTGTGGCTGGGCAGCAGACTCCGCGACAACCATGGCAGATCGGCTAGCGAGGTAGGCCTTGAGTTTGTCTTCTTCTCTCTTGGCCGCCTCATCAGCTGCGTCGACGTCGTCCATGCAGGAGGCATTTTTAGCGAGCATGTCATCAAGAAAGTGAACAGCTTCAGGGTTGTTGCACAGCTCCCTAGTGTCTGTCCCTTCTTGGATGCTTTTGTCCAGACGTCGTCGGAGCACAGCCACCTTTTGATTGTAAGCCACCTCCAGGCTCTGGTAGTCGAAGTACTCCCTCAGGTTGGACTCTTCGACCTTTAACTTGTCCCAACCATGAATTCTGAGGGTCTCCTCCTTTACGTACCAGTAGCTGAATATGACACTGAACTGGTATAGAAGTTCCGTCCCGAGAACAGAGAAAATAGGCATCGATGTTGCCTTGGGGAACATACCAATCAACTTGCGGAAGCAATAGCTGAGTCTTCCTTCATACTCAGCCAGGATCGCCTGGCGGTTGGCTTCTTCATCGATCTGAGGGGGGTCGATATCGAAGGTTAAGGGTTCGATGGTTTCATCATCGTTGGCCGAAGAAGTGGTCACAACGTTGGCATCGAGCGAGAGGCTCGGAATATCTGACTAAGGACCAGTTGAGAGAACCGGATCCTCTTTGGATGGAGAGTTGGCTGGCTGGAGGATTTCTTCAGTCACAGGTGGGTTAACCTGGCTGGCATCAGCTCTAGACCGACTGTCGTGGGACTCCTCAGATGAAGAAGAGTCATCTGAAGAGGAGCTGGCATCCACCACTTGGATCTCCACGTCTCCACCTGCCTCCTCAACCACGTCCTCCTGGCGAGGTTGAAGAATAAACCCAGCTGGGTCAACCGATTGACTGGATTCGATTGACTCCTTTGCCTCAGCCGGCTTGACCACCACTGGACTTGTTGTGGATGGTTGAGCCGCTGGCTGGATGATCCTTATCCTTGGCCTCTTCTGCAGAGATTCCTCCTCTTCCTCCTCTTCGTCTTCTTCCTCCTCAGCTACCTCTTCCAGTTGGCGCTTCGCCGGCTTGGTCCTTGAAGGGCGGCGAGCAGCTGGCTCCACAGCTGGCTTGGGGACACCCTTGGGGGTGTAGACAACATCTACAACATCCCTGGCCTTCTTGGCTGAGGGGAACAGCGACATCTTGCTGACTGGAGTGTCCTCACTGCCTTCCCATGTCAGCGGCAGACCCTTTGTGGCTTGGAGGATGAGGGCTGATATCTTTGTCCCGAAGTTGAGAGTCCCCTTGACACTCAACAGAAGTTCTCCGGAATCAGCTGTCGTCTCGGATATCTTCTGCTTCTCCGACAACAGCTGGCTCTCTATATATCCCAACCAGTCGACCTGGTGCATCTCTTCCAGGGCCTTCTGCTGCTTGAGCTTAGGACGGCTTATGTCCCCGAAGGCTCCACCATATGCGAAGATGCATTTGGAAATTACATCGAAAAGAAGTCGGTGCTCCGGCTTCAACTTTGTCCTTTGCATGCTCCCCTTTAATGGTTCGGGAACAAGAAGAATGGTTTGAAGGAAGGCATCAGGTTCCTTGTCAGAAAAGTTCCCCATCACATCTGTGGCTTCACGGTTTCTGGGGATGAGCTTCTCCAGCTCCTTTGACACCTTTATCTCCACAACGGAGTCTTCTACTGTCCGGGAGGTTCTGTGGCGTTGCTTGCACAGGATGATCGTGACAAGCCCGTCATTTGCAACTCGTTGCAGATTCCGGTAGAAATGTACTATCTGCTTCCTGAGCAACAGGGCCGGAGAGAGGGTGGCCCAATCAAGCAGATGGTGGTCGGAGAGGATGGCGGTGATTGGAGCGAGCTCAGGCGATGAGAGAGCCGCTCTGGATAATATCTGTTCGAAATGAATCTTCGACATCACCATGTCGAATGATTCCTGGAACGTTGCAGGCTCTGAGGAAACCATCTTCTTAGAAGATTTTGACTTGGGCGCCATCTCGAGGAGATATATATGCAGAGAAAGAGCGAAAGACTTTACTGGAAATGGCGAAACAAGATTTGAGAAGATGATGAATAGTGAGTAAAGATATGCCCGAAAAGAGAAGGTAAGGATCACTTCCTGATTTACCGTATTATATAATCTTTGACTCGGATAAAATCAACGGCTGGGGTTAAATCGCGCGTATTTATCAACGGCTGTGATTTCGCGACTGTTGAGTAATTTTGACTGATATGCCACGCGCGCGAGTGAGAAGGTGAATAGTTTGAGGTGTCAGCCCAGTCGCACTATAAAGTAAGGCTATAGATGTTCAGCCAGACTTTACATTAAATGCGATATGATGGCTTGTTTAGTCTAGCTGACATGTTCAGGAATGTTTGAATTTATTTCAAACATTCTCATTTAATATCATAACACCTTCAGTCATAAAAGATACCTGCCAGCTGATGTCTGAATCAGCTGTGTTCATTAGTTGAATTCCTCAGTTGCCGCATACCATCAGCTGACTCGAGTTCGTCTGTTCAGCTGACGTCTGTTCCATTGTTGCAGTATACCATCAGCTGACTTAAGTTCATCTGTTCAGCTGACGTTTGATGTCTTCAGTTGGCAATTCGTATCTGAGATTCCCCCTTCATCTGAGCTTCCCCCTTAATTCGATATCCGATTCGTCAGCTCGGATGAATCCTTATAAGCTCGGATGACTCTTCTGCTCGGATGACTTTTTAGCTCGGATGAGTTTTTAGCTCGGATCCAAAAGTCCTAGAAGATCACACAGCATCTTGAACCGGGCTTCAGGAAGAGGTTTGGTGAAGATGTCAGCTCTCTGAATCTCAGTTGGGATCTTCTCCATGGACACATCCTTCTTCTCAATATGGTCTCGGATGAAATGATGACGAATATCGATGTACTTAGTCCGAGAGTGGTGAACAGGGTTTAGAGAGATAGCTATGGCACTCGAGCTATCACAATGAATGGGAACCTGTCCAGTTGAGAATTCATAATCTCTCAGCTGTTGCTTCAGCCATAATACTTGCATGCAACAGCTTCCGGCAGCCATGTACTCAGACTCGGTTGTCGAAGTAGCCACACACGCTTGTTTCTTGGAGAACCATGAAACTAGCTTGCTTCCCATGAATTGACAGTGTCCAGAAGTAGACTTCCTATCCAACCGATCTCCTGCTAGGTCGGCATCTGAGTATCCAGTCAGCTGGATATTGTCATCAGTTGGGTACCACAACCCAACATTGACAGTTCCCTTCAGATATTTAATGATGTTCTTTGCTGCCAACATGTGTGCTTCTCTTGGTTGGACTTGAAAACGAGCACACACTCCAACTGCGTATGAAATGTCTGGTCGGCTGGCAGTCAGGTATAGCAGCGAACCGATGATCCCTCTATACTGGCTGGCATCAATGAGCTTTCCCTCAGCTCCTGGTTCGATCTTCCAGTTCGTGTTCATAGGGATCTTCGTTGTCTTACTTGTCTGCAATCCGAACTTGGTGATGAGCTCGTTTGTATATTTGGACTGGTTGATGAAAATCCCTTCAGGTGACTGTTTCACTTGCAATCCAAGGAAATTATTCATCTCGCTCATCATTGACATCTCGAACTTTTCCTTCATAAGATCGGAGAATTTCTTGCACAGCTCCTCCGACTTGGACCCGAAAATGATGTCATTGACATAAATTTGCACGACAAGTATATCTTCTCCAACTTTGATGGTGAACAGTGTTTTATCAACTGAACCTCGTTTGAACCCCGAGTCCAGAAGAAATCCACAAAGAGTGTCATACCATGCTCTTGGTGCTTGCTTTAGACCATAGATAGCTTTCTTCAGTTTGTACACTCTTCCATCTCCAGTCTCAAAACTAGGAGGCTGTTCAACATATACATCTTCTTTGATATCTCCATTGAGGAATGCACATTTCACATCCATCTGATATACTTTGAACTTGTGATGTGCGGCATAAGCTAGAAAGATCCGGATGGCTTCCAGCCTTGCAACTGGTGCAAAGGAATCTTCAAAGTCAATTACTTCTTGTTGGCAGTATCCTTGAGCTACCAACCTTGCTTTATTCCTCACAATGAATCCAATGGCGTCTCTCTTGTTTTTGAAAATCCACTTTAATCCAATCACCTTGACACCATTTGGTCTTTCTACCAACTCCCATACACAGTTGCGTAGAAACTCATTCAATTCTTCTTGCATGGCTGTTGTCCAGTGGACACAGTTGAGAGCTTCTCCAACATTCTTTAGTTCTGGAACATCAGCTACAAAGCAAGAAATCATGGCAACATCTCCAGCTTGCTCGAACTCTTCTAGAACTGCCAATTCCTCAGCATATTGGGCATAAGTGTTGGATTCTTCCTCGGTTGATTCTGGATTTGCAACTCTGCTCCGTGTGCGCACACCCTGGGTTGGATCTCCAATGATGTCGTCAGTGGAATGAACTTCATACCATCTTCGGTTGCGTCTTCCTTCTTCTTCCAACTGTGGCTGTTCAGAAATCTGAGTTGGAGTCTTCAGAGTTGGTGATTGATCAGCTGTTGAGTCTGGATCCTCAACATTTACAATAGTTTGAACTGAGCTCGGTTGGGCATCGAATGGAGGGGCATCAGCTGAAGTTCCCCCTTGGGACGAGCTGAGGTCTTCACATTCATCTTCAGAGGAGTATGGATCCTCATCCTCAGTTGCCCATATTAGAGGTTCAGCTCGGTAGATTCATCAAAACTAACATGAGGTGTTATTTCCACAACACGAGAGCTGTTGTTGAAAACTCTATATGCCTTGATCCGAGCTGCATATCCAAGAAATATGCCCTTCGAAGCTTTGGCATCAAAAGTTTTCAACTGAGTCTTCCCATTGTTGTGAATATAACACTTAGATCCAAAAACACGAAAATAGGATATATCTGGCTTTCTGCGTCTCCACAGCTCGTAGGGCGTCTTTCCCAACCGCTTAGTGAGAAGAGATCGATTCTGTGTGTAGCATGTTGTGTTGATCGCTTCAGCCCAAAATCTCTTAGGCAGTGCTGAGCTCGCTAACATGGATGTGGCTGCATCCTTCAGAGTTCTATTTCTTCGCTCAGCTACGCCATTCTGTTGTGGAGTACGTGCGGCTAATGTCTGATGGGTTATGCCATTCTTTTCGCAATACTCAATGATGGTTTCATTTAGAAACTCCGTTCCACGATCTGATCGGATAGTTATGATCTTCATCTCTTGTTGGTTCGATATCCGATCCATCAGCTTGGGCAGCTCATCTCGGGTTTCACTCTTGTGGCGCATGAAGATGGTCCACGTATATCTTGAGTAGTCATCAGTTACAACCAAAGTATATTCGTTTCCATTGATGCTTTTTGGTGTAACTGGCCCGAAGAGATCCATGTGGATCAGCTGTAACACTCGGTCAGTTGAGGGAGTTGTTTTCAACTGGAAGGAGGTTCTAGCGAGCTTTCCCAGCTGGCATGCACTGCAGATGTGTGTTGTTGAAAATACTCGGTTAGGTATGCCTCTTGCATGTTCTTGTCTGGCGAGTCGGTTCATCGTCTTGAAATTCAGATGGTTGAGCCTTTTGTGCCACAACCAGCTCACATCCGAACTGCTCTTTGACAACAGGCAAGTGTCAGGAAGGCTGCTGTTCCAGTCAGCGTAGTATACATTCCCTGTTGGAGATCGATTTCCCAACAATATCACCTGCTTTGATCCGACATCTTTAACTCTGCAACCCTGTGTATCAAACTTGACAGAGAAACCATTATCACAGAATTGGCTGATGGAGAACAGGTTATGCTTCAATCCATCAACATAAGAGACATTAGAAATTGAAACATGATGGGTTTCAAGGGTACCGTAACCTTTGGTATAACCTTTTGAGTTATCACCAAAAGTAATTGATGGACCTTCTTTCTCCACGAAACTTCCAAGCAAATCCTTCAGATTTGTCATGTGTTTCGAGCATCCACTATCCATCACCCACATTGTTGTAGACGCCTTCTTCTTCCTCAGTTGTTTCTCCTGTACCTCAATATCATCTTGGTCGGTTCCAAGTGCCATGAGGCATTGATCCGGACTGATGACTTTGTTGGTAGAGGTCAGATCATCCTCATCTTCAGTGTCTGTGAAGATGTCCATATCGTCAGCTGCCTCTTCAGCTACCATGGCCTTATTCTTTGTAGTTTGCTTGGCCCTTAGTGCTTCTCTTTCCTTCTTTGAGAGGTCTGGGCAGTCAGCTTTGAAGTGTCCTTCCTTGCCGCATTCGAAGCAACCATTGGTGACTGGCTTCGAACTGTCTCGAGTTCGGTTTGATTTATAGAAACGTTTATATTTGCCGAACCGAGTATCCATATCGGCTAACTTCTTTGACAACGCTGCAATGTTCTGTTGCAGTTCATCTCTACTCGGCTCCTTTGCAGTCGTATCAGCCGATCTGGTTGGCCTTGACGATCTCGACTTTGAGTAGTCAGCTCGGAGGGCCACTGACTTTGATGCTGAGCCGACATCCTCAATTCTATTTGTCTGACTTGAGGGCTGCGACCTCCTTCTGTTGACTTTATACTCATTCCCTTTCAAGATTGAGAACAATCTTTCAGTTCCCATTTCACCAAGGTCAGCTCGGCTCTCGTGGATATTTGTGAAAGTATCCCACTCGGCTGGTAGAGCTTGCAACACTTTGAGATTTATTTCTCTTAGAGTGTATTTTCCTTTCCGGATGGACTGGATTCTTCTGATGATGTCCATAAACCGGAGCTCTAGCTGATCGATAGTCTCATCAGGTCGCAGACTGAAATTGTCGAAATCTTGACATGCATGCGAGAACTTGTTTTCCTTTGTCTCGTCGCTTCCTTCACTTAGCGAGGCCAGGATGTCCCACATCTCTTTTGCAGTCTCACACTCCTCTATCCATGGCAGATAATCTTGTCCAACCGTGGACATTATTGTGCTCTGAGCCCAGATATCCAGCTGGCTCACTTTGGCCTCCTCCGGAGTGTAGTCTTCTGGCTGTTTCTCCACATACTCTACCACTGCATCTCCATCGTTGGGATTTGTGGGAGTGCGAAGTATTCTGTCTCGTATGACGATTGGTCCAGATGTGAGAACTTGTTGCATCCTATGATGCTTCGACATAAGTATCTTCTTCATTCGAGTTCTCCATGATGTATAGTTGACAACAGAGAACATGACTACGATCTTGTCCTTTACGTCCATCTGCACAAACAGGACAAAAATGCGAGCAAGAATGCACTAGCGTGAAAAGATCTGTTCAGTTGACCACTGAAGAAAAATTCTCGAATTCACACCTCGTGAAACAGAGTCAGCAGTCTTTTGAACCACTGCTCTGATACCACTTGGTGGTCCCGATACGAGTTACTAGTGTATGGGGGGGGGGAATACACCAGTTATGATTTTTCAACTTTTGAAAAACTTAACACTTGAAATCAACTTCAACTGAGTAAAAGGACTCAGTTGGGATCTCACAGCTGAGTAAGTAACCTCAGCTGGAAGAGTCGTGCTGTGCGGAATGTGGTGGAAAAAGTACTCGTAAAAACAAACTCACGCTTTTATGCACGGTTGGTCACAACCAAAACTGTTGATGTGAAAGTATGCAGATTGTATGCGGTTAGTTTGTCAGTTGAGATATGCAAATAAAGACTGAACACAAATAAACACGACACACAAGATTTACGTGGTTCGGAGAGAACTCCTACGTCCACGGGGAGATGTGAGTCCTCACACCTCAGTCCAAGTTCTTCTGGACAGTTCCACTCAGCTTACGCGGGCTGAGCAACCGTTACAGTTTAGTTTCCGGGCACTAAACAGCCTAAGTCAAGTTTGCGGGTACTTGACGACCTGACTACTCAATTACAGGAAGAGTAATGTCCTAGCACACTTTTTAGGGTGTGAGAAAGGGTAATATTTCCAACTACAGCTCGATCACGAATGAGAGCTGGATCTAAAGTTTGAACGAATAAACACTCAACCTAAGATCAAAAACAGTTTTGATCTCTAGGAACCCTCAGCTACTAATGTTCTCTCAAATTGGAACTCTCAGCTGCTGATGCTCTTAGATGATGATTTTGCAGAATTGCTTTTTGCTTTGATCTCTCTCGTGAAAGCTCTTGAATTTTCGTCGTCTCACTTCTCTATGTTCTCGAATGAGAGAATGCCTCTATTTATAGGCGGAAAGAATCAACTAGCCGTTGGAGGAGCAGTTGATCTCTGATCGGTTGAAAGCGATGGCTTGTCTCTCATCTCTGCAGACTTTCCCGATATGGCATCTGTGCTCTTCTGCTTTCCATCTGAGACAGCCTTGTGTTGGGCCAGATGGGGTAATGACTGAACGGTCAAACCCTCATGTGACTTCCTTTTGAAATTCAAATCTTTGACAGTCAACTTCGGTTTGTCGGTTGAAAGTCTTGACCTTCGTCTGAGTGATCTTCAGCTGATATTCCGATCTGTCGAGCTCTCAGCTGACTTTGAACTTCAAACAGTTGAACTCCTTGTTCGGATTCTATAACTGAGGTTCTGAAACTGAACACTCCGTTGTCTTCCTTGTATTTACTCAGTTGGGTTTGAACCCTCAGATGATTTCCTTTTCATCTGATGTTCTCTTCCAATCAACTGTTTCTCATCTGATGAACGCTCAGTTGGTTTCCTTCTCAACTGATGTTCTGAAGACTTTCCCTTGTTTGCATCTGAACAAATGAACTCTCAGTTGTCTTTCTTCACAACTGATGTTCTGTCTGAGTGACGCCTTGTTGCCATCTTCAGCTGGAGACCTGTAAAGATAAAATCTTAACTTTGCTCAAACAGCGAGCCTAAATTCTAACATTAGGTTCTGGCAACATCTACTCGGTTGGGGTCAGCCGGTTTTGGAATTCATCAAAACTTATACTAATAAATTTCCCAACAATTTCCCCCTTTTTGAGTACCGTAATATTACCATAATATTACCATTTTTTTAACCAATTGCAGGGATAAGTAAAAGAAATTAAGGTGGGAGGGAAATAGAATTCATATGTCCCGGCGATCGTCGTTGATGGCCAAGTAATTTTGTTTGGAATTATATTTAAGTTGAATTTTATAACTTTTTTCCCACTTTATATGCATAATTATATTTTCACCATTCAAAATTAAACCCACATTCTATAAAACTTAAGACAAACTCTCCCGTGAGATCGGTCTCTAGCAAGAGACCGGCGAGATAGGCGCGTGCACCCTACGCGTTACTATTTTTTTTTCCTCAGATTTTTTTTCCCCTCTTTTTTTGTTTGCTTCTTCGTTTCTTTGTTTGCCGCTTCTTTTTTGGTCAAAATTCGAGCGAGGGGAGCTGAAGGCCTCGGAGCTAGCGAAGAATCCAAATTGTTACTACTAAGATTATCTTTATATTAGTAATCGAAGCGAAGGCGGAGCAAAAACAAAAAAATCTGAAAAAAAAAACTGAAAATTTAAAAAAAATGATATTATTATAATACAAAAAAATGGTATTCTTAGCTATCAAAAATATATTATTCTACTACAAAAATATAAAAGTGACGATCCCGATAATAATATTAAAAATATAAAATAGAAAACACGTTGTACTCGCATACAAGATAAAGCGACATATCGGTCCTTTGCATTAATATTATATAAAAAAAAAGTTAGAACTTAGAACAATTCAATTAAAACTAAAAAAACAAACGGATCAAAAGAGATTAAAATAAATGCCATTAACCCTAATTTAAAAGATTCTAATTATCACGCATCCACTCCTCGAATTCAATAGGTTTCTTAGAAACCATGTGACCGGAAGCATCCATCGCCACTCGAGCCACCCACGAAGTTTCATCCGACACCATCAGCTCCACCACCATCGCCACCACGTTCCCGCCGGAAACCGCCTGAGACGCCTCCTCCCACGGCATCCCAACCGCCTCCACCGCCACCTTCACGTCCACCCTCCTCCTCCAGCCCATGCTGAACCCCTCAACCATGCGGGTTCCCACCGGAAAACTCTCACTCCGGTACTGACGGTAAGACAAGGTCATCTGAAAATCTCCGTAGCCATAGCTAGTTAAGGTTGCGGCTCTCTTGAATTTCAAGTCGATGAAAACGGAAGTGTTGAACGCCGTCGTTTTGTTGAGGGCTGGGACGACTAGGGACGGGACGTAAAAATCTTGTATGAATGGACTTGCGCGGTTAGGTGCAGCACGAATACATACTACGATTGTGAAGAAGATGAAGACGACGTAGAGCAAAAGACCGATGATGATGATGATGGCCTTAACGTTTTTTTTTCCCGGTGAGTCGGAAAGATGTTCCATTGATCAACAAAGAATCTAAACCGATTAATTTTATGTTTCAAGATAGGCTTATTTCTGCTATAATAGTTATCTAGATATGAGGGAGGATGATATAATGGATGATTTAAAGAAAGTGTTTGTTCTACAAGGCAAAACAAAAATTTGATTACGTTGTGAAGAAAAGAATATTTAATCTCACAAGGTTATAGATTTTCATCTAATTAATATTCAAAGTTATTTATTGATCCTAATTAATATGAATATTAATTAAATATGAATATTAATTAGGGTTTCCTTCCCTATATACCTAAAGACTAGCTGCGAGTGAAAAGAAGAAGAATATTCTTATTATTGTTGTCTCAACCATATATATAGGTTATAACTTGATTTTTTATTTTTTATTTTTTATTTTTTTAATTACATGCCTATGTAATATGAATGTATGTTTCAATTACCTCGAAGAAAATTGTGAAATCCACTCGTAATTGAAATTGGAATTTAATGCATTAAATCAATGATAAAATATTTGAATTAAAAAGATTTCTTTAAAACACCTTTTCTGAGGGGAGGATTACATATTACTACTATTAATCATCTCTTCAAAACACGTTATGTTTACCATATTATCATTCTACCAGCTTCTTGAAAAAATAAAAATCAAAACTAATGAATAGATTTTTCTAAAAATAAGGGTATTATAGAAACCACAATTATGGCAAATGAGATCTTCTATTATTTAAGTGTGTCACATATTTTATATTGCTTACACTATATGAATGATACGTGGCAATTTACAATTTCTTTTCTAGTAGCTAATAATCAAATGATTAAATTATTATATTTGTTTACTAAGACATTGACCTCATACAGTCAAACATGGTCCTCGAATAACTTATCACGTGTGATAAATAAGTAGTACAATCTAAACAATGAAAAGATTAAAATAACGGAATTTAATTAAACTAATTATACTATACACTTTTTTTGCAATTTGTAACCTTAATGCTTGACAGATAAAACAAAATAAATTATCCCCCCGTTTGTATCATTTTTAGATCCTCTATTGCTTCTCTAAGTAACATTTTCCTATTATTTTAATAAGGAGACGATGACATATGACATGACTAAGATTTCAAGGTTTAGGGTATATATTATTTTTATATATTTTCTAAATTTTATACTATTAATTACGCCACATGTCATATCCTTATTAAAGCAATATGATATGTAACATAAGAGTTAGATAGATGATTCAATCTGCGATAAATCATGTAAATTCGGATAATTTGTTATATACCTCAAGTTAGTTGAATCGGATCAATGGAGAGAATTCTGACGTGACTTCACATATAAACATATATGATATATAACTTTTTTTTAATACCTATAATATTTATACAATAATTTAGCAGAAAGTCAAGACCAACTATCAATGGCTAATACACATTAGACTCTTCTATTATGATAGTAGATACTATCAAGTTGGTCATTTGATATGTTAGTTGCATGGCTACTGATTAATTGGTTGTGATCTTGAGAGTCATGTGTGGAGGAATATAAATTTAATTTAATGTTTTTACATATTTAGAATATTGAATTAATATATATATAGATATAGATATAGATATATTTATTTATAGAATTTTATGGTTACCTAATTGTTGTTATTTGATTAAATATTGGTTGGGAAGATCTTAATCATGGATCTATTTAGTCTTTTAAGTATAACTATAGGTGCATGTTTGATGTCATTTAACAATTAAATTATTTGATTAAATCTTTTTGTGTTAGGTAAAATTAGAAATATAACCGTATTTTCCTCGTGCAAAGCACGTGCATCTTACTAGTATGAGATGAAGTTTTACTTAGACAATTAGTTCATTTTCTATGTTTATGTACTAACAATTAAAAATATAGTCAAAAAGATTAGAAAGCTAAACACGTTAGCATATTTGGTTGAATAGATTTATGTTAGATGAGCAATATATGTTAGCATTTTTGTAAGTGCTTATCATAATATTGGTGGCTTTTAGATGAACTCAGAAGAGCATTGGAGCAGTACCCTTAAAGCCGACAATATTTGTTGTTGGAGGGTGTTCAAAAGTACTGTAGGGGATTCAAATGAACTAAATAATGCTGATACAACAACATACTTTTGGGACATCGAGAATGCTAATGTTCCAACCACTATTAGACCAGAATATGCTGCTGCAAACATCAGAAAGGTGCTTCGACTTCCAAAAATTGGTTGGAAAGGTCGTTTAAATCTATCAGTCTTTTGTGATTTCCAAAGTACCATCACTGATGTTCGGCGAAAAATAAGTCGAGTTTGTTTCTAGTCAAGATTTATCCATACGCCACCAGGTATTACTATATTTTTCTTACATAGGCTTAAGTGAACAATAGTAATGTTATTGACTTATCCTTTTTATAGATTATGTTGATTCCGGATATAAAACTTGTAGAACCCCAAAAATTCGGGCCTAAAAATTTCGCCCTAATAGAATAGAATAAGAATAGAAATAATCAGCATAATAGAATGGTCATTTGTTCCCGATAAGTTTTTATGATAGATTTTAGTCCAAATTTCAAAGTTAAAATTTATATTTTCCATACATATGCATAAGCACGAGCATTTCATATTATTTGTCCAATGTGAAATAATTGTTCTATGACATTATTATTTGATGTTGTAATTAATTAGAAGTAATAAATTATTTAATTGCTTATTAATTTTTAGAGAGAATGCGTTGTAAAATTTTATAATCAATATTGGGCTCGTTGGGACCGAAATAATTAATCTTATTCATTTACTCGATCTAAATTATAATTCAACTAAGATACGACGCGCTATGATCTGAAAGACGAAATAAGATATGAAAGAATATAATATAATGTATATATATATTAGTGTTCATGTATATGTATGTGTGCGTGTGTGTCGTAGTATATATACTCCCTCTATTTTTTTATTAAGTGTCCTATTATGAAATTTGATTTGTTTTTAAATAAGTGTCATATTTTATAAATTTTGAAAAAAATGATGCAAATTTTGAGAAAAATGATGCAAAACTTTCTATTTTACCTAAGTAATAAATGCTAATTATTTATATTTTAAGTTTTCTAGGCAATAATTATAGATGAAAATAATAATATATTAATTTCCTTGGTTTGTGTGTTTTGACAGCTGAGGACACTTATAAAAAAAACAGAGGGAGTATGTATGATGTGTGCGTGTGTGTGAGTGTTATTAAGCACCAAACAATTAATTCAATTAATGAGTTGGTAAACAAAATAGATAAGACAAAAAATGAGAGAGATTAAGGGAGAGAGGGGAAGCACGCGTGCAAGATGAGAGAGAGAAGAGATATGATTTAGATTCTCTTCACACACAATTATAACATCTTTTACTCTTCCCAAAATCACCACCCCTATCCACCAATTAAAATTTAATAGGCCTAATGATTCTGCTAATGAGCTACACCGTAAACCTCTTCTAATCCCCTTTAAATCTGCTACCCCACTCCTCCTTCTCATCCCTTCCATTTTCTTCATTCATCCATTACAAACAAGCTCAACAAACCCTATGTTCCATAGAACCCCTTTCATCCCCACCAAACGCCGTCGTCCACCGCCGCCGGCACCATCACCACGGCCTCCTAGGAAGGCCTGGACGGCAAGCAGAAGGAGTCAGAGGGAGAGAGAGTTTGGGCAGAGGAAGTGAGGAAGAGAGAAGAGAGAAAAGAGAGAAGAAAGAAGGTATACATGGCTAAACTTGTTTCCCTTCATTTTTGCCTAAGTATTTACAATCGTAGGAGCATAATAAAAGGGGAAGTTTATATTGAAGCATGATATGTATGTTAGTATATGTATATGGCGTTGAAAATAAAGCTTATAGATGAAAACATGAAGATATAAAGCCAATATGAACTTATGTGTGTCTATATGTGTGTATAGATAAAGTTATGAGTTAAGATTTCATATTTCCATTACTTGAAAGCATGTGGTATGGTTTGATGTGCTCTGGAAACTTCCTATAAGTTATTTTATGAGGCTAGTGGATGATAAGCTTGAATCATAAGTTGGTTTGAGTTCATTCTAGTTGAGATTAATGCTTGACAACAACCTTGTGAGATTTTTGCTTGCATTGTTTATCCTATACCTCTCGATCTATCCTTTGGAATTAAGTGGATCCAACTCTCTATGAATATTTTAGCATGCTGAGTCTCTTGGGTGCGAAAATGACAAATTTATCATAAGTTTAAGTAGCTCAAATCGATCATGAGACTAAGTTGCACATAAGCTGTCAAATCTGTATAGTTAGGAAATAAGTCGTCATATCTTGAAAACTACTAAGAATTTTAACAAACGGTTTTTTGGAGTGTGTCAATGACATTCTAAGGTTTCTAAAATGATAAGATTCACTGGAATAAGATGAAAACTCAAGTCTTGGTAAAAGTTTTAGTAAGCAACAGTGTACTGTCAATTTTCAGACTTAAGTCTATTTGGGCTACTGTACAAGGCCTAAATCCACGCGCTAATGACCTTCAATTTGAAAACTAAAATTTTTTGGGAATACCTTGATAGGTAAGCTAGATGTGGTACAAAAATCAGGTTCATTGGAGTTGATTTACTATATTTATAAAATCGAGTAAAAGTACTGAATAAATGTTAATTTTCAAAAATTTCTAAGTATAAATTTTCAAGGGCATAATAACTCAAGTGACCCTATTAAGTCAAATATATCTCCCTAACCGTAAGGTAGTTTTTTGGTAAAACAAATTTCATGTGAAATTATGCCATTAAAGGTTTCTAGATTGGTATATTGTGTGTCTAGATGATATTCGTACGGTTTGTGGTGAGTCGATAAAGAGGACTACTTGAATGACTATCACATTCGCTAACTATTTAATTAAATGCCTAAGTGAAATTCCTAATTTTATTACTATGACTTTTGATTATGTTGAAGATTGTGTTTTAATTACTCCGTATGTGATTATGATGATTTTGCGAATCCAAGAATGATATCTTCCCTAATATACCTACTGCCCTACGAGTGAATTTCATGAAGTGTGGTATGGATTTGAAGCATGTGAGAACTACAAACTAAGATCTTATGAATTTCGGAATTTTGCCATCTTTATGCATGGTAACTAGTCAATGTGACGCCCCTATTTCAGAGACCAAATGTCATCGAATTAATCTGAAATTTTGATATGTTATAGCCTAATATGTATTCTTTCATCCTATAAAATTTGAGATTATCTAAAGAGTATATTAATTACGGTAGAAGTTTACAAAATGGTCGCACAAGCAGTTTTCTGTCAACTCTGCGCAGTTTTGTTCGGACGGGCATATCTTGCTCGTCGGGTCACGTATTCACGAACCACTTTTTCCTAACATAAACTAGACATCCGTAAGATTCTGGCAATGTAAACCACTAACTTTCAAAAGGTCTGAGCAAAGTCATATTTAAGTCTTTACATAGCCTTTGTGCAGAAATGTTTTTCTTAAAATTGCTCAAGTAATTTTTTATGAAAAGTCTAGTTGCTGGTCAATTTGCGATGGTTTGTTAGTTGTCTTAATGTAGCCGGAATAACTCCAGATTTGGCCAATAGCAATTATGACATGTCTACTATGCTAGCGTAAAGTTTTCGGCCTAATATCAGATTGTTTGGTATGATTTTTAGTTAACCAAAGTCAGGCCCTTAAGAACTAATTTTATGCAGTGGCCCATTTTCCTTTAAGCATAATTCTTAAACCGTTAATAATTTCAACATAAGGCTAAATTATTGTTAAAGTATAAAGTGTAAGGATTCCAGAATGATATATCACATATTTATATGTTCACTGTACAGTATGTGGTAATCTTTCAAAGACGGCTACCTGAAATGCTCATTTGCGCACCACCTGTCTGTAGAAATGCCTAGGACAATTTTTACTGTTATTTCTCGTGCCTATGATATTTCACAATTAACACCACTTGTAATGACTCGAATGTGAACATTTATGCTAGATATATATGAAACCAAGGAACATGAGCTTTTATGTACATTACATGATATTACATGCCATGCATTATTAAATTACATAGTTAAAGTCTTGGACCATTGGTCCGTGATTATGAATTAAAAACACAAGGAGATCCCTCATTGATTTTCTTAAGATTTAGGGATAAATCGGAAATAGGTAGACCTAGAATATTGTTATAAGCCCGTTAATCGTCTCCTTGAATTAAAGGCCTAAGGTTGTTAAGATCGTCTTGTAGGAGACTTTGGCAATAGAATTCAAGGACCGCACTTATCTCTTTGGAAGTGAAAGGTGGGTTATCCTATTTTCAAGTGTGGGTTAAATTCCCACGAGGTAACATTTTGGGTTATTAAGCCCAAAAAGCTTTTTATATGATATGCATGCTTAAATGTTTTTATGCTCAAATTGCTTGTAGTTGACCAAGTATGAGACATGTTATATACGATCGGCCTTGAGCTTTGATCAAGCCAAGGTAGTGCGCACAGGAAGTTATGACGGTGCGGATAGATGGAATGGCTCCCCTCTATTTGAATCAGGATGGTCACCCAAGAATGTGAGAAGTTTTGATACGAGTACTCGTGTTTACATTCAAAATCGTTTTGCTTATGTGAAAGGTGTTTTTACTAAAGTTTCCTTTCCATAAGTATTGAAGCATGCAATATCTCCTTATAAAATTGTTTTTCAAAGAGGGGCACGGAACCACTGAGTGCTTTTGTACTCAGCCCCCTGCATTATTTTCTCTAATGCAGGTTGAACGATGTGGATGTGAAGGGGGCGATGTCGGTTTTGTCAAGTGCATGTTGTGACGATCTTGTGGTCGTTATCATTGACTTTCTTTATGTCTTCTACAGTCTAAGTACCTTGTTTGTATTCTCGTTGAATCTATAACCCTTAAACCTTGTTACTTTATTTTGGTCTCAACTATCTCTCATAGATAGTTGTGATTTCAACGCTTCCGCAGTGCGGGGCCGGTGTCCTCATACATCGACCCCAGTTATGTTAAGCTAAGGCAAGTGTTATTTTTAACAATCACCCACCTCAACTCCTCTTATTCCAACTCTTATCATTCGATTAATATCAATAATCATCTTTTCATTTTTATTTACTCTTCATTCGAGTTAATATTCAAGTTATGTCTTTACGGTTTCACCTACCCTCGTAACGGCCCGCTCGATCCGCATAGGCTCGGGTGGCGGGGCGTTACATGATGGTATCAGAGCCAATTCGTTCGTTCGCTCTAAGCCCTAGAAGCCTTATTAATTCTTTCAAACTCAGTCTCACTTAAACTTGGAACTTTCAAAGTCGAGAATTCTTGAAGTCCATATCAAGTCTATTGAAACGTCAAGTTATTCACGACATCCCTCACATCCTTCCACGTCGGCAAAAAGGAAAGTTAATACATGAACTCCTTACGTGGATTATATGTGTATGATACTCATGTCTTGCTATCTGTTTCATTACATGATGATGATGAGATGTTATGATATGCAATGTTAAATATGGTATGATACGATTTTATAATATGCTACGTTGGAAGATGTTATGGTATATACTTTAGGAGTCCTCTTTTGAGGGACGATAGTTTAATGAATCCTTATTTTGAGGCATTGTCTCACATGAGACCTCCTTTTAGGCCATTTTACCATGATGAGTCCCTTATTGGGCAAGCTAATGATATGTTATGGTTGCAAAAAGTTATGATATGATTTTATCATTTGATATGACTATGAAATGGTATGGTATAAAATGCTATGAAAATATGTTATATGCAATGATATGATGTTCCATGAAAGTGTAGGAATATAGACAATATGTTATGATAGTTGAACCAAGATTGGTTGCGCTAGAGGTATAGACTAATGAAATAGAACGCTTAAGGACTCCAATATGATCTCGGTATTACATTAGTAATATCAATCCTAGAGTAGTACCGTTATCTTGAGCAAGCATTCCTAGACTTTCATCCTGTTTAAGATCACAACGCTTAAGATGGTTTTAGAAGGGTTGATCAACACGAAGAATAATTTTAGAATGAGCAAGATAAGGAATTCGAACAAGAACAAAAGGTAAAACATAGAACGAACTCGATGATTATGACGCAAAAAAAAAGAGGAACTAAATGAAGACGACGCATGAGTAATAAAGACATATTGATACAACAATTTGTGTCACTGTACGAGAACAAAATCTCAAAGAAATTTATAGATGACGAAATGATAACCACACGTATGACAGAAGACATCATCGCCGCCAAGAGCAGTTGAACTTACCATGCGCTCAAGAATGATCGAGTGGAGTAAATTGATATAACGACATGAAGATCAATAGTAGAGCTATAGGACGAAGTAGATAAACTCAAGAACTAATAATACGTATTATGTTTACCACCCATAGCAACCATGAACAACGATTCCTTCTGGACCAATTGGTCTGTCATGCCTAAGCACTTTCTAAAACTCAAATTCCATATCCTAACTCCTTACGAACCTCCTTATAAATCACAAGTGTAATTCCTTCGTGTTCGTGGTACTAGGACCTTCTATTATCTCCTTGAATCTGTTAGGATGCAATGTTCTCAATTTACCACTCCATTCTTTGATATTGAAAATATTCAAGTTAGCCTTTATTCCACCTAAGTATTTTCTCTATAACGACTAACATCTTCTTTACTTAATTGCTCCATGTAATTTCCAGTCTCTCTTTGAAACTTAAATCCTTAACTTTTCCTGACATTCCACTATCATGAAACGTTTGACTATCGACCTAAGTTTTGATATGTGTTACCTAAAACTTTGCCTCTATAACACACCTAGTGTGGTACACTAACACAATCGTAATCGATATTGTTTTTTGTGACACATACGATTCTATTGGAAACCTTAATCCTTCTTTGAAAGTCTTAATTATTTTCAATTGTATGAAGTCCTCGTTGGAGGTAGATCCTGTAACATAACTACCTATTTTACCTATGATAACTATTTGAAAGGTCCTCAATTAAGGCAAGCTATCTTTCTATGCTTCTTAATGACCATCCTCACTCTTTTTGAAATATTTAATGATCTAAAAAAAATCCTTCTTATATATATAATATTCTTTCTATATATGGTCATTTTCAATTGCGCAATTCAAACAAGATTTTACGTTATTGCAAAAGCAAGCCAGTAATCTTTTACAAACATGAGGACACTTTCAATCTTAAGTATTAAGTTCTCTTGATTATAACGTCGCGACGATGTTCCAACAAAGTAATGAGAAGCTGAAACGAAAGTTTAGGATTTGAAACAATGCCAATGTTGGATGCACCACGCTCACAGAGATGTACCACGTTTAGTACTACCTGCCACACTGGGAAAACAAGACAAAAAAATGCAACGTTAATACTGATATCTTTTAGTACATACTAAGCTATGTTAAAAAAAAACCGACGAGAAGGTGTAACGCGTACGACTCACTCGTGACAAGGACACGAACTACTACTAACCTACGATGATTGTAAGCTAGCTGCCATTATGAGAAGACTGACTTTCTACCAAAGAAACAATATGTATGTCTTGCCTTTATGATTTTTGAAAGGACACGATTTAAAGGCATGGTCAAAGATTCTTCTCACAAAGGACGAGTTTAAATTTATTCCATGTCAAGATGGTACGAATCAAGTTGCATGCTAAATTATATGCTCTAGAGAGAGTTGTACTCTTTCTCTTATGAATCATGTTGCCCCAAGTGCTAATGATGTGCTAGCGATGCTCGAAAATGTTTACTTACTGCTTTGATAAGTGTGTTTTTAAAATTGATTATCAATGCATAAAAGAATTTGTTTTATGTGAGTTCTTTTGTGCCATTCTGAGTTGGTTCGCCAACTAAGCGATCGGATTCTGAGTTAACCGGAAGGGTTTTCCAGAGTTAGTGTACACGGTAGCCGATGTGTGTGGTACTCTGTTGAGGGGTAGCCAGCCACGGTGAATAGAACGTGCGCGAAAGAAGTATACTCTTCCCCGGCGTTGAAACAGAAGTTGGGCAAGTTGAACGTAACATCAGAAAAATGCTTGATCAAGCTATTGTGAAAAGAAAATGTTTAGTAAGCACGGGCCTTTGATGAAAAACCCCGATGCGTTACTTTTTGAGATGTCTGATTAATCTATACTCTTATGATATGTTTTCGGCATGTGCCCACTAAGTATGTTTATACTTAGCCCTGCATGTATTTATAAATGTGCAGGTTGAGTAACGGAAGCAGCGGAGGTTGAGTAGAGTTGTACATAAGAAAGAAGAACAATGTTTCAGTCTACGTTTTTCCGCTGCTAAACTACATCACTTTTGTTGTATAACTTTTCGTTTTAAGTTTCGTACTTAAAACCTAGTCTACTCTGAAAGCAACTATGTCGAGTGATCCTTCGAGATCGACTCTCTTTTGTTAATAAAATCAGTTCATAGATATCGTCTTGTCTAATATTATCGGTTAATGCATCTATTCAGTTAGTTATCCACCCCTTCTTCCCCGCTTCTTTAATCCAACCCCTAGTCATACCCCGGCTTTGCCGTCCCTCAGGATTTGGGGCTGTGACATGAAGATTGTTGCTTCATTGCCTAATCTTCAAGTGCTTAAACTAAGAAATAATGCTTGCATTGGCGAGACATGGGAAACAAGTGAAGGAGGATTCTCTAAGCTTACCTATTTGATGATTGAGGAATCCTATCTAGAGCAATGGATAAGTGATAGCAGTCACTTCCCAATACTCAAGTTCCTAGTGCTTAATTGTTGTTTGCATCTGAAAGAGGTCCCGAATTGTATAGGAAGAATTCCAACACTTGAAATCATTAAGTTGGATGATTAGAACCGCTCTCTACTGTGGTCAATCAAACGGATTCAAGAGAATCGACAAAGTTTGGGATACAATTCACTTCATGTTCGTGGTGTGTAAAGGTACAAAGTTGATCATTTTCAAAATATTACTTGAATTTCACTTGTGTCAACAAAGGTTAGCGGTTTTGAAAATCACCAACTTTGGCAATCATTAATATATTTTTGATGGCCAATTCTTGTGATATGTTTTTCAGGAACACAAACAAATGGAAAAGAGAGTCGGCAGATCAGAAAGTGCGATCTCTATTGCTCAAAGGTGCGATCTCTGTTGCTCGACATGCTACATTTTGTTATGGTTAATTTTCATCTGTGTTCTGTAATATTTAAAGAGATTCAAAACTCTCTAATATTGAATCTTTATATGTGAATAACTTGCCATAAAAGGGATATAATTTCATCTAATAACTTGCTCGACTGCACTCTTTCTACTAAAATTATGGGAAAAAATTATTATTAACATATTAGACATATTCATTTAGGGAAAATTATTACAGTTTAACTCTCAAATTTCTACAACTACTATTTTACACTTCAAATATTTTTGGATAGTTTGTGATGCATTTTGTTTTTTCTGACATAGCTTGTATTATTAACATATTTGGATCATGTTGGAAAATGCAGTAGAAGGACACAGTGGTTGTTTAAAAGTCACAGTCGCTTAAATGTTTTTGTATTTGATACGATAAGTTAAACAATGACTTATAAGATTAGTTTGTTTAGGCAAGTCCACATCATACCTAATTGGTTATTAATGTTTGTTAAGATTGTTTAATTAACAAATGACTTATTAATCATAACCACTTTTATACTTAATGTTTGTTAAAACTGGTTCGGCAAGGCCACTTCTTGCCTTAATTAATTGATTTAATTAGCTGTTAATTAATATATTAAGCTTAGAGTTAACCCAATTCAATAAATTAGAGGTAATTAATTTTAACTCTAGTTTATTAATCTCATTAAACTTTATTAATTGGAATTGCAATTTTTTAATCCAAAATAGGGTCAGTAAGCCATAATTAAATTAATTAAGTAATTAATACTCCCTCCGCGCCCCATTTACATAGACGGGATTGAAAGTTTGACACTGAATAAAAAAATTATTGGAAAAGTTATAGTAACCTTCTTAATATGCTCCTATTTATTCTTTGACTCCGCATTTTTTTATGAATAAGTCGTAGAATTAAATAGGGATATATTAATATATAAATTAAAAAATATTATTACTACATTTATGAAAACAGGATCTATATATTTGGGGAGGAGGAAATAATAATATAAATAAAAATATAGTGGAGCACACCAACAATACATACCATTGACCGCATTAGAGTGCATCTCATTAATTTTCTTATCACGTTTAATGATTTATTCAAGTATTTAATACTTTAATGTATGTATCAGTATATAAAAAATTAAATATTCAGCGGGCGATACAGTTTTTTTCAAAACAGCTGGACCGATCAAACCGATGATCCGATGACATGACCGGTTCGAAGTAAGGTCCTGTTTTTATAACATTGAGTTTAATCCAATTGATTTGTAAGAACGATTAATTAAAAATTATTTTATTTTTTTAATTTTTCTGAGCAAAAAATTTATTTATTACTCCCTCCGTCCAGGTTAGTATGGTTACTTTTCTTTTTTAGCCGTCCCTAGTTAGTATGGTGTTTTCATTTCAAAACATAATTTTTACCTTTTTATCTTTAAAAGTTCAATATATTTACTTCAATAAAATTTATTCATCCACTAAAAAATTAACAACACATCATAAGTGGGTCCTTTCCTCCACTTAAACTATCCCTATCATATATTTATCTACTTTTTCTTAAAACTTGTGCACGGCCTCGCACCATACTGATGGGGGATGGAGGGAGTAGTTATTACTTTAACACCACCAATCATTAAAATTGGCGATAGACCCCGCCCCTACGATGCTCTAAACCCACTTTCCCTCTCACGCACACCACCAGCACCGCTGTGAAATGTCAGGTATAATTGTGTGTGTGTGTGTTTTTTTAATCTTAATTTCGGCTTGCTCACCGTGATCCCAGCTCTAGGTACGATTGAATGTTAGCAGGGGCGACTGCGAGCATCGTGTTTGTATATGGAGAAATGTTTACATGTTTTAGATAATTAAACATTCCCCCTTTTTGGGCGTTGCATCTTCAAATTTCGTGAGTTTTTGCTGGTGGGGTTAGTTTAAAATACCAAATTCAGCTTCTGAGTATTTGCATCTTTAATTGTGCCTGAATGCGTTTTAGAATTATTTAATTTCTTCTTTGTTATTCTGTGATGAACTTCATCTCTTAAGTCCACGTGTTTTGTAGCAAGCTAGTGGCAGGAGCTGAGAGAATGACAAGAGATAGATATGTTAGTAGTTTTAAGAATTTAACTTGCCTTTTCGAATTTGAAATTTTAGTAGTTTGTGACTCCAAGTTTTCGTAACCTAGTGTGGAAACTTATATAGTAGTTCGAGAATTTAATATATGAGTGATGTTGTAACTTCCTTTTCTGGGGCTCGTGTTAGAAAGCATGAGTGAGTGTTGGACTCGCTCGCCCTCGTGCGGCACCTAACACCAAGTTCGATCAGCCCTCAATCCTCACCATTCTCGTGATTGTTAGTAAGAATTTAGCTTGTGCAAGCATCAAGTAAAACACGCGCACACAGCGGAAATCATCGAAGCACACAGCAACTTACGGGAATCTCACTCCCAACCTTCATATTACTCACAATTCATACATAGGAAAGCACATAGACTTGCACAAACTCGTCTCTATGCTAATAAGGCTGCTCACACCCTATATATGTGTAAGAAGGCTGCATTTTCTCTGAAAACCAGTACTAGGTGATTCTGAGGCTTATAGTTTCTAAGTTTTCATTTTTTACTGATGCTTGAGTGAAAGATTTAGGAGTTGATCATAACTACAAATTACATTATGCCTTCTCGACAGTCACCCTCCAATCAATTTGGAGCCAACTTTAGACATCAATCAACTTCAAGACCCTGATGAGTTTTGTGATGCTGTTGAGAGGAATGTAAGTAATTGTTTTGTACTTTATTTGATTGGTTATCTTTAGCATATGCTATTAGTTGCCGTGTAGCTCTGTTTCCTTAATGATCTTATAATCTTCAACTTGCGTGAGGAGAATATAGACCTTTATAAGCCATTTCAACCAGGAATTTTAAAGTATATCTGATTTTTCTTCTGCTGGATTGATAGTTTTGTGATGCAATAAACTAGTTTATAACTTATAACGACATATTATACATGATAGACAACTTCCTTTCAGTCTCAGGTGGCCATTTGACTTTAAGCGCTTCTTGCCGACATCCCAAGAGATAGTGATTGAGGACATTCCAAGTTTACCTAAAGATATGCCACCAGAGAAGTTGATAGATCCGGATTCTAATCTTGATGGCTTGGAAGAAGTCGAAGTGGCTGGTGAGTAGTGCATGTTGGTTATAGTCTGCTACTGTATAAACATTATCATTCTTTACATTTATCTCATCCGAATATCATGTGTACTTTGATCCAACAGAGCCTACGCAGAAAACAGAGAGTCAAGTCAGTTATTTGCTGGAGAAACTAATGTCCTATAGTTATGAAGAGTTAGATGGAGGAGGAGCCTTGAAAATCTTGCAGAAGCAGTTGAACATCAAACCTCTTGATATGGAGAAGCTGAACGGCTCGACAGATCTGCCTGATAGTATGCTGAAAAATATCATTAAGAAACCTTGCACAGAACAAGTGTTGGAAAATCCAGCTAATCCCGTGTCTTCACCAACTCCTCCGAGAACTCCATTTACATCTATATCTTCACTGAGAAAGAAGATTAAGCAGTCCAACCCTCTGAGAGATCCATTTTGTCCAGACCGTATTGATCTTTGTGCGCACCCGAAGGAGAAGCTACTTGGACAGGTTGACACACTAAAGGAGTTAGACATGTCTAATGAGTTGGAATTGCATACAGAACCTCTACTATCTGATATGAATCCATGGAAAGTAATGGAGGATGCTGATGGTCTGCCTGAGCAATCTCGAAGCGAAAATGCAAGCATGGAAAGAGATAAGCTAGTTGGACAGGTCAATGTGCATTTGGATTCAGGCATGTTTGGTGAGATGGAGTTAAATGCAGAAATCAATACGACAAAACATCCATTTTGTCAGTTGGAAATCAATGCAGGTGCTCTTTCTGACCACTTTGAAGATATAAATGCAAGTATACCAAATATGGATGCCAACAGCACGCAAAATGAAGAACGGGGTAACAGCATGGAAGAAGCTATGCGCGCTAACTACAGTAAGAACTCTTTTAGCATCATACCTTGTTATCCTTTGTTTTAATGCAAATCAGGAGAATGTTTAGCTATATAGATTATTGCATGTTCTACACTTGTTTAAAAGATGTTGCTCCAGAAAGAGAAGAGAACCGTTGTTTTTTCTGAAATGTTAAAATTAATGTAGAGCAATATACAATTTATATATTAACAATGTTTCTATAGCAGATGAATCAAATCCTTCTGTAGTTGATGAGGAAGCCAGGGATGTTGCATCAACCAGACGACAAACTGATAAAGAACAGAAGAAGGTTATTTGCCTCTTTTGTTATATTTTCTTGTACTTGCTCATTGATGTTTATTAATAAAATAAGAACGTCCTAATATTTTTTTGGAGTCTCTGAGTTTATTCTGTTTTGCAATTAATCCTAGTAAGTTATGAAAGCTATTAAGCAAAAATAGTAAAGTGGTTGTTGTATTTGACGTTTGCTCCTGTTTCCTGTATCATGCTAGTATCATAAGGTGCATAGGAATGAAATTTGAAGGTTCCATCTTGATATAATATGATCTTCTCAACTATTTATTACCTAACATTAATTTTGTGCTGTGTTTCAGTTACATGCAGCCAAGCAACGGAGAGGAAAAAGAGTAGCAGGTGTAAAACGTACTAGAGATGCATCAACGAGACGACAAACTGATCCAGCAGAACAGCAGGAGGTTATTTTCCTCTTTCGTTACTTTCTGGTGAACTTTCTCCTTGATATTTGTCGACAAAATAAGAACATCGTATCATTTTTTCTGGAAGTTTTGAGTGTATTTTGGTTTGAACTTAATCCTAGTGAATTATGATAGCAATTAGGCATAAAAGACTAGTAGAGCGGTTGACGTTAGCTCTTGTATCATGCTAATATTGAAATTTCATGCATCACAGTAAATGTGAAGTTCCCATCTTAATTATAAATCTGATTTTCTTCCCAAATTTGTTTTGGCTAGCATTATAGTTGTGCCCCTCTATTTCAGTTGCATGTAACCACGCAAGAGAGGGGAAAAAAAGTAGCAGTTATCAGAGATGCAATTGCACATCCCATGAGGAAAAGTCTCTCAGGTGTTTATTCATAAATTCATCTCTTAGGTTGCGTTTACTTTGATGGAAAATGATGAAATACATTTATTTTCCTTCATTTTTCATCATTTTCACATGTTTACTTTGATAGGAAATTTTCTCCGGGCAGGTTGGAATATTTTCTCGAGCAGCCCCTTCTTACTCCTTTTCACTCCAATGTTGGATAATACTCCTCTGTATCTTTTCATTAAGACCATTTGGTTGGGCACACATGTTAAGAAAATGAGTTGTTTATAATAAAGTTGAAAAGATAAAGTAAATTTTGGGGGGTATTTTTGTCACATCAAGTAAGGTATATATGGTAATTTATGAGTTATAGTGGGGTATTTATCATATGATGCATTTCAATTTTACGAAATGAGCTTTATGAAATGATACGTCCAAATAAGGTAAAATGAGCTTAATGAAAAGATACGAAGGGAGTATTATCTTTGGGTAGTGGTGTGAAAATATTTTCCAACATTTTAATCTCTAGTAAAGGTGTGATCAAAAAAAAAAATTCTCATATTTTTTTATTCATCCTTTTCTAATGATAACTTTATTGCCAAAGTAAACGCACCCTTAGTGTAATGTATTACCAATAGCTCTTGCTTGGCTGATTCTGTGCTGATAATGCAGAGGCTCGTACATCGATTGAAACTGGAGGACGAAGAAGCTCAAGAGTTAGGACGAGACCACTGGAATATTGGAAAGGAGAGAGATTCTTATATGGACGAGATGGTGACAGTGAGTTTCTTTTCTTTTTTTTTCTTTTTTGTTTTTGTGTGTGTACGAATGCTGATAATATTTGAGTGGAAATCTCAACTGCTACTGAAAAAATGTGCTTTCCCATGGTTTGTCTTTTATTTTCTTTTAATATAATGTATTTTTCTCATAAAAAGGTCTGGTATCATGCTCATATTATTAGGCTATAGTATCTTAATTTACAAAAAATTTCCGTGTTGTAGGCTTGAACATGATCGGACTAAAATACATCTCTCCGGAGAAGGGTAATGAGAAACTGAAAGTGAAGCCGTATGAGGAACTTCTTCATCCGGCATCTCGCCATTGAGTACGGGTATGTATGATCATTTTGTGGGGATTGGTTGGTACATTGCTAGATTTATCCTCTTACCCCATATCCTTGAGTCCTCGTACTAGTGAGTTTAAATTGAGAATATATTTTACTATCAAGCTCATTTCCTGGAGAATATTCTTTTAATTCCAACAAGATTTTACCAATTTATTTGAGAGTATTCTATAAATAATTGAAATCTTAGAAGTAACACACGAACGTAACAAATGGCATGCAAGTATGAGGAAAATGTTTTAATGAACTTAGAAGTGGCTTCTTGTTTTGAAATCTTTGTCATTGGTTGTTATGGATATGAAAGGAACTACCCACTACATTAGTGCTCCAACTCAAACTCTAAAATGTTTTCAGGTTGTGGAGTAGACGTTGGTGTGCGAAAATGAGGCTAGGGTTCCAACGTTTGATATTGATTCCGCTATAGCTTAACTTTTGAAACTCAGTCGATTGTATCTACTTTTGAACTTCTATCTTTTGGAAACAACTTATTCTCATAATGAGACACCTAATTAAACTACGTTTTGTTGTATATAATATTATTAGTGTTCATCTTCAGATGTGAACTAGAACTTATCATGTACATTTTAATGTAAATATTATTGTAAATATAATAGTCTATGTGAATGATTTCGTGTATTCAATTTAGCTCAAGCTTGATACCTTTTGTTTCCTTCTGAATCATTGGTCATTCTCCAATATTTACCTTATTCTAAAATTGGGGTATGACATTACCCCTGGTGAACAAGCTATGTATTAATAGAAAAAGGCCCAAGGGCAATCCACAAGAGCATGTTCAGAATCTTCAGGCCATGGACTGCATCAATCATAGGTTCATCTTGTTCGGAATAAATTATTTAAAACAACTAAAAATATATAATTTTTTTTTCATAAATCGTAATGTTTAAATTAAATTAACTATATTACAATGCTAAAAAATAAGTAAATTCCATAACCTCATAAAAATTTCAACGGCGACGGAAACGCTAAATTTTGAGAATTGATGTAGAGTCGCAAAATAGGTATGTGTATGCTTTGAGAATTGAGATGTTTAGGCTGCTGTATTGTTCAATTGAAATCCAATTAATTAGATAATCAAATTTATTTGTTGAATAAACGAATTAATTACTAAAATACCCCTGAACTTTTTTGAAATTCCAGAAGGGTCCATATGGAAGCGTATGTAAAATTGTCCAATTTAATAATAATAAAAATAGAGAGCCACGTATAAATATTAAAGTCAATATGATAGCGCGTCAATTAGTGGGAGCAAAATCAAATGGACAACTTGAACATCTCATGATATCCAATGAATTGTATGCAAAATGAGTAAGAGCAAAGTCAAATGGATAACTTGAAATTAATGGTCAAGCTCCATCATATAATGTCAAATAAACATAGGGCAAATCTAATCACATGATATTAAAGAGGACAAACTCAAGTCAAAACATAAAGTTAAATAAGAACACACGCCTTAATTTGAACTTGAAACTATAATTGAGAAACTCAAAAGGAGTATAGTTTCATAGTCACGCCGCATCTAGAGTCGAAAATTTCTAGCCCGAAATTATTTTAGCTCGATTGACCCAAACTGAATAGTTCGAGCCCGAAAAATCCATGGGTTGGCCCGACTAACCAAATTTTTATGAATATATTTTGTTTTTTATATATATATTTAATAAAAAAATTATGATGCATATAAATAGATAACCATTTAATGTCAAACTCTAAGTTCTTACAAGTTATCTATTACTACTTGTTATTATTTAAAAAAATTTAAAAATACCATCAAGAATAGAAGATGAATGTGGTGACTCCAACAAACATTGATATTAGGAATATAATGATATTATTTGTATAGTCATGTATAGTCGCTAATAATGTGGAATCATCATACTATACACTCACGAATTAATGTTTTCTAAAAATAAAATCTGCTTTATAATAATAACAATTCTTGTGTAATATAATAATCCTACTTCTACGTGGTATAGACGTTACACCTATATAGCAGTATAATATTTTATTCAACAATACTCTTTTCATCTTTTAAAGTATGAGGGGCACCTGTCTTCCCCCAAAACTCTTTTCATTTTTTTATATTTGAAAAAATTGCCATTTCTGTAATCAAAGAAAAAAGTGGACCTTTAATTTTTCAAGAAAATATAGATAGAAAAAACATTGCCGATGGATATATTATATCTCAAGGGAAGAGGCGTGTGTATGTTTTTCCCCTCCAAAAATAACCAAACACCTTCACGTTATTTCCAAGTGAACAAGATATAAATATTGTGGTATCCCCTTGAGAGTATAAAAAAGTATATTATTACTACAATCAAACAAGATATAAATCTTGTGATCCCTACAATGAAGTATAAATTTATATTCATAATTATATCCGTCCATTTAGAGGTATAAATTATACTACCAAATGAACACACCCTAAAAATATAAATATTTAATTAATTTCACTACTTTAATTCTTTTCGAATATAAATAAAAATGCACCTGAATCTAAACCAGACCCTGTGATAAGTCCAAAAAAAATTTTGGGGCTTCGCCCCCGAACCCCCAACCAACTCTCCTTATTTCTTACTCGTTTCGCACCCCCAAATCGAAAAATCCTGGATACGCCACTGATCGATCACCTCTTCTTCAAATGCTCATTTTCTAAACAGGTGTATGAAGAAGTGTCTGCATGGAGTGGAAATAGAAGGGCTATGGGGAACTGGGAAGCTGGGAAGCTGGGAAGCAATACATGAAGACTCAATGCAAAACTAAGAGCTGCCACCAAGCTATGTATCGACTTGTTACTGCAGTGGTCATTTACCACTTATGGAGAGAACGCAACCATATGAAGTTCAAAGGAATTACACAAGAAGTATCATTATTGCTTTGCGATGCGATGCCAAAGTGATCTACGTCTATTACACTTGCTGCAGGATTAGAGTAGGAGTTTTCAAGATTGTATACTTTGTTTGATTGTATTCTTCATCGTTTACTTGGGAAATAAAAACTTTATTTACCAAAAATAAATAAAAAATTGTTAATTTGCAAATTCATTACAAGATCAGTTCGACAAAAATTATTAATGCGGCCCACCATATATTGAGTATTATTAAAAATCCTAATTAATTCTAATCGTTACTTAATAAATCTTAATAAGAATACTAAACCCTAATACTCTCTAATCACTACCTACCTATTTTGATTACCCTCTAATCCTCTTAATTACCCAAGTTCTTCCTTTCTAAAAAAAAACTTCCTTTCTTAAAAGATTGACTAGCAGTAATAGATCTTATTTGTGAAGGGAGAGGGTTCGGGTTCCCGTCTTCGGCTCCGATTTTACGGCTCCGTCTTCGCTCCGATTACTAATATAAAGATAATCATCGCACAACAATTTAGATTTTTTCGGCTTGCTCCGAGGCCTTCGGCTACCCTCGCTCGAATCTTGACCAATGAAAAAGTGGCAAACAAAAAACAAAGAGGCAAACAAAAAAAAGAATCAAAAAAATATTGGAAATTAAAAAAAAAATCTGGAAAATAAGAAAAAACAGAAAAAAATCTGGAAAAAAAAAAGAAAAAGAAATCTGGACAAAAAAGAAAAAAAAACAGAAAAAATAAGAAAAAACCTGGAAATTAAAAAAAAAAACAGCAAAAAAAAAACATTAAAGATAATAAAATACTAAAAGACAATACACTAAAGATAAAAAATAAGTGTATAGTATACATCTGTTGTATAGAAACAAGTGTATATAAAGTTCAATTAAAATACAAGTTTGGCTGCACTTATTCTTCTAGACACAACCCACATTACACTTGCTGGTGCAGCCATGATTATTTATCAACAACCACAATTTCCACAATCATTGAGAGCTCAAATCCAGATGTCGGAAGTGCAGTCTCCACCGGGATACCTCATTTCATGCGCAAGGGAGGGGCCATCGGGCTCAGCTCCGAAATCCACGAAGAACTCGGGGTTGATCTTGAGACCCCCTCCCTCTGTGTCGACATCAATCTGGAGCATGTGACCGCCTTTCTCTACAAGCTCCGGATAAAACTGACGATCCCAAGTGCTGAACAGAGAGTTCGTAACGTACAGCCGCTTCCCGTCCAAGCTCAGCTGTATCATCTGCGGCCCTCCTCTTAATTCATGCCCCTAAAGTTGTTACATTTTGAAAAAATATCAGTATGAATGCAAGCAATGGACTTAGCTACAAGTCCTTTGCAGTTATATAGAGGGCTATATTTAAATCAAGACATTCGATGGAACACGTTCAAGAGCTAAATTTGTTTGAATTTGGAAGTATGGTGATCAGTCGAAAATTTCTGATCGCTGGAAAAATTCGGTCATGTTTTAATTGCAACAAATTCAAAGGCTGTTTATTTGTTTGCCAACGGTTTTAAAGTGGTCTTGATTTGTAATTTGGGTCAAAGATTTTGATTTAAATGGCAATGAACCCTTGTGCAAATATGTCTTAACATATAGACCTTTTCATATATTGTAACTCACACATTTTAGAATGAGAAGAGTGAATACCTGAACTTGTGGTACATCGGTTTGGTATGTCGTGCCATCTTCAGCCTCCACGACCACAGGACTTCCTTTCCCGATTGAACCTCCGAGCCATACCTGGCCTACCAACCGTGGATTTGCAGGGTCTTCGATGTTATATTGTCTAATGTCGCCGTGAAGCCAGTTAGCCAGGTAGAGGAAACGGTCATCGAGAGAGATCAAAAAATCAGTTATAAGACCGGGCATCTCAGGAAGAATCCAGTTTTTCACCTTCAATGGCTTCACTGATATAGCTACCTGCAGTTAATTGGATTTGCACATCAAGCACGGGCAACTTTAGCCGTTGATTGAAGTTATTTAACCAGTTTTAACGTACCTCGTGACCCCAAGTCTCATCCGGCTTCTTAAAAAATCGCACCATATTGCTCGTCAGAGCACACCCCACAAAGCCCGTATCCTTGGCCGGGTCATGCAAGAATCGTATCTGCAGATAGATCGTCAGAGATGCATCTTTACAGTGTTGCTACATAGACACCGTTTATAATTCTCCATTATCCCGAGAAGAAAGTAACACAAGAAAAACTACACGCAGAGGAAAATGATAATAAAGCATACTGACCTCCAAAGGTAAGAGACCAGTATTTCCAAGATCCAATGTCTGTTTCAGCTCGCCTCCAGGCCAGCTGTATACGTGCAAATGTCTCCCGTATAAACCATCAGAAACATGCTGAAGGTTGAAGCCTTTGGTAAAAGCCGCAGGAGCTCCCCACGAAGTGCTGATCATGGTCTTGTGACGAGGCTGGTACCAGAAATCATAACCGTAAAGGGGGCTGTGCCCTGGTTTCTCCCACCTATAACCAAAAATTAAGAGTATGATTATTTGTTCATTCCATAGCCTTCTATAAACAAAATCGAACCACATGACTAGCTTCTTGATACTAAGTGAAAACTGAAGAACAACGATATGAGAACTAAAATCTATAGTGTTACAGAGGCAGGAACAGTGATGAAGTGCTTCTTGCTCACCCAATGCAGCCATATAAGGCCACAGTTACAACCATTCGGGCATGATCGAAGGATTACAATATTATTTTTCGAATTCATTAGCAGATATAAACGAAATCTACCTTCCTTTCACGTTGAAATCCGAGTCCAGAATAAGAAATCCATTTCCTTCAGCATTTCCATCTTTATCTCCGAGACACGACACCATGATTTCACCAGACGCGAGACAGTGAGCTGTGTGCGGATATGCCAACCCCGTCTTCTCTACAATATCTTTTGGATCAACAAACTTATGCAAAGATGGAGCCCTCGGATCCTTTTGAGTATCAACAGCATATATGCGCCCCGACCTATCATATGTTGGAAGGAAATGTTAGAAGATGCCAACAAATTAAGCAAGCTACTCTTCACCTCCATGAAATAGGCATCAAGCAAGGAGATATTAGTACCAAAGACTTTCCTCTAAGATAGCAATCATCATATCGGTGTATAACAACTGCAACAATCCTTTCCTTATAGTACATGATTAGTACAACGAGTAAAGAGAAACTTAGAGACTATGCTGCTTACACTAGTGAAGGCAGGACAAGAAACCGTCGTGCAGCAGATTGATCTCCATGGCAAGAACTGCAAGCATTCCATCCAGAATGATGCAGTTCGTCTCCGAGATAAGGCATGGGAAGCCTGTGGATGACTTTAGAATATGTTGGCGAATTTGGATCGGTATCCACAGTAGCAAGGTAATCTGGCTTCTCCTTTCCAGTTCCTGTCAACATAAAAGCACCAAGGTTTCCAAAAAAGTAACCAAGATCATCATCACCGAAGACATAGCTACGCAACAAGGAGGATTTATCTGAAAATTTCCCATCTCTTCCAGTGTTTCAAAATGTATCCGATAATGACCCCTTGAAAATCCAAGCATAAACCACTAATTTTCTTTTCAATTTCAGCTAAATACCCAATAATACTAGTTTCAAAACATCAAACAGAAATCAGCATACCATTTATTCATGATTAAATCACTAGCTGCAGCCTATTGAATCTGATCAAATTTGTATCCTCTCTATTCTTAAAACTCCCTTTAGCATTCCACATTGAAAACGCTTCTACCAGAATATAATTCCCTTTGGAAAGTTGTGATTGAATACCACTAGATTTTTAAGGAGTATGAAAAGTCTGGATTGAATACACGACTTTCAAACTCCTAAAAAATCTCACAGACTCTTGATTGAATACACCGCCCTTAATAAAGCAAATAGAATCTGTTTCACTAGACCACCATCAATAAACCTATGATAAGCAAGAATTTTACTCATCAAATTTTCCATATTATCTTTCTATATACTGTTGATTTCAATTCCAGCCCACAAACACGAAGAAACAAACAGTCCATCACAAAATAAAAAGCATAAAAATTTAACTACACATCGAACCAAAGATCAAAGACAAAGTCCAGATTCAACCAAATAAAGGCGAGATAAAATAGGGGGAAAAGAAAAAATTACCAGTATATATACAAGTGACATAGATAAGAGATTCCTTGGGACCAGACATGGCTTCAAGCGGAGTAGCATAGCCCGGTCCTGTCTTACAGCATCCATTTTCCTCCACCTTTGCATGCTGCAACACCATC
Source organism: Schizonepeta tenuifolia (assembly GCA_029490685.1). Classification (NCBI taxonomy): domain Eukaryota; kingdom Viridiplantae; phylum Streptophyta; class Magnoliopsida; order Lamiales; family Lamiaceae; genus Schizonepeta; species Schizonepeta tenuifolia. The sequence goes on along the minus strand of CM055955.1, from coordinate 143,282,781 downwards.
GTCTCTGTTGCCATCTCTCTCTCTACTCTTCTCTCTCTTTCTCTATTTTTCTTATCCTGCTCTTGCTGCTGAATTTAAACAACGCCCAGATCCCAAACCACTCGAAAAGATAACGCCTTTAAATTATTATAAGTGTTGACGAGTTGAATTGAGATGACCCAAGCCGGAGGGAATGGGCGAGAAACAATAGATTAATACAAAGCTGATGCAATCAGTTGTCGCTGTATCATTTTATCCAAGACGAGGAAATAAATCTTGTGAAGATGGAATTAGTTTACTGACATGCCAAGATAAATGTGTCTAGGTGCAATGAATTCTTTTTTTTTTTTTTTTTTTCCTTGTGTATTTCTTGTATTGCGAATTTGTTGGTCTAAAAATGTCCGAATAGATTTATAATCTGATTTTATAGTCTGTACACATCGTAAAAAAGTGTCTGTATACATCACGTATATACTATATACCACCAAATATTTAGAGGGAAATTTAAGAGTAGCCACGTGAAAAAAAATCTGACTCGTCGTCGTCACCGCTTCAACCGCAGTCTCCAGTGGTCATAATTTTTTTTCTTTGTGACTGAACAAAAAAACAAAAAATACTCTTCTCAGTTGCAGCCACTGCCACCATCCACCGTCGCCGCCGCCGTTGCCGGTTGTCACAATGAGTTGTCACCGCCGCTACAACAGAAGTCACAATTTTTTTTTTGTGATTGAACAAAAAAAACAAATTTTTTTTGTGACTGAACACAAAAAAAAAATCGTCTTAGTCGCAGCCACCGCCACCGCCACCGTCGTCGGTGGTCACAACTTTTTTTTGTGACTCATCAAAAAGTACAACTCCTATTGTGACTAAACAAAAAAAAAAGTTGTGACTGAACAAAAGAAACACACAAAATATTTTTTTTTTTGTAACTGAACAAAAAAAACACACTACTTTTTGATCAGTAACAAATACTTAATTGTGAAATAATAAAAAAAAACAAAATTCCACATCTCAGGTGGTGGTGGCGACGCGACTGATATTTCAGAAATTTCGGCGCCATCGCTGTGAATCGAGGTTCGGGTGTTACACGGTTCGCTTCCTCTCATCGTCTCGCTTCTCTTTGCGGTGGTGGTGAAGGTGAATTCGTTGTCGGAGTGGTGGCGGCGTAATACGGGAGGTAGATGGTGGCGGCGAGGTTGGGATCGCGCCTGTAGGTGGTGGCGGCGAGGGTCAAAGCTATCAGGTTCCGTATCGGAGTGGATCCACCGGTTCGTGCAGTCGGGTGTATCGAAGTCTTGGGCGGCGATGGCGACGGTAAGGAGGAGGAGGAGGAGAAGGAGGAGAGGTGGAGGCATGGAGACGGAAATTCACCGACAATCAGAACCAGTGGATGTGAGGAGATGGCGGCGGCGATAGGGAGAGAGTTGTCGCCGGAAAAAAAAAAAATGAATACAAGAAAAATATAGAAAGAGAAAGACACACAAGAGAAAAGAGAGAAGATAGAAGAGAGAAGAGACAAGTAAAGTAATAAAAGAAATATATGAGAATATGATAGTGGAGGGTATAAAAGTCAAAATTTTCAAAAAATGGTTATAATTTGAAAGAAAGACGGGAATGGCTAGAATTTGAAAACATAACTTCAAGATGGCTGTTTTGGGGTATTTCTCAAATATTTATCGTGTGATAATATAGAGTGTAAGAAAGATTGAAAGTGGTTGGATATAGGAAGAGAATTTCGAAGGACTGCTTAAAAAAATTCTCCGTATTTGATACATGTACGTATTCACATACTTTAGTTATCAATTTTGGTTTCAGTTGCCTTTGCATTATTGAATTATTTGGAAAAATAATTCAACACAAAATCGAATTAAGGACATTTACAACGATGTTCTACACCGCGGGCGATAGCCCGTTCTATCCCTCAAAGACCGATCGGCATCCCGGCGAGCAACATTGGAGGTGGAGCGCGGGCGAACACCCGTTTGCTAAGAAGTCCGGCCGATTGAAGGAGAAGAAAGAGGAATAAGGGAAACATGGCATTTGATAGGGTTTTCCAATTTTATTTATTTTTTTATTAAATATGTAAATTAATAATTGGATCACCCTAGGTACAGGGTCTAATATTGTAAAATTTTTATCCTAGGTCTAACAATCATTTGAACCCCATCAAAATACAATTAAATACCCATCACTTTAGAATTATATCACCCATTGTTGTGAATGATCTAAATATTGAGAGTGTTCTATTTTCTTAATTATTAATATCCGTGGGTATAGTTAGTACTTACTCGTATCAAACACATCAATTTCGATCAACTTCGAATATTATGAGTTAATGCGTACAAACAATGAAACAATCCCAATTTTGTTTCTTTGTGAAAGATATTATCTTAACTTATTTATTTATTTTTTATTTTTTTATGTGGGCACTTTTTGAGTTTGAACTTGAGATCTTTCAGTCTCACAAGTCCACTTTTACCACTAGATTATCCCTAAGGAACAAAAATAACTTCTTTATAATACGATGAAAGTGAAAGATTGCATCATTTTTTTTTTGTCATTATTTACGCTAATTACAATTACAGCTTTAGCTACATTTCTAACCAATAAGCTGTGTGGACCCAAATAAATCAAGAAGATAAATAGGAGTATATTTATTCCACGCAATCCATTCATGCTTCCATGATCCGAAAGCAACAAATGTATGGGTACAAAGATATTGATATAGGATTAACAAATGGGTTTGACAAGTCAAACAAGAAAAGAAAAGGCAAATGGGTTTGATATTTATTTGCATAAATTAAATTTTCATGAGCTTTTTTCTTTTTTTTTTTTTTTTTTTTTTGTGTGTGAAACACAAGTATCATATTTATGTGACACTATTTCAATTTTGCACAAACCATTGTGCGCGTGAATAGGGCAACATGAAATTCGGTGTTGCAATATTTGCACCAAGTTCCATGTATATAAAATTTGATACGAGTATTATTTAGTATTATTAACAATTCGATAATTTTTTAGTATTATTATCTAATGAATTATGTATTTGCTAGGAGCTTGCAAAGTTTTTTTGTACTCATATGACTAGACTAATTTTCAAAATGTTGATCATTCAATTCATACTGTACTTAAAACAAAACAATGCTATACTAGCCATAGAACTTCATTCTCTTTTCTCTTAGGTTACGTTTATTTTGATCATAAAGCTTTCATTGAAAAATGATAGATAAAAAGAATATGAAAATTTTATCATTTCCACACTTTTCTATCACATGTTTACTAGATTGGAAAATAAAATTATATCACATGGTCATCCACTCTCTCCCCATTTTTATGTCTTTTGTCCTATGAAAAATATTATCACATCCCTACCCCATGTTAATATTTTCCACAACTAAATAGAAAAGGATGGAAAATTGGGTTGCCCAAGATTATCCATCATGACCGGATTAACAGCTGTAGTAAACGTATGAAAATAGTGCAAATATTTGTTTTCTACCTTTTTCTATCAAAGCAGACGTTACCTTATAGGTTAAAGTTCCATTTCATATATTTTATCAAGCTTCTCACTGAATTGATAGTTATGATGCATACAAAAATGTTAATTCGGTAAAAGACATTTTTGCACTAGAGAAATCAACTAGATCTAAATCCAATATTAAAGTTGGAGTATTAATTTGAGTGAAGATGCATGTGCGTTGCGGAAGTGAGGTGGCGGATAATATTAGGTTATCCTATCCTTAAAGATTGGAGCCAAGTTGTCGTTCACAAAGTCAGCTCGATCGTCGCACTTTTTAATGAAAATGATTTATTCTAAACCATTTTAAATGATAAAGTTAACAAAAAGTTGGTAGAAGGTATATTTAGGAGATTATAATAATAGTGTAGTGTTATTTGGTCAAATTGTGATCGGCCATACAAGTTAAAAATGATAATATTGATTTTGAAAATAGAAATATATCATAATTGAGGAAGCATAAACTGTGGGGAAAATGTGATTATTTCCATTTTCACAATCAACTTTCTTTTTTTCTTACAAATGCGGCTGATCTGTCCGAATAGCTTTATTCAAAAGGATATCATTTAAACTGAACATTAATGTATCATTACAGAGGGATTAATAAATACAAAGAAAGAAAAAGACATCGAGACCAATTCCTTTATAAAGTTTTTGTTCTCTCTCCCTCCCTCTCAAAATAATAAGAGACCTTTTAAATTTATGCGCACAAAATGGAAAACAATATAAATTTGTAGTTTTATTTTAGGAAAAAGTTTTATACCTAAAATTTGGATCAACTAACAAAATTTTAGAACATATTTCCAAATTTGACATATTGATATTCTAATTTTATTACGTTGTGAAATCTAGAAGGAATTGGTTCCGAAAAGTTTATTAGGGGATGGTAGGCATGCATAATTAAAATTTAAATGGAACATAATGAACTTACCTATGAAATGACGATGAGAAAGAAATAAATCTAGTAACACTAGTTCATTACAACTCATTTTGACGACTGAATGAGTAACGAAAATCACAAATAAAATGTAGTAGTAGTATTTTTTTTTTTTTTAAGTTAACTATAGGAATATTTTTTGAAAGGATTGAATAGTAGATTGGGGTTGTGTATAGAATTACTCAACAAATTTCATAGCGCAATATCGCTGGGCCAAACTATAACTATGTGGGCTTTTAAAAAGAAAAAGCTTACATTCTTTGTGCTATAAATATTTGGCCCACTATACATCATTCATGTCAGTCTTATGTATGTGACCAAGAATTTATAAAGTTGGACGCCGACATCTTTTTTCCTAGTCTATCTATGATATGAACTCAACTTTCATAATTACTCAACTCAATTTTCCACCCTAGAAAAATTCAGTTTTATAAATATAACTTTATTGGCCTAGCCACTTAAAAGCAATGATTGAAGCTGCCATCCACAAACTCATTATATTCTATTCTCCAATCGACATAAATTCAGCAAGCCTTCAAATGATTATTCCTTTTACTTTTTCTATTTGTCTTATTTTTGTGAGCATGTGTTAGTTTTAAGAGAATTGCATAACACTCAAAAATGTATATGCATGTGTTCTTTCATATCATTAAACATGGAATAGTGCCAAATAGAGTGTACTGTCCAAGACTGAAAGGTGTCAAGCTTCAAATCTCGCTAGTGTTAGAGATCGAGTCAGTCATATTTATACTTAATTTAACTACCTTATACAATCCGCATGTTATTACGCAAAGACTGAGGTTTACCCAGTGCAAACCAAAAGTAACTGCTACGGTTCGGGTTCCCACAACATAAAAAAAAAGCCATAAAGAAAATAAATATGTTAATTGTAATTAGCAAGTCCCATGAAGTTAGGTGAAGTGGGGAACTCTGCTCATAGTGATAGTGTGTCTTCCACTATCTTCCAACTTTATAAGCTTTGCTCATCAATCTCATTGCTCTGCTCAAAACTCATAAACAAAAAAATTTATGGAAACAAAACAGACTACCTTGCTTCTTCCTGGCTTCTTCCTACTCCTCACCCTCACACCTCCGATGAACACCACCGCTAACGAAACGGCACCAGCCCCATCGACATGCAGAGGTTCGATAGCTGATTGTAACAAAGATTTGGAGATGCTGATGGAATCAGATATCAGCAGAAGGTTTCTTGAACAGAAGAGATACATCTCACCAGGAGCTCTCAAACCCGACCAGCCTGTCTGCAACGGCGGATCAGCCGGCCAGCCTTACTCCAGAGGCAGTGGCTGCCTTCCTGCACCGTCTAATCCGTACCACAGAGGCTGCTCCAGATACTACCGCTGCAGGAATGACGCGTGATTCTTCTCGTCTCTCTCAACGGGCCTCCTCCCATGTTTTATTTTCTTTTTTTCTCGTTGTATTTACTCATCATCGCAAGCTTCTTCTGTTCAATGGTTTTCACACCTGCAAAACAAAATACTTGTGCAATAACCTCTGTGGCATTAATGCTATTTTTGAAGAGACAAATAAAATGCAAACTTCATTTCTGTGTTGCCGCACAAAATGGCAAGAAAAATCTGCATACATTACACAACTTGGATTTGGATCGATATATTTAGGATTCGAGTAACTACAGATGATATCTCATAAAGATGTTAAACAGGAAACAATGAGCCTGCACGATAATCTCTCGGGTGCAAATACTAAATAGTAGGTTCGAAACCAGCTGAATTCTACGCTGCTCTGTAACTGGAAACTCATTTGAGATGAAGCTTCCAGACCTCTCGAACATTAGATGAACCATCTGCAACATCCGCCACCAGCGAAGAGGTGAAAAGACCTGTAAATGATCATATTAGTAGATTCACACAATCTGAGTTCATATTTACTATCCCTGCTCGAAATGAAACAAATTAAACGGGGCAAAGATGAGCATTGTTTTTCCTTGATAAGAAGCACTATAAACAGAGAGCACTAATATCTAAGAATAGCTCACCATCTTTTTCAACGACAGAGAGAAATCGCCTTGATCCTCCTCCAACCCCAAAGTAATACTTCTTTGCTGCCATGTACACAACTCCATGGGGACTCAGGCACTGATGGAAGGAAACGAAAGGTGATCATAGAAAGAGAAATAATAAAATAGAGAAGAATGAATAAAAGAGACTAGATTAGACCTTCTTTATAAGTTTGTACAGATTAGGCAGTGCAGAAATCGAGTAAACTGTCTCTGCCATAAGAATGACATCATAACCAGCTGCCTGATCCAGAATAGAGTGCACTTCGCCCCAGTCGCCAGAGAAGAATCGAGTCTCGGTGTTAATGTCCTTTACATCAGTAGTCAAATATTGAGGATTCTTTTCGATATTAGCAGTGACATTGGGAACGGTAAGGCATCGAAGGACTTCTGCATTGAAGTCCTGGAAATGCACAACTGCTGCAGCCTAACGCAACAAACACAATGGTCGTTAGTCACTAGTCTACGAGGTAAAATTAATTAAAACTGAAATGTCATTACACATTTTACTTACCTTTAGGCAAGCAAATATTCCGGGAAGTCCATGACCACATCCAAGCTGAAAGATGAAACGAGGTGAGCATAAATCAGAACTTAAATACAAAATACTGCAACGAGTCAGCCAACACATAGCCTTTTTATCAATGTCTCAGGATTACAGTACCTCGTACTCTAATCAAAGTCCAGCTTAATCAAAGCATCAAACTCCATTTTACACTTTCCAGTCTATTGATCTCTTACATGTATCCTCCAAGGAGAGAAAAATATAGAGGTGGTGTGTAAATACATGAACTAAGTAATTATACTTACGCAGTTAACGAAAATGCAAGTGCTAAAAATTGTTTCTTCTCCTATCTCTACTTGATGGATATCTCCTACAGAAACAAAATATGCTCATCTTTGACCTTATCTGGAAAAATATCAAAGACCAGGTCTACCATAAACTATAATTTTGAGGGAAATAGCAACTATGTGACTCATTACAGCATAGTAAAGATTCTCGAATCACCTTAGCATTAAAGGCCCACCTCAAGAACTCGCTTCCCGGTGAAAGACAGACTCCCATTCTGCATCTCTGAGCTAAGGGCTGCAATTAAGTCTAGTGACCCCTCCCATAGTTTCAACCCTCCTGCTCCCATCCACAAAACATCAGTCACTCATCATGTCCGCCGCATGTTAGGAATATACAACAAAGGTCGCACTTCAAAAAGCATATGCAAAGGGATGGGCCAAACACACATGATTCTAAAAATATCGAGAATGATATGCATATTCATCATCGATACACATAAATGCCTGTATAGAGGAAGACAGTCACATATCAGAAATCAATGTAGAAACTATATACCAACCTTCATATTTACCAGGTACCAAATCTGAGTTGGACAGTGAAAACACTTCCTCAGTGCTTACCCTTCCCTGCAAGAACAGCATTCAGTTCAGTTCAATCAAATACTATCTAATGCTACATAAGTTATAGAAGTGAAACTAAGATAACCCTTCTTCCTATTCCACTTCAGCAATTAAGGAAACCACAATCCCCCAATAGAAAAGGCAAGAAACACAAAAAAAAAAAAAAAAAAAAAAAAAAAAAAAAAAAAAAAAAATCGTTCCTTTCACACAAACCCAAGAAATAAAAGAAAGAAACTGATCAGAAATTTAAAATATAGAGTTTCCCAGTTTACAATCAATTAATTAAGAAAGAATGCTCCTCACCTTAAGTAGCGTAAGGCCAGCAACATTCACAGGCTCCATAGAGCACTTAACATCGGCTGAAACCTACAAGTCAGATTCCATATAATTCGGTAACTTTCCTCCACCAAAATCTTCACACAGTTGTCAGTTGATCATAAAATAAGCAATTCATAGTATCTTGTTTTTTTTTTTTTTTTTTTTCCTCTTTTAATTTCAAATATGCGTGAGAAAAGTACCTCTGAGGGGAGAAGTTCAAGGCATGGCGGCGGGGGAGGGAGGGGCTTTTCGGGGAAGTCCAGGAAACCCAATCCAGAAGTGGGTTTGTCGTCAAAGAGACGAAAGATTGCTCCTTTTGATTTTTCCGACTCCATTGCTGCTGCTCTCTGTTGTTTCATGTTTGTTCGTATTTCAATTATAAGCTTTATAAGTTGAAAATAGTCAGAAAATAGACAATAGGGCCTTCATGAATTGGGCATTTCAAAGCCTCATGAAACATTTTCACCTGGATTAAATTTATTTAAAATTAAATTAATACATGGTAGTACAACATTTTAAATAATTATTTATTTTGTAGAATTGGAAAACTCTTGTTTCTCTTCTTTTGTTTCTTTTAATTGTTCGACCTCTTTAAACAGACAGAATAGACCGATATAGTTCTTAAATTCATCATTCAACGCCACTTTATAGTACTACCTGAATAGAGTGAGATTAAGCTTCTCATTTTGAAGTTTAATTTGTTCAATTACTTTCCTACTATTTATTTTGAATGTTTTCTTTTTTCAATATGATTCAAACTAAAGAGAATAATTGGATTTGCTTAGCCTTTATTTATTTATTTAAGAAAATCAATTCTTTAACTAATTTCTCAATCAACTCTTTTAATTGATTCAAAAAAAAAATCAATTATTCCTTGCCCCATTAATTTTTAGAACTTTTGAGGTTCTCCACCTACTCTATCTCGATCTTTTTTCTATTATTAAATTGTTCATTCTCTTCAAGATTAGTAATATAATCCGCTTGATTGCATTTCGTTTATTCTTGAATAAGACGTGTTTCGTGCGTGATTGAAGTTTTTTATTTACCAAAAAACAAAAGAGTGTCATGTGTAACAACGATATTTTGCAAGTGATTTGAGTAACCATTGTACTCATTTTAATGTTAATTCTCTTTTGACTTAAAAAAAATAAAATACACACATACACACTTTTTCTTGATTTCAAATGGGTTGGTAAATTGGGTAATTCAGAACCAGAGCTTGTGATTATTTAATACTTTGTGTGACAAAATGAGTGATTGTACACATGTTACCCAAAGAGTGGGCTATGACTAATCAAAATCTTTGTTAGTAAATACATACAAAAGTATTTAACAACTTTAGTATATCCAACATTCAATCATTAAAATAGAAGAAAAATCAAAAGGACAAAATGTACCAACAATCCTAATGACTTTGAACCGCCACCCCTTTCCTATAAAATACCAATCCCATCATAAGGTGGCAATAATTTCTGATCTCTAAGTTTATACTTTATACATCATGAAGAGACTTATCATCTCAGGAAGACAAAAATACATAATTAATTAACATACGAATTTTCATAAATCACATCAAATCCATACAAACAATGAAGTTTTTTCTAGAGCGTAAGATGTTCCATACCTTTCGTATTTCTTGCCACTCCTTTGACTGATTTCTTCTCATCTTGTTCGTCGTAAGGATTTGACCGAAAACTCGAGCTGGCCTCTTCAGTATCTGAGCATCCAGGTCTTTCAGTCAAAAACTGTTCCCAGAACACATCATTCACCCGTTTCTGCTCCGTTGCAGGCGCTTGCTTCTTAACATCGGCTGAGGAAGAAGACACAGTTTGAGCCTCATCCATGCGTGTTTTATCAGCTGGAGAAGTCCGATGGCCAGCATCAACATTGTCGCTGTCTGGCCTCGATGAGGTACATATTTCTGGACTCGACTGAGGCATCACGACCGAGTTTTGGCTTTTGTTGAGTTCCAAAGGAGAAGAAGCAAGAGAGAGGTTCAAGAGGCAGGACAGGTGACCATCACCTTCGTCGTTTGAAGTCAGGCTCTGATGCAAGGAGTGCAGCTTCGGGCTTTCGGGTCCCGCTCTGCATGACAAAGATGAATCCATCTGCAGATTTAGAGAAGCCCCAGTATCGGATAGCTCTAAAGTTTCTGGGGGGCACATGAAACCTGCTGTTCTCATATGCACGTCTTTTGGCCATCCCTCGATTCCCCCTTGAGGACTCACCCCATCTTCGTTTGAGCTTTGTGTACTCAGTGAAAGCAAGTTGACATCAGAAACAGCTGTCGATAGCTCCAGCCTGAGCTTATTGCAGAAGTCGTCGTCCGTACATTCAAACTCAGGCCTGCAGCTGCTCTGATTGTCTACTGAAACATTCTCCTCCATTGACTGGACATCATCTGCTTGGGGAAGTCTCCTCTTCTTATTATATGCTGAAAAATCCATCGATTCTAGCTTCTGTGCAAGGCGTTCAACAAACTCAGGATTTCGGACTGCATTATTCAGGTAGCTTAATAGTTTTTCCTGTCTCTGCTCCATGCTACCTATACGCGGTGTTAGCTCATCCAACTGTGCCTTAGCTGCAGACTGCTGCTCCTTGAATCCCAACAAATTTCCTTCAAGAGCAGCCTTCTCACGAGACAGCTTCTCAATTTCCTCCTCAAATGTCACTCTTTCAGAATCAACTGAACCTTGAGGCTGACTATGGCTGTGAATAGGCTTTCTACGATGAATATTCTTAAGAAGATGCTTCTGATCCTTCACAAATTCATCATTAGCAAATTCCCACCTCTCCGGATCAATCTTCCTGAATCCCTACAACCAAAAATGTGTTAATACATTTTAGCAACCATAATCATGCAATGATATAATTCATGTATCTGGAAATGTAAGTGCTCATCACTAGAATTTCACGAAGAATTCCTACTACACGTCTATTAACTGTTTCAGTTTTCCGCTCTCAAGTTCCCTTCTGGAATAAGAAAATATCAATTTAGAACAAGTCATGCTTATTTTAAACTTTATTCCATGATTGCAAAATTGAATTATGGTGTAAAGAGAGGTAAGAGCAGAGCTGCAGAAGAAAAACTAAAATAGCCGTTTTTTTACAGAACTAAAAGGGAAATCTATACTTCTTCAAGAAAGACTAGAGAGGAGAGTCAAACGACGAAGTTTTTAGCAATAGCACAAATTCTCAGTATACTGTACAGACACAATCACCACAGTCGTACATATTTTCTTTTGCTGAGACATACAATTAGAACACCACAGGCCAATAGTATGTTGCAATCAAGATTCCTCGCTAGATTTTCATTTAAATTGTGTTCCTTCATATTTCGACAAATCAAGCTTCAACCCTCATGTTCCTTCATAGGCATATCATAGGGTAAATAAGATAAGCCAAAATCACGGATACTATATAACATATTTTGACCTGAGTGATCACTTTTCTCTGGAATAAAAACGATAGCAGTCGTATACTTATGCGATGGTATACTTATGCGATGCGGCCACAATAGTTGCGCGCTCTAGATAAATTTAACGGTGTAAACACAACCCGAAGAAAAAACTTTACACCATGAACATCAAGAAATAGATTTCCAGTAATGTCAACAACTTTATTTTCTTCCTTTATTAAATTTTTTCCACCTTTAATGGTGGATTCCTTTTTCTTTTTTTTTTTCTTTTTTTCTTTTTTTTTTTTTGTTTTCGAACACATGAATCCACCATTCATAAACTTGCCTAAAACTAGCAAATTTTACAAAAATAATGTCAACAACCACAACCAGATTCATCACACATGATGGCACAGCTCAATCTTCACCGATCAAAAACATCACCAACAATCATGATCATCAAAATTCAAAAGAGTTTACACAGCCAATACAAAAGCACCCCTAAACGTTCAAAACAAAACCCTAATTGAACAATTCAAAGCCGCATGAAGAGAAATCTGATCAGTATAAAAAACTTCAATTGATGAAGAACATACATAGGTGTTGAGCTGGCGGATGAAGCTGGAGAAATTGTTGTGCTTGAAGTAAGAAGGGAGGAGGACGCGGGCGAATTCCGGTGGATTCCAGACCACGAAGCTCTTCCTGCTCCCGCTCCATGATACGATCGCATCCGTCGTTGAGTCATCCACCATCTCATACGTCTTTAGCAGGAAAGGCGCCGGCCCACCTCCGCCGCCTGTCGCCACGCCGCCGGAAGCTCCGCCGTCCATTACACGCAGTTACTGAGAATTCTGATTGACTTTGTAGTTGACTGTTTAAGATCGAAACCAAATTTGAGGTTTTGTTGTTCACCAAACTGTGGATTTACGCCTTAGTCAAAAGAATTTCAGGAAACCAAAATAGATTTTCCAAAATGAATTCTTTAATCATAAAAGTTGAAAAAAGTAATAATAAAAAAATTATTCCTTCCCGAATAAAGTTTTCCTGGGTAGGTGAGTCGACCCAACAGAGAAACCCAGATCAATCCAGCCCATTTAATCTCAACCGTTGATTTTCGAGCTTAAACCAAAAGACTTATACAGCATCCAACCAGAAGAGATTTTAACCATTAATGGAAGTTAGTTATGTTCTCTGCTGAATTTCAGTTGTAATCTGCCTTCTTACAATTCTGTTGTCTCGAAGCTTAATTTCGAACCTAGGATTTGATTTATATTAGAAGTTGTGGGTTGTTTGAGAGTTTTTTTTAATTAATCACATTCAAAATGCATCGCATTTTTTTTTAATTATAACGAATTATATATGTTTATTATTAAACAAATCGTTACACCATCATATAGTTATGAGACCTCACGCAAATGGGATCACTACACTATCAAATAAGATGAAAATATATTACACCGCTTTTAAATGAGATTGAATCCAAGACCTCTCAAAGGGACTTATGATACCTCCACCAACCACTTAACTAGGTCATCAACGAGTGCATCGCGCTTTTATTGATTTGGTTTTTTTTGAAAGATTTTAATGAATTTGAAATGCGTTACTCCTCAAATTGATTTAGTTGTTGAGTAATATTTTTTTTTCTTAAAGCACAGTTGTTGAGTAATTTAAGCGGTTGATTTAAATTGCATCAAAATAAGAAAATTTTGGATTAATTAACACTTATTCGAGTTTGCATTTTCCAAAACTTTTAGATCATTATAAATTTATAATTACAGTATCATACTTAACTTTTTGCAATTTTTTTCAATAATAAAATTTAAGTAATCTGATAATCTCTGAATCTGGTGACAAAAATTGGGGATGTTGTACTTGCACTAAATTTGCTGTTTCCAGACATTCATCGCCAGCTTGATTAAGTGCAAGAATGCAGTCTTCATGTATAAGATTCAATGCAACTGGAAAGATATGAATTTCTCAGACAGCAAGAAATGAATTTCTATTCTAACTAGTAAAAATCTTGAAAAGGGATGATGCATCTTTTGTTTGTTTTGACAAGCATATGTTCCACAAATAGATGACTGAACAAAGTGAGAGACGAATCGGAGTCGAAAAATCATGACCTCGGAAGAAAAACTTCAAGCAAAACAATATGGCAGCCACTCAGCAAACAGACCAAAGCAGTAAGGATACTAAGATTCTATCAATATACTATTAAACTGAAACAGAAAACAGCAGGTTGAGGAAACTTCTCTTAATTGCTGCAATTAGAAGTGTTGGTCACATGATTGTGTAAGATGTAGGTTTCTTCTTCAAAGCTATCAATCAGTGAGGTTTAAGGATGTAAGAACTAACAAGCATCTCATATAGAGTAAAATGAAACGAACGTACTACATCATAATCGGGGCTGGTGTTGGACTACTCAACAATGGGAGAGGAAGAGTTGAACGTACAAAGAGTCACAGCTTGGAGTATAGATCCCAACTTCCAAATTGATAGAAGTGAGCAACTTGTCAACTTTGTATATCATAAAGATTGCAAGCAAATGGCCATTCATATAAGAGAGAGGATTCAAACACCTCTTTAGATATCGAAAATTTAAAGAAATATTTTATTGATTTTAATATTTTATTTTATCATGGAATCTTATGATATCCATATTAAATAAGTTATTTAATTAATAAATATATCTTTATATGGTGATAAATATTTATTTCTTTGGGAATAAGTAAAAGATATACATCAATATTTAAGAGCTAATGAGATCGCGCCACCTCATTCCTCAAGCCCATGATGGAGCCTAAAAGCCCACCAAGTCCACCATATTTTTCTCTATAAATAGAGGTATCCACACAACTTTAAATCACACCTAAAAATCATCTTCAAGAGCTCAAGAATTGAAGAGAGAAATTCTCCAAGATTTCTCTCTCAATACTCAAGGTGTCCCAGCGAGATTCAAGGCGTTCTTCGTAGAAATCAACGCGTTCTTCGGCGGAATCATATCAAGTGGTGTTCGATCCAGAAACAAGGCGGAAGTCCTCTGATAGGACTGGCCTCATCTTGGGCCTGACCTAAGGCCCAATCCAATTGAGCCTATACATTAAGCTCGGCCTACAGAGCTCGGCCCAGACGAGACTACCACCTGTCTTGAAGACCAAGTAATGAAGCCCTACCTAGGAGAAGAAGGAATCCGATTATGAAGGAGGTTTGGATATATACAAAGAAACAAGATATGTATGAGGACTCCTAGGAGGATTAGGGCTCGATTCAAGGCCTATATATAGCTGATAGATTAGACGATCAAACATTCATTGTACTCTCAAACATAATAAAAGCTTGATATTCTCTCCCGTGGACGTAGATCTCATTGATCGAACCACGTAAATACATGTGTCATCGTATTACTATTATTTTTAGCTACTCTTGCAAACCCTAGATTTATCATTGGCGCCGTCTGTGGGAACTACTCTTTAAATCGACGGTTCTTTTGTGGCTAATTAACGATGGTAACGCGATCACAAAGCGCGATGGCAAGAGAGAAGAAGACCCAAAGCCGATACGGGAATCCCAACGAAGGGGAAAGTCGCCCCTCAAATAAAGATAATCACCAGAAAGGCGGTTCGACCCCAAAGGAGGGACGTAATAATAACCACTCAGAAAAAGATCCATACGAAGGGATGCCCGGACATCCCTAAGAGGGATCCACCAAAAAACCCGCATCGGAGGACACATAACGGACGATCCTTCAACACGAACGAGACTCCAGAAGGGTTTGTCGAGGAAGTAAACGACGAATCCAAACAAAAGAAACCCGAGTCGAAGAAGGGAGATGATTTCCTCAACGACTTCGACCTCGCTACCGCCTATGCTGCAGCTGAATTCGCTAGAGCAAACAAGGAGAGTTTCAAACGCTTCCTCACGACAGCTCGGACGTCCCCAATGCCCGAAGCCAGGGAGAGTTCCACGCGGAAGTCCATGTCTAAAACTCCTCACCACACCAAGATGCAGGAGCCCGAGCCGAGGGGAAAGCACGACACCCGCCGGAGTCCTAGCCCCCAACGGAGTCCCAAGCGACACCACCTCCCAAGGCGACATCGGAGCCCCAGCAGGTGCTGAAGCCCGAGCTATTGCAGGAGTCACAGTCCCCAAGAAGATCGACACCGACGCGAAAGGAGACCAACCCGACTTGTCAGCCCATTCACTGACGAACTGCTTGACGCCAAGCTTCCTGTGGCATATAAGTTGCCGAACATACCACCCTACAATGGGTTGGAGGATCCCCTCAATTTTTTGACGCGTTTCAAGTACAGCATGCACAACCAGGGCCTTAGAGAGGAACTCATGTGCAAGCTGTTCCCCGAGATGCTGGTCGACTACGCCCGAGCTTGGTTTGACAGCTTACCAACTGGCAGTGTAGGGTCCTGGGCCTACCTTGAAGGAATCTTTAGACAAAGATTCCATATAAAGGTCCAGGCTCGCAGAGACACAGCCTATCTCCTATCGATAAAGCAAAAGGATAAAGAGTCTATAAGGGAGTACGCCTCCCGATTCATGCAAGAAAGCCTGAAAGTCGATAAAATTGACGACGTCTTCCTCATCTTGGCTTTCCGAAATGGGGTCGCTGCTGGGTCCCTGAACCAGGAGCTTGCTAAACAGAAACCCGAGACAGCTCAAGAAATGTGGAGGATTGTGTACCAGTTCGCGGATGGTCAAGACGCAGACCGGTTGAAACGAGACCTCTCCCGGCCTGAAGAGACCGAGAAGAAGAGGACTGAAGTTGATCGAGGTCGGAATGATCGTGAGCAGAGAAGCGCTCACGAATGTCTCCAGCGAGGACCTATCCAGTCTCGACTCGGACCTCGGATGGGACCGGAGCGACCTCAGCGTCCTCCTTTTGTAAAAACAAACGCTGAGATCTTCGCGCTTCACGCGGACTGGTTTACCAAACCACGCCCTATGTCGGGGTCTAAACCTCGAGATAGAAACAAGCACTGCTCCTTCCACGACGACCACGGGCACCACACGAAAGACTGCCGCGACCTCGCGGAAGAGATAGAGAGGTTAGCCCAGGAAGCCGCCCTAAAGAAATACGAAGCCGGGGGAAGGAAAAGTAAAAGGGGGAAGCGGAAAGGAGGACAGGGTCGCTGTGCTCCAGACAATAAGCGAGCTAAGATCAATCATGACGAAGAGGATGACGACCCTCAGTGCGGCGTGCCGCAATACGACGGGGTGGTATCAACCATCTCCGGGCTGCCCCCAGGCATGACAAGAACCAAACTGAGGACAGAAGCCCGCAGGCCGCCAGTTCCGCCAGCAGAGGAACAAATAAAAAAGAGGTTCAAGAAAAATGAAACCGTGACATTCTCCGAGGATGATCTCGTACCTACAGCTACGCCCCATAATGACGCCCTGGTGATACAAATCGGAGTGGCCAATAAGATGGTCCACCGCGTATTTATCGATGATGGGGTCGGCGTAAGTATCATCTTCCAACATTGCCTGGAGAGGATGGGACTTGACCCAGCTAGGGTTAACCCCACGCCACTGCCTCTCAAGAGCTTTACGCAGCATGAGACTCAACCCGAAGGGATCATTGCGCTTGATGTTGTCATTGGCAGCCCGCCAACCAGCATCAACAAGCTAATCCAGTTCTACGTGGTGAAAGCGAACTCCCCCTACAACATCATACTAGGTCGGGATTGGCTGAATGCAGTCAGGGCCATTATCCCGCCCTATCATTTGTTGCTGAAGATCCCCACCCTGGGCGGAATCCTGACTGTCCGAGGCGACCAGAAAAAGGCTAAGGAATGCATGCAGATTGCTTTCCGAGGCCAACCACAAGCATAGCAATCAAAGTACCCCAAGGAGTTGGAAGAAACGACGTCGATCCCAGACACCTCGGTGGAACAGGTTCCCTTATCCGAAACAGACCCTGCAAAAATCGTCAAGGTCGGCTTTGCAGGGGGACCTCAAACCCGCCTGCAGGTAATCCAGCTCCTTAGGGAATATCAGGACGTCTTCGCATGGTCGCCCGCAGACATGACAGGGGTATCATCAGATATCATTACGCACAAACTCAACATCAACCCGGGCTCCACCCCGGTTAAGCAGAAAAGGAGAACATTTGCTGCCGAACGAAATCAAGTCATCTACAATGAGGTGCAGCAATGGTTGAAGGCAGGGCTCCTATTCGAGGTCAAATGCCCAGTTTGGCTATCTAATCCGGCAGTAGTGAAGAAAGCAGAAGAAGGGGAGTGAAGGATGTGTGTGGATTACACTGACCTCAATAAAGCTTGCCCAAAGGACTGTTATCCTCTCCCCAACATTGACGAGAAGATTGAATCCTTAGTGGGGTACGAGGTCTTCTGCTTTCTTGATCTCTACAAAGGGTACTATCAAGTTCTAATGGATGAAAAAGATGCGATCATGACAGCTTTTGCCACAAGTTTCGGTGTCTTCGCATTCAAATACATGCCCTTTGGGTTAAAGAATGCCGGAGCGACGTACCAACGAATGGTCGACTTCCTCTTCCGAAATCACATCGGCAAGATTGTCGAAGTATACGTAGACGACATTGTCGTCAAAAGTAAGGAAAAGGCTTCAGCAGTTGACGACCTACGAGCGACACTTGACGTACTCAGGGAAGCAAACCTCAAGCTGAACCCAAAGAAGTGCACTTTCAACGTGCGATCTGGAAAATTCTTAGGATGCTGGATCTCGCCGGAGGGTCTCAAAGCCAACCTGTTGAAAGTCAGAACCGTGCAAGAAATGAAGGTACCCCGAACTATTCGCGATGTGCATAGGTTGACAGGCTGCATAACCGCACTAAGTCGTTTCCTCTCCAAAGCCGCCGAGAAGCAGCTCCCGTTCTTCAAAATTCTCAAAAAGGCACCGGTATTTGGATGGGGACCAGAGCACGAGCTAGCCTTTGAGGAGCTCAAACGGCACCTCGATGACTTGCCAACTTTGTCAGTCCCCAAAAAGGAAGAAACCCTTTCCCTATACCTCGCAGCGTCGGATGAAGCAATAAGTGCGATGTTGGTCCGAGACGAAAAGGACCGACAGTTACCTATGTACTTCGTCAGCAGGGTTCTAAAAGACCCGGAGAAAAGGTACCAGCCTCTGGAGAAGGTCGCTCTAGCCCTAGTGAATGCAGCCCGGCGCCTGAAACCCTACTTCCAAGCCCATTCAATACAAGTCTTAACCGACCTACCACTCCGGCAAGTCCTCACTAAGCCGGAGGCTTCAGGAAGAATCGCGAAATGGGCAATCGAGCTAGGAGAGCACGGCATATCGTTCGGGCTCTGCCGAGCCATAATAGGGCAAGCTCTGGCAGACTTCCTCGTAGAAGCTCAATATGAGAACATCGACGAGCCAAAAAAGCTCAAAGCCAAAGCCGAACTCCAAGAAATTCCTGAGAAGGCACCCCCAGACTGCTGGGAGATGTACGTGGACGGGGCCTCGGGAAAGAAGGGAAGCGGAGCTAGCATACTCCTCATCAGCCCAGAGAAAAAGGAATTGAAATACTCACTGCGATTCATGTTTCCAACTACAAACAACGAAGTGGAATATGAAGCCCTTATTGCCGGACTGCGTCTTGCCCAAAGCCTCCAGGTACGATCTATCCAAGCCCACTGTGATTCCCAAGTCGTGGTCAATCACGTGCTAGAGAAGTACGAGGTGAAAAGTGAGAAATTGAAGAAATACCTGGAGAAGGTCAAGCTCCTAGAACAATCCTTCCCGTTCTTCAGAATAATTCGCATTCCCCGAAGCCAGAATACCCGAGCTGACGAGTTGAACAAGCTGGCGAACTCGCCAACTAGCTCGACGCTAGTAGAAGAAGTCCGGAGCCGGAGTATAGAAGAGGCAGAAATCAATGTAATAGTAGATGACGATCCGAACTGGATGACCCCCCTCACAAGATATCTGGAGAGCGGGGAAATGCCCCAGGACAAGGCGGAAGCTAGAAAAATTGTAGCCAGATCCACGCAGTACATCCTCGAAGGAGGAGTCCTTTATCGAAAGTCATATTTACAGCCCCTCCTAAGATGTATCGGACCAAAAGAAGCAGACTACGTATTAAATGAAGTACACACGGGATCGTGCGGAAGCCACATTGGAGCTCGGATGCTAGCCCAGAAGATCATGCGATGGGGATACTACTGGCCAACAATGGCAAAATATGCGGAAGAGTTCGTGAAAAAATGCCTAAAATGCCAGCTACACGCCAAGGTGACGAGGTTACCCCAGACCGACCTCTCTACTATGCAGAGTCCGTGGCCATTCATGCAGTGGGGCATTGACATCGTAGGCCCCTTTTACCCGGCCCCTAAACAAAAACAATTTCTAATAGTCGTAATTGACTACTTTACCAAATGGGTTGAAGCCGAACCTTCCACAAAAGTCACAAGCGAGAAAGCCCGGGACTTCGTCTGGAAGAACATCGTGTGCCGGTTCGGAATACCAAAGATCCTCGTCTCGGACAATGGGACGCAATTTACAAGCAGAATATTCCAAGAATGGTGTGAAGGACTTAATATCCAGCAAAACTTCACCTCGGTACACCGACCTCAAGCTAGTGGCCAGACCGAAGTCACCAACAGGACAATAGTGAACGGACTCAAGGCCCGCCTAGAGAAGCAAAAAACGGAATGGGTCGACAACCTCCACAACGTCTTGTGGTCATATCGGACTACACCCAGAACTTCAACGGGAGAAACCCCGTACAGTTTAGTATACGGTTCCGAAGCGGTCATACCCGTCGAGATCGGAGCACTGAGCCCCCGCACCATCAATTTCTCAGCTGAAGTCAATGAAGAACAACGCCGAACCGACCTGGACTTACTGGAGGAAAAGCGGGAACTAGCCAGCATAAAAGAAGCTCGGTATAAGCAGCAGATGACCCGGTATTACAACCAAAGGGTCAAACCTCAGCAGTTCCAGGTCGGCGATCTTGTGCTTAGAAACAACGAAGTAAGTCATGCGGAGAAGCTCGGCAAACTTGAAGCCACATGGGAAGGGCCCTACAAAGTGCACGAAGTTCTCGGCAAAGGAGCCTACAAGATCGCCTACCTTTCGGACGACCTGGTCCCTAGAACGTGGCACATTGCCCACCTAAAGAGATTCTTCGTATAAGCAGAAAGTCTTGCATATAGAGTCTTAAGCTTTTCTGGTTTTTTTTTTTAGTTTGCCCTCCTTTTTTTTATTTAATATTTTGTTTTTATCGAGCTCGTCAAAACCTTTTTTTTTCTTGTTTTGGTCTTTCTTTCGTTAATAAAGTTTTTCTTTTTGCCTTGCATACTTTTGTGTCTCTTGATTTGCTTATACGAAGTATCCAAAAAACCAAAATCCCCCTATAAGGACGAACTAAAGTTCCCTTCCGTGGTCGATAACGACCCAACATGGGGTAGGTCTATCCTAAAAATTGCGCAAAGGAAACCCTTTTCGAGGTCCGAGCTCGTCTCCCTCCGAAAGGAAGATCCCACGAGGTCCGAGTCAAACTCCCTCAGCAAGGATAAAGAAATTTTTCAACTAGGGTCGGAACCAAGTTCCCCCAGGAGAATCACACTGCGAGGTCTGAACCATGGTTCCCTTGCCAACACAAAGAGGTCCGAGTTCAACTCCCTCAAAAAGGCAAAACACAAAACAAGGAAAACATCCTTCCCATAAACAGGAAATTCAAAAACACAATATATTTCTTCATTTCTCACTAATTATATCATTGTATATATAGTAATTACAGGAAGACCGAGCTAATCTACGTAGGAGGGTATGGCGAACTAAAGCTAAGCCATTTCTCTACGAAAGGAGTAGGCCCCATGATGTCGTCAATGGAAATCCGGCCCCGACCACGGCTCCGTCCTCTCCCAGAGGAAGACCTCCGACCTCGCAATGCAGCCGAACTACGCCCTACAGCCCGGCCACCGCGTTTCGAGCCGACTTGAAGCTGAGGCCTCCGAGAAGAAGACGGAGCAGACTCATCCACACACCTGGCAAGAAACGCGCGTAGCTTCGGACGGCGGGACAGCACGGACTTGTACATTTTCGCACACTCGTCGAGCCTCTCATAAGCCCCCTAAAGTTCCCAAGACTCAGGACCGCATGCTTCTTTTATACCGAGATACTGCTTTAACAGCTCCTTAGTCTGCAATTCCGCCTCGGATATAGTGATACCACCCTTGCGATGGATGATGTCTTCGTATTCAGCATGTTCCTCGACGATCTTCTCGTGATCCTTGAGAACACGCTCAGCTCGATCCCGGGCAACTTCCAAAGCTTCCTCCGCCTGAAGAAGCTTGGCCTGAAGCTCATCAGCATTCTCCTGACCAGCAAGCTGCTTCGCCTCAGCCGCCTCGCAGAATGCAACAAACTTTCCCTGCCAATCCTCAAGCTCGGACTCTCTCAATCTTAAAAGAGCACACTTTGAATTAGAAAGCGCCTCAGCTCGGCGATATTTCTCCATCCATAGACTTGTCAAAGCACGTTGTTCAGACAGATCTCGAGAAAAAAGAGTTATTTGTTTGTGTAAAGAGGAAACATCAAGAGAATCCGAAGTCTACACACAAAAAAAGAGAGAAATACTGTCCATTAAATTCATAGGTTCCGGGTACAAAAATACAAAAAAAAAAAAAACAAAGTACAGGAAAAACTAACAACCGCCGACCTCCTTATCCTGAGAAGGCGGCTGCCCGGAGAGGGGACCCTCTGCCAAGTTCCCAGCTCCAGAAGTCTCGGGTCCCTCGGAACTTTTGGGAGGGATCGGATCTTCAGCAGCCACGATCTCCTGCTCCACATCCTCTTCCTCGTCATCCTCTTCGATTCCGTCAGGAAGAGAACCGAAGACCGCATCTAGGGCGGGGTCCCGATCCGTCGGGCAAGCAGCAATCTGCTCCGCCGATAGCAGCGTCGACGAGCTGGCGAGGTCGTCCAGGAGAGGGAGATGGCCGAGCTGATCCCGGATCACTCGGGCATACCGAGAAAGGAGAGCCGCTCCCTTTAGACGCTCGTACCCGTACTTGGAAACATCCAAGTCGGGAAAGTCTCGGGCAACCTCCTCCAAAGCATCCACGGCGTAATTACCGTTGATGAGCCCAACCAAATCATTGGCGAGGCCGGAGAAATGCTCCGATAAGAGGAGCCTCTCCGCAAAGGCCTGCAAGACCTTGCCTTGACCTGCCGCAGACTTGGCCTCCCTATCCTTGGCCGCATCCAGCTCGGACTCCAACCTCCTCACGCTGTCCCGGGCCTTCTCGGCTTCCACCTCGGCGTCAGCGGTCTTCGCGAGCTGAGCAGACAGCTCGGACTTGACCGTCTTCACCTCCTCCTTGGCCTTAGCCAGCTCCTCCTTCGCCTTCTCCAGCCTGGCCCTAGTCGAGGTCAACTTATCTGAGTAACGATTCTTCTCGTCCTCATGCATAGCCGACATCTGCTCGACACCATTCTCGAGCCATCTCATAACCCTACCGATGCTCTGCACAAAGGAACGGAGTTAGGAAACATAAGAAAGAACTACAGAAAGGCTATGCAGCAAAAACAGTGAATCCTGACCTCGGGAAAAGGAAGATCCTCGAGCTTGACTGGAGAAACCGCCGGACCCACCTCACTGCCCGAGATGTTGACAACATCCACGGGCTTCAAAAGTTTGCGAGGTGGACTGGCAGTAGGAGAGCGAAAATCTGTGGCAAAAGGCCTCGTCAGCTCGAGCTGCTGATCCGGGTTAGAAGGATCTCCGGGCTGACCCTGGTCAGAAGAGGAAGCAGATCGACCTGACGACCTCGGTCTTTTGCCCCCTCGAGCTGCGACCTTAGCCGTCGGCCCCTTCTTCTTCCCAAACAACACTACAAATGCACGACAAGCAAAGAGTTAAGACGACAAATAAACAAAAAGAATAATCCTAACAACACTAGCGGGGTCTCACCCGTTGCAGGGTCCACCATCCTTTGGGGCTCAAACGGGCTCAATCCCGCCTCGGCTAGAGAATCTTCGCCGTAACTCTCCTCGAACGGGCCACCACTCGCTATCGCCCTAGCAATAGTCTCCAGGCCCTTATCCGCCTCGTCTCTCACCCACACACGAGGCTTGCCCACCCTCCACATCAGGTCGACTAAACTATCGTGTCGGCAAAAGAAGAATTTCGTATGCCATTTCTCTACCTTGTTCTGAGTTCTCCCTTTAAACTCAGTGCGGGCAGTGGCATAGTACCAGTCTGCCGCCGTCTTAAAGACGAATAGTTCGTGAATGAGCTCGGCAGATAGCTGGTAGTTGTGACGACTAGCTGCCACGCCTAGGTCAGTAAATTGCCTAAACGCATTAGGCGTTATCTGCCCCAAAGCTAAACCAAGTTTCCTTTGGAGCTTGGCGAATGGCGCAGGGAGGGGTAGACGAAGACCGGAGTGAAGACTATCCTCGTAGATGGTCACGAACCCCATTGGAGGCGAGCACGCCCTATCCTCTAGACGAGGTTCTATCAGTTCGGCATTAGGGGGGAAATTATATGACTGGGCAAGGAATTTTATCCTAGACTCGTCTAGGATCGAGGAATATTCAGCTACTTTCCCCTCTACGCATCGGGGCACAACTAAAGTCTCAACAGAAGGAATGGGGGATTCTAGTGAAAAAATGCTAAAATCGACCCTTCTATCGGCGGAACCTGCCGGAGGAGACTCACTACCCCTACTAGATTGAGAATTGCGAGTGGGGGAAGCCATACTTACTTGTTAAATCGAGATAAATGGTCGGGCGAGCGGTTTGCGGCTGTAAACAAAAGACCCAACGGTGGGAAAAACCGGCGGCACGGCAGTAGGATTAGTCGGAAATTTCTGGAACAAGGAATGGAGAGAAAGAAGATTTTCTGGACAAGGAATCCGTTCGCTGTAATTGCGGATGTGAAATGGCGTGATATGAAGAGAGTCGTATGAAATCCCGTAATACATATTTGAATCCCGTCGTTGAACATTGCACACGTGTGAACGTGGTAGCTTTTTCGGTATCTGAACCGTCTCTAAAAAAGTTTTCAAAAAGCCCACCAACTTTCCCTCCTATCGAATTCGGATGAATATGGGCCCTGTCTACTTGGCAATCCGAGTAGCAGGACTAGACAGCTAAACTTAGCTCGATTTTTAGCTACCTGCAAACCGAGCTCGGAAGGTGAGCTCACTGAATCAGACCGTGACTAAGGTGGTTTGCACGATTGTTCACCTCGAAAATTCGACCTGCCCGTCTACAACTACATGTCTTCTTTCCTCTCTTTTGGGGGGGGGGGGATGTGATAGGATCGGCCTCATCTTGGGGCTGACCTAAGGCCCAATCCAATTGAGCCTATACATTAAGCTCGGCCCACAGAGCTCGGCCCAGACGAGACTACCACCTGTCTTGAAGACCAAGTAATGAAGCCCTACCTAGGAGAAGAAGGAATCCGATTATGAAGGAGGTTTGGATATATACAAAGAAACAAGATATGTATGAGGACTCCTAGGAGGATTAGGGTTCGATTCAAGGCCTATATATAGCTGATAGATTAGACGATCAAACATTCATTGTACTCTCAAACATAATAAAAGCTTGATATTCTCTCCCGTGGACGTAGATCTCATTGATCGAACCACGTAAATACCTGTGTCATCGTATTACTATTATTTTTAGCTACTCTTGCAAACCCTAGATTTATCATCCTCCACGTCAACGTTATAAAGCTCGACTCTCAACGTTTACTTCGGAAACAAGGCGAACGTCCTCCGCATCAATACCATCAACCCCAAAGCTCAAGTCAACGCCATTAACCTCAAAGATCAAGTCAACATCATCAAGCACAAAGATCAAAGCTCAACGTTTACTTCGGAAGCAAGACAAAAGTCATCTGTATCAACGTTACAAAGCTTGAAGATCAAGTCCAAGGAGATCTAGGAGGCATACTTCTACAAAAAATCTCAAAGGCTGCTTGAAGACCGTTCGAGGGTCAAAGTGAAGAGAAGAATTGGATGATCAAATAGAGATTGAACCCGCATGTATTCGAAATTCGTATATTTGTAATCATATTTGTGTTTATTGAATAAATACATATTTTGTGTTTACAAATTTTCAATCAAAAGCAAAAACTGTCCAAAATGCTCCTAGATGCGAGCAAAAAAAACCGTCTAAACTTTTCAATTAAATAACTTCAAACGCTCCTTGATAAGAGCATAAACTGTCTACAACGCTCCATGACGCATGAGCCTAAACTGCATGTTACTCCTGGCCCGCATGAGTATAAACCGTGTACAGCGCCCCTCCTTAAAACTATGATAAAAAACTGTCCAAAATGCTCCTAGATGCGAGCAAAAACCGTCTAAACTTTTCAATCAAATAACTTCAAACGCTCCTTGATAAGAGCATAAACTGTCTACAACGCTCCATGACGCATGAGCCTAAATTGCATGTTACTCCTGGCCCGCATGAGTATAAACTGTGTACAGCGCCCCTCCTTAAAACTATAATCAAATTTTTTTGAAGAATCGTCCAAGTCAAAGACTCCTTAATACGAGTATAAAATGTTTACAAATTCAAATCAAGTGATGGATGCTCCTTGATACGAGCATAAACTATCTAAAATCAAGTCCAAATTCAAGACTCCTTGAAACGAGTTTAAACTTTCTATCAAATTCAAGACTCCTTGAAACGAGTTTAAACTTTCTAACATATTCAAGAACTCATTGAAACGAGTATAAATTTTCTTTCAAATTCAAAGAACTCTTTGAAACGAGTTTAAACTTTCTAGCAAATTCAGGAACTCTTGAATATGAGTATAAACTTTCACAAGTTGAAGTTCAAGAACTCCTTAGTATGAGTATAAACTATCTAACAAATTTAAATTTATCGAGACTCATTCATTTTCACGAGAAGTCGTCCATGAACAAGTCTCGAGGGGGCATTTGTAGATATCGAAAATTTAAAGAAATATTTTATTGATTTTAATATTTTATTTTATCATGGAATCTTATGATATCCATATTAAATAAATTATTTAATTGATAAATATATCTTTATATGGTGATAAATATCTATTTCTTTGGGAACAAGTAAAGGATATACATCAATATTTAAGAGCCAATGAGATCGCGCCACCTCATCCCTCAAGCCCATGATGGAGCCTAAAAGCCCACCAAGTCCACCATATATTTCCCTATAAATAGAGGTCTCCACACAACTTTAAATCACACCTAAAAATCATCTTCAAGAGCTCAAGAATTGAAGAGAGAAATTCTCCAAGATTTCTCTCTCAATACTCAAGGTGTCCCAGCGAGATTCAAGGCGTTCTTCGTAGGAATCAACGCGTTCTTCGGCGGAATCATATCAAGTGGTGTTTGATCTAGAAACAAGGCGAAAGTCCTCCACGTCAACGTTATAAAGCTCGACTCTCAACGTTTACTTCGGAAACAAGGCGAACGTCCTCCGCATCAACACCATCAACCTCAAAGCTCAAGTCAACGCCATCAACCTCAAAGATCAAGTCAACATCATCAAGCACAAAGATCAAAGCTCAACGTTTACTTCGGAAGCAAGACGAAAGTCATCCGTATCAACGTTACAAAGTTTGAAGATCAAGTCCAAGGAGATCTAGGAGGCATACTTCTACAAAAAATCTCAAAGGCTGCTTGAAGACCGTTCGAGGGTCAAAGTGAAGAGAAGAATCGGAGGATCAAATAGAGATTGAACCCGCATATATTCGAAATTCGTATATTTGTAATCATATTTGTGTTTATTGAATAAATACATATTTTGTGTTTACAACCTCTATAATCCTTTTGGCATAAACTAATAGCTTACTAAACCATCTATGAGTGTAACCAATCTACACTGCAAATGTATAAAAACAGTTAACTGAATTTCAAGAAACTCTTTTTGATGCAGATTTTCAAGAAACTGACTAAATATCAAGTTACAAAATGTTCATTCTTGCATTTGAAGACCAACACTTTCTTAACAGATCTCCTCAAGAAATAAAATCAAATTACACTTAGATGAGGATCTTCAAGAGCGAAATCCAACACACATTCATACAGAAGCAAGATTATGCAGCACAGCAAATATACAAAGAGTCACCATAACCTTACATAAAAACTATATAAAAAAAAAGTGAAGGTCAAAAAATTACCATAACACCCTCCTGCAAAACAGAGCGCTCTGCAAGAATCAAACTTTTTCAAAACCAGAGCTCCATTAATCTCCCCTCGCACATCTCGTGATCATCTCACAACCTCTGCCGTAGGAATTGGCGACGCCGGGGCCCTTGCAGTTATAATACGAAGCTCCCGGCCGATCACACGGCACCAAATCTCTTCTCAGAGTATCATAGCTGATGTATCTCCTCCGCATCAGCATCGCCCTCCGATTGCTCTCCGAATCCATCAATTCTTCCTCCGCCGCCGTTTCCCGACGACACTCACCAATCTTCCCCGCGCAACCCCTTTTCACCATTGCGTCAAATTCACCGGATTTCATCGAGTTTAGATCCAAGAGCGAGGCCCCTCCACAGATTGTGAGGAGACACATCAAGAAGAGGGTGCTCCACAAGAAATGCAGCTGGATTTTGGGCATTTTGTGGGATCAAGATTGAGAGAGTTGGTTGGGGTAATCTTGTTCTTCCCCCTTTTGTTAACAGTGGCCAGAAGGAGACAGCATGAAGGCAGTGTGTGTTGTGTGTGTGAAAATGGTGGGCAGTGGAGATTGAATTATTTTTACTTTGGGGAGGGGGTTATTAATGAGAGTGTACCTACTATTCTGCGCATGAGAGTGACCCACCACTCTCAAAGAGGAAAGAAAGAGTATTGGTTGAGTGAGGACTTTTGTCAAACACTTGCGAGTCACTGTGCTACAACTGGACCTACCCTTATTGAGGAAAGTAGTTTGATGATGATGAGAGGAAGAAGCTGTGGCTGTTAACTTCATTCTGGTAAAAACATCTTTACAGGTGTAATTTTGGATAATTTCTACTTATGTCACACACATCACAACTTTGTCAACGGTTCTTCTATTTTTCTTTTTCTTTTTCTGGTAATTTATAAACAATTTCGTAAAATATGAATTTTGAATCATATGTGCGTATTTAAACTCCTAAGAAAAGTTGCTTTAAATTTTTGAATAATATGAATAATTCGATTAGGAGCATTTACAACAAAGTATGCCCTATGGTCAGCCACATGCATGAAAAAAAGAAAAGTTGACTGTGAAAATAGAAGTAATCACATTTCTCCTAGGGTTTATGCTTCTTAATTTAGGATATATTTTCATTTTCAAAACCTATATTACTATTTCTAGCGCGTGCGGCTGACCACAATGTGTCCGAATATCATTACTCAATATTTATAGACTCTATTTTACAAATGGATACAACAAATCTCCTATTTTAATACTCCCTCCGTCCACAAAATCGTTGTCATTTTTGCTACTTAAGTTTGTCCACGAAATGGTTGTCACTCCACTCACAACAATACCCACTATAATTCACTACTATCTACTATTTTCGTAAAATTCGTGTCGACCACAATGTGGCAACCATTTCGTGAACGGATGGAGTATTAATTATCCTATAAAAAATGAATCTAGAAATCAATTTAGAATCAAATACTACTGCATTTATATTTATAACCCTAGAACTAGGACGATATACTATTTCTCTAAAAATTGTGTGCTACGTAAGTCACACGAAATGACAATGCCAACTACACAACTAGTGGTACTAATTAATATACATATTTGTGACCCATACCAACCCTAATAAATTGGTAGAGAGTAAATAGATTTTATCCATAATCTTTCGCAGTAAACATAATGGAGCCGAATGTAATTACTCCATAAATTTTAGGATTCATTGGATCTGGTAACCAAATCTGGAGTAGATGGGTGTAATTTATTAAAAATAAAATTCTTTCTTTTATGTTTGTTACCGTTAGAAAGAGGGAAAACACTCCTAAACTATGGAAATCACATATAACCTTCCAAGCTTTGAATTTCATATCCCCCTCTCTCAGTTACTTTTTTAAAAATGATTCTACTATAAAATAATTAAAGAAGGATTGAAGATTTTTAGTAAGAGCCTAACTTTGCTTTGAATAATTTAATGCATTTCAAGCTAGTATGTGTGTACAAAAATATAAACTACTAGTAGTATATATAAGGAGAGGTGATGTGCTACATACTTTTCGTGAGAATTACACTCGATTTGTCTACATTAAAACTATTTTTTTTATTGTGTTTTAATTTAATACTTTTAAAAAGTTATTGGCATTGTTGAATTTACAAATTAATAAAAATCAAAGTTTGACTTATTAATTAATTCAATGATGTCAATAACAAGTTTTAAAGTATTAGACTATAACACAATATCAAAAAATTAAATAAAATAATTTTAAAGTAGATAAATTGAGGGTGGTGCTCACCAAAGGTTTCTCATCAAAGATGTGTCACACATCAACTCTAGATATTAAGTACTATCCTTTTTGTATATGTGGGCTTACCACATTTATTAAAAAACAGTACTACAATTAATATTTGTAAGAAGTTTGTAAAAAGTACGACGACCAACATTAACCAAAATAATTCAAACTCAAAAAACATTAACCAAAATAAATAATTAATGCATTTACACAGTGGTAGTGATAT
The DNA here is from genome assembly GCA_029490685.1 of Schizonepeta tenuifolia. Taxonomy (NCBI): domain Eukaryota; kingdom Viridiplantae; phylum Streptophyta; class Magnoliopsida; order Lamiales; family Lamiaceae; genus Schizonepeta; species Schizonepeta tenuifolia. The sequence goes on along the minus strand of CM055955.1, from coordinate 143,252,546 downwards.
TTATGCTAGACTTGCATTAAAAATAGTGAGTAAACAAGAAATTGAGTTTCAAGCAAGTTTGTATCTCGAATAGGTTAGGGTATTCACGCAACTTTTTTTTAGTTGGACTCTATAAATACATAATTAAGTTCAATTAGAATTTTTTAATTAGGGTAGCTAGAATTAATTCAATCCCGGTTATACTTTTTCTAATTGGGTGCGGCGGCCACCACAAATGTGCCTCTAAAACAAGATAGTCATAATGTATAACTCTACTTATTAATTGGGAATATGCCTAACGGACTAATGTAGTATAAACCATTGATAAATTATGATTATCTTCATGACCATAATGTCTTCCTAGATAGTTTTATAGAGAAAAAAATACTCTCTCCGTCCCACCAAGCTTGACCTGTTTCTTTTGGGCACGTGTTTTAGGAAAAAACAATTAAGAGTAGAAAGAATGTTTAGTGGAGTTTTCAAAGTAAAATAAAGTAGGTAGAGAGAATGAATAGTAAAATAAAGTGGATAGAGAGAGAGTGAATAGTGAAATAAAGTTGAATAAAATAAGTAGAGAGAAAAAGAAAATAGTGAATGACACAAAAAATGAGGTGGAAAAGTATGATGAAATGTGTAAAATGGATTATTTAGCAAATTAATTATCTCCTATTATTTCCAAAAAAAGAAACAGGACAACAATAACGGAACAGCCCGAAAAGGAAAACAGACCAAGAATAACGGGACAGATGGAATAGAAATTTAAGTTCTTGAAAAAGAAATATACTCTAATTAGAGGATCACCAAACTTAACGAAAATTGTGACTATTTTTATTTTCACAATTAAATAAAAGTTAATTAAATTAATTAATCTGAATTACATACATATTTTGGATATTTTTTTTTTAATTCATATTAAATACGTATTGGGACAAGTACACTACCCTGCTAGTAGTATTCATGCTTCATATTCTCTTAGAGCATCCACAGGACCACAGCGGATGTCGACGCCGGTGTCGAGCACCCCGCCTCGCTCGACCTAGACGGTGTCGACACCGCTGTGGTGTGCTCGACTCAGGGTGGGTCGAAGGCAATGTCGATGATGGTGTCGATTTATCGACACCGCCTTCGACTTCGACATGGAAGCAACATGGGGACACGCGTGTCCCATTGGTCAGAGCTATTTTATTTTTTTTCTGATTTAAAAAAAAAAAAATCAAACCCAACGGCTACATCACACAAATTCACTATAAATACACCTTCATCTCATTTGGGTAGGAGTAGTTTTCCTATTCTTTTTTCTTAATTAATGTAATTTTATTTTCTTAATTATTGTATTTTTATTTTCTTAAGTATTGTATTTTTATTTTATTAATTAGTGTATGTTTTATTTTTTAATTCAATAAAATTATCATTTCTTAATTTTTAAATTTAATTAAATATTTTTTATGTTATTTATTACAAATAAAAAAATAACAAAATAAAATATATTCAATCATTGCCAATGATTTTAGACCCGGATCTTACTCAATCCCACCACTGAACACCACCAATCATTGAAATCACTGTCAATCATTAAAATCACGTTTTCCGGCGATAGACTCGGAGTTTAACAACGGGTAGCTTTTAAAAAAAAGATGCTCCCTCCATTCACCAAAAGATGTCCAGTTTGAAATAGTAACCATGTTCGCATAAAAATGTCCAGTTTGCTTTTTTGTACAATAATACCCTATATACTTTCAAATATTACTACCCTTGCCATTTAGAACCCCACCTCACATCAATTTTATTTCTACCTTTTTATCATTACAACAATTTTATTTTTACTTTTTGGTCAGTATCACCTCCCTTTTATCATTACCGCTGTTTTTGTGTCATTATCTCACTATCTCTACATCTTAACTTTTACCCCATTAACTTTCATTTGCTTTCTTAAACTCCGTGTCTAGAAAAAAGTGGATATATTTTGATAAACACAGGAAGTAATTATGATCGGAACGTATCTCGTACCTAAAAGAAAAAATTAAAATACCCCAAGCGCGCGCACAACATATTTAGACAGAGAGAGGTAGAAGTAATTTGATTAGGAAAAACTAAAAAGAGAAGGGAAAGAACAGATGAAGTTAATTTTGGTCATTAGATGCACACTTCCAACATGGGTAAATTGGTAAATGTACACCTCGAACAAAACTTCAATACTGCAAATCTAAAATAAAACCAGAATAAACCAGAAACAAACAACAATGATAATTGGGATCATCCCTTCTCTTCTCTCTTTTCTTCCTCGTTGTTCTCCCTTAGTACCTGTAGTGTGGGGGCTTGTACGGCCCCTCAACCGGGATACTGATGTAGTCAGCCTGATCCTTGGTGAGCTTAGTCAGCTTCGCTCCGAGCTTTCCAAGATGAAGGGCAGCCACCTTCTCATCGAGGTGCTTAGGCAACACATACACCTTCTTCTCATACTTGCCAGAGTTCCTCTCGTTCCACAGCTCAAGTTGTGCAATAACTTGGTTGGTGAAAGAGCACGACATGACAAAGCTAGGGTGCCCTGTGGCGCATCCCAAGTTCATCAGACGACCCTCAGCCAAGACAATGATTCCGGTCTTCGTATCTGGGAAGATCCATCTGTCAGTTTGTGGCTTGATGGTGACTCTCTTGACACCGGGGAAGGTCTCAAGACCATGCATGTCGATCTCATTGTCAAAGTGGCCAATGTTGCAGACAATGGCGTTGTTCTTCATCTTCCTCATGTGGTCGAGCATGATGATGTCCTTGTTGCCCGTGGTGGTGACAAAGATGTCGGCATCAGAGACAGCGTCCTCAAGGGTTAGAACTTGGAAGCCTTCCATGAGGGCTTGTAGAGCGCAGATGGGATCAATCTCAGTCACGATCACACGAGCACCAGCTTGTTTCAATGCAGCAGCACAGCCCTTTCCCACATCTCCATAACCACACACAACTCCAACCTTTCCAGCAATCATAACATCAGTCGCCCTCATAAGTCCATCGGGCAGTGAGTGGCGGCACCCATACAAGTTATCGAACTGATCAAAGCAGAATCAATCATTATAATCAGAGCCAATGAATATATAAAATTTTAAAAACTGGACTTTCTTGGCTAAATTTTCATCATGCAAGTGAATCGACATAATTTTAGGCTCGTTTAAAAATGAGTAAAGTAGAGACAAACAAATTTTAGACAGAAATCATCATCAACTCAAGCCAGAAAAGGCTTTGATCTTCCAGATGCTACACTTATTTTAGATTTCCACCATCGTTCGTGTGTGTGTGTGTGTGTTTTCTGGTAATAGATAAACTACATTTACAACCAATAACATGGTTAATTAAGATGAATCCTATATTAAGTAACTAATTCAAAAACAGAATGTTTACATGAAAGGCATTGAATCGGCGTTGACACTTTATAAAACATAAATATCCAAAACATAAGTATTACTCAATGGAGTATACTAGATCGTCAATAGTTGGCGAAAATCAAAGGTGATTCAGCAAATTTCAGAAAAGAGGAACCCTAACAAAATCAATCACAGTAGTAGGAGACAAATCACAATTAGTATAAAATTGCAAATATAGATCAAATCTTAATAAACAAATAAATAAAGCAAAAAATACCTTGCTCTTGGTGACGGAATCATTGACATTAATAGCAGGGAAAAGCAGAGTGCCGTTGTTCTGCATCTGATACAACCTCTTAACGCCGGTGGTGGTCTCCTCAGAAACACCGACCAATCTCTCATTCATCTTCCTATACTTGGTAGGATCGCCCTTGAGTCCATCTCTGATGAGCGTCAGAACAATCTGGAACTCCGCATTGTCCGTGGAGCTCGGATCGGGAAGCTTCCCCGTCTTCTCATACTCCACCTCCGCCTTCACGCCCTCATGAATGAGCAGAGTCGTGTCACCGCCGTCGTCGACGATCAAATCGGGGCCGCCACCGGGGCCCCAGTCGAGAGCCCGCTCGGTGCACCACCAGTACTCCTGCAAGGTCTCGCCCTTCCACGCAAACACGGCAGCGCTGTCGCGGGCAATAGCGGCGGCGGCGTGGTCCTGGGTGGAGAAGATGTTGCAGGAGCACCATCTGACCTCGGCGCCGAGGGCGGTGAGGGTCTCGATCAGCACGGCAGTTTGGATGGTCATGTGGAGGCTGCCGGTGATCCTGGCGCCCTTGAAGGGCTGCGAGGGCCCGAACTCGGTTCGGCAAGACATGAGTCCCGGCATCTCGACCTCGGCGAGCTCGATTTCGAGGCGCCCGAAGTCGGCTTGCGACATGTCCTTCACCTTGTACTCGCGGCCGGAGGAGGTCTTCTCGATTTGGAGCGCCATGGCTACCGCGAGTAGGAGAAGATTTAGATCTGAGAAAATGGGGTTTAAGATTATCTTCGTAGAGAGAGAGAGAGAGAGAGAGAGAGTGGGGTGTGGGCGAGGAAAATGAAAGAAGAGAGAGGGAGATATAAAGAGAGAGATGGTTGGTGAAAAAAGCGGAAAATGCATTTTTGCTACCTATACTTTCACTTATTCTAATTTAGTCCCCATACTTTCGTTCTTTTTCTATTTTCGCGATGCGGATTGCAATAAAGAATAAACTACTGCTCCCTCCGTCCCACACCATGCTTGACCTATTTTTTTTGGATACGAGATTTAAGAAAAAAAATAATTAAGAGTAAATAAAGTATGTTTAATAAAGTTTTTAAAGTAAAATAAAGTGGATAGAGAGAGAGTGGTTAGTAAAATAAAGTGATAAAATTGAAATAAAGTGGGTAGAAAAAAAGAGTGAATATTGAAATAAAGAAGAATAAAGTGAGTAAAAAGAGAAGTAGAATAGTAAATGACACAGAAAATGAGGTGGAAAAATATGATGAAATGTGTCAAGTGGATTGTTTAACAAATTAATTATCTCCTAATTATTTCCCAAAAAGGAAACAAAAAGAATAATGGGATAACCCGAAAAAGAAAACAAACCAAAAAATAACAGGACTGAATGGAGTATTAAGTAGAGTGGTAAGGCAGGGCTCCACTATTTTTAATTATAGTACTAGTATTTTTTTATTTTATTTTTTGAGAATGAATAATTTTTAAGAGCAACTCTCCTGTGCCGTAGGTTGCATTTCACATGCGACTGGGTCGGGTCGGGTTGATCCCATCAATTCAGGTTTGACCCGTTGACTCGATCATTTTCTTTTGTAATTTCAATTTTTTTTTTGTTCCGCCTTCGGCTCCGATTTTACGGTTCCGTCTTCACTCCGATTACTAATATAAGAATAATCGGTAGGCAATAATTTGGACTTTTTCAGCTCGTTTCGAGGCTTTCGGCTTCCCTCGCTCGAATCTTTACCAAAGAAAATGCTGTAAATAAAAAAATGAAGAGGCAAACAAAAAAAAAGGTGAAAAAAAAAGTAGATTTTTAAAAAAAAAAAATGAAATAAAAGCTGGAAAAAAAGAAGAAAAAAAAACAGGAAACTGAAAAACAGAAAAACAAGAGGAAAAAAATAAAATAAAATAATAGGCGTGTGCACTTTACGTGCGGTCGCATGAAGTGCGCACCTGCCGTAAACAAGTATTTACGTTTTTTTAATCGCTAATGAGAAATATCTAAATCAAATCTTGAAGTCATGATTGGTTATCATAAATTTATTTGGCCCCTCACCTAGATATTTTCCATTGATAAGTAAAGTTATCTAATATACGTAAAATATATTGAGAGTCCGAGAGACTTGAAATTTACGAAGGATGTAGAATAATAAGATCCAAAAATACATTTTTCTTATGTTTGGTGGGATTTGGTGAAATGTCGTGACTCCGAAATGAAAAGGACACGACAAGAAAATTTCACATGCCGTATGTATGTAGGGCATGAGCCTACCTCCTACATCCAATATTATTATTATTATTATTATTATTATTATTATTATTATTATTATTATTATTATTATTATGTGTTCAAAAATATTAAATGGAGGACACAATTGAATTTCTTGAATTATTAGTTTGAGATATATTGATATGGATCACATATTTAGATCCCACAAATTCATTTTCATATTTTTATTTTAAAACAAATTTAATATTGCTCGTCGTATGCTCGTAGGAAATCACAGAAGTATACGTGCATTATTTTATTTATAATCTTATAAAATTCTAGAAATTTTGTTGACATCATGGCGACATCCCACGATCTGATATTCATAACTCTAAGATATTTGAATAATGCTCTACCATTAAGCTACACATCCCATATTCATAACTCAGAAGATAAATGCATTTTACTCTTTGATAAAGTTGCGCCTCTTTTTCTAAAGTTGCTATATACGTTTCCTTTGCCATACGGAATGTTTTTTAATACCTTTTTTTGTTAAATTGCTTAAAATATTTAAGAATGTTTTTGCTTTCCAAACTTTTATTTGGACTGTAAAACTTATCGTCAATGCGTAAATTTCAACCATAAAATGAGATAAAATAATGTAAATCAAAGTGAGATCGAAAAAGCGTAACATATATTCGAAAACAATAAAATATATGAACACTATGGATAATTAAATTACACTAAAATAGGTTAATAAAATGTACCAAGCTCTATATCTCAACATTAAACTCGATTTATTAAAATCCTAACTTGACGCTTAAAACAAGAATTATAGTATAAATAAATATAGAACGTCCTAATCTGCATCATTTAGTTTCTCCAAGTATTGGTATGGTAGGAAAGAATTCGCTTTTCATTGTTTCGAACTCCAAAAAATAGTTGAAGTCAAATAGAGTATATCTTTATGAGGAAAAACTCAAAATACTCCTTCTCAAACATAAAAGATAAATTATACCCTTTTTCTTAAAAAAAATTCAAAATACTCTTTTGAGTTTGTTTAGAACTTTTATGCGCTTCATATATACAAGAAGATTGCATTTAATTTGTATCATACACGAAGATTAATTTCTTGTATGAATTTCCGGCGAAATTTTTCGGCGACATTTTCCAGCAAAAAATTTTCCGGTGAAGTTTTTCCAGCTAATTTTCCGGTGAAAAATTTCCGACGACAATTTCCGGCTAATTTTTCTGGCGAAAATTTGAATCATACACGAAGCCTAACTTCATGTATGATGCATACAAGAACTTATCTTCGTGTATGTATCATACATGAAAAATTATCTTCATGTATGATACAAATTTGAATTTTTTGGAGGCAAAATTTTTGTGTATGATGCATACATGAAAGTCAGTCTTCGTGTATGTATCATACATGAAAACTTATCTTCGTGTATGTATCATACATGAAAACTTATCTTCATGTATGTTACAAATTTGAATTTTTTGGAGGCAAAAATTTTCGTGTATGATGCATACACGAATTAGGCTTAGTGTATGATGCATACATGAATGTTAGTCTTCGTGTATGATGCATACATGAAGTTAGGCTTCATGTATGATTCGAATTTTTGCCGGAAAAATTCGCCGGAAAATTTTCTCCGGAGAAATTCGCAGGAAGTTTTTCGCCGGAGAAATTCGCAGGAAGTTTTTCGCCGGAAAATTTCGCCGGAAGTTCATACATGAAATTAGTCTTCTTGTATGATTCAAATAAAAGTTAGCCTTTTTGTATACTCATTAAGGGTATATTAAACTTTTTACAACTCAAAGTGGTATTTTGCAACCTTTAAACTTAAGATGGTATTTTACAACTTTTGTTTTAAAAAAGGGGTATTTGACCACATTCCCTCTATCGATATTTTGGGAGTTGGTAGTGTTAATCTTGACACTAACACGATGAATTAATTAATTATTAAGATTAATGTAATGGTCCTTATGCTAACTTAACAAAATTACGAAAAAACCTTCTCACCCACCACAAAGGGTATAATAGTCCGAACACCGACACAACCACCACAATTCTTACTCTTATAAATCAGTTCCGAAGCTCAACTTCCAAATCTCGCACTCTCCGATTTCACCACCCGCCTCTTAATTCTCCACCGCCACCGCCATTTCCACCGCCACCGCGCGCCAGAAATGGACGCCGTATCAGAATGGGGCAACACGCCTCTCGCCGCCGTGGACCCCGAGATCCACGACCTCATCGAGAAGGAGAAGCGCCGCCAGTGCCGCGGGATCGAGCTCATCGCCTCCGAGAATTTCACTTCCTTCGCCGTGATCGAAGCCCTCGGCAGCGCGCTCACCAACAAGTACTCCGAGGGAATGCCCGGTAACCGCTACTACGGCGGCAACGAGTACATCGACCAGATCGAGAACCTCACCCGCTCCCGCGCCCTCCAGGCCTACCGCTGCGACCCCACCAAGTGGGGCGTCAATGTCCAGCCCTACAGCGGCTCCCCAGCGAACTTCGCCGCCTACACGGCGGTGCTCAACCCGCACGACCGCATCATGGGCCTCGACTTGCCTTCCGGCGGCCACCTGACCCACGGCTACTACACCTCCGGCGGAAAGAAGATCAGCGCGACGTCGATCTACTTCGAGAGCTTGCCCTACAAGGTTGATTCCACCACGGGGTACATTGATTACGATAAGTTGGAGGAGAAGGCCATGGATTTCAGGCCTAAGTTGATTATCTGTGGAGGAAGTGCTTATCCGAGGGATTGGGATTACAAGAGATTCAGAGCGGTTGCGGATAAGTGCGGGGCGCTTCTTCTCTGCGATATGGCGCATATTAGCGGCCTTGTTGCTGCCCAGGTGCGTAAAATTTGTATTTAGATTTCATTCAGTATCTGCAGTTGATTTTGCTTAGTTGTTCATGGCTTCGATTCAACTTACTCTGCATACACATCTACGTCTTCGCATTTTTTTTATGGTTTCTATATATTTGATTTAGACGAAATGCTGAATATTGATAGGATCTGTTATGGTGTAAAACCCTGTGTTAGAATTAGGAATTAGGATCTGCTTGTTATATTCATATCTGGTTATTTAATCGGATTCAATGTTTTAGTGTGCGTGTGTGTGTGGAAAGAGTGCTTATTTTTGTTGATTCTCATAGTTATGGTTCATTCTTATAGGAAGCAGCCGATCCATTCGAGTACTGCGACATTGTAACAACAACCACTCACAAGAGTCTGAGGGGTCCTCGGGCGGGCATGATCTTCTACAGGAAGGGTCCGAAGCCAGCCAAGAAGGGCCAGCCCGAGGATGCGGTTTACGACTTTGAGGATAAGATCAACTTTGCTGTCTTCCCCTCCCTTCAGGGCGGTCCCCATAATCACCAGATTGGTGCTCTTGCAGTGGCTTTGAAGCAGGCCATGACCCCTGGATTCAAGGCATATGCTAAGCAAGTTAGGGCGAACGCAGTTGCGCTCGGGAATTATCTGATGAGCAAAGGGTACAAGCTCGTCACTGGTGGAACCGAAAATCACTTGGTTCTGTGGGATCTTCGACCTCTTGGACTAACTGGTATTGGATCTCAATTTAATTTGTTCATAAGCAGAAGTGTTTGTTGAGCCCTTTTGTCTCGACTGATGCTTACATCTGATGTGAAATTTGCAGGAAACAAAGTTGAGAAACTCTGTGATTTGTGCAACATTACTGTTAACAAGAATGCTGTGTTTGGTGACAGTAGTGCCTTAGCTCCTGGAGGAGTTCGCATTGGTACAGATCACTGCTTCTTTCTCCATTCCTATTGAGAATTTTTCTTTATATTCAAAGACGTGATTTCTGTGTTGCTTATGGGTAGAGGTCATTTTAAGAGCTGATTTTTAATTAGGAGGGGGCAAAAAGGACATTTGCATTGAAGAATATGCTGATGTTTATGTTTAGGATAATATCATGTGGTTTAATGTATGGATATACAACTAACTCTTGATGACATCAATATTAAAAAGTGATCCTTCCTGGCCTATGAGTGGTTTTTAAGTTATTGACACTAAAACTTTCTTTTATTTTCATTAACTATGTGGGGGTGAAATGGTCAATTTTTACTCAATTCAAATGGGATTATAGCTGCAGCTTGTTTGTACTGAACTTTTAAGTTATGATACTATAGAACATGCATGCCTGCCATTTAGCTATTCGACTGTAGGATTTCTTGTAAACTTAAGAGACTGAGATCTGAGTCCTAAATGTTATCCGAATCTGAGAAGGTTTCTTTATCTTGGTTTGAATGAAGCAAGAAGTGAATATAGTGTATTCCATGAAGTTTCTAAGGGTTGCTCAATGGAGCTCCTACTCTAAGGCTGGTTCACACGTTTCAGTTTTAGGCACTCCTGATGAGAGAGTTTTCGATATTGCAGGTACTCCTGCCATGACATCGAGAGGGTTGGTCGAGAAAGACTTTGAGCAGATTGCTGAATTACTCCACCGAGCTGTTACCATCACCTTGAAGATCCAGAAGGAGCACGGTAAGCTACTGAAGGACTTCAACAAGGGACTAGTGAACAACAAAGACCTCGAAGAGCTCAAGGCTGATGTTGAAAAATTCTCCTCCTCATTCGAGATGCCTGGCTTCCTCATGTCAGAGATGAAGTACAAAGACTAAATGCATAATCCTTACATTTTTAAGGTTTCCCTGTTATTTGATTAATGTATCTTCCCTTTGAGTTCAACTATTAGGCTTTTTTGTTGTTTGAATTATTAATCTTCGCTTTGAGCCAACCATAAAAAATAACTGAAAAAAAGGAAATGTATTTACCCACGCCCACACTGCTTTTGGTTGAATTTCCTTATTTTCCTATGAAGTTGTAGTCCTGACCATCAATGGTTGTAATCTTTCCCATTTCCCAATATATCATAATATTGCTTTTTGTCTTGAGATTATGTTTTCTTGCTATAATCAAATACCAATATATTTGTAAAAACTACTTCCTTAATAGAGAGGTCACAACTCACAAGCTCTAGGAACAGAGCAGTTGTGGCTACTGAACAAGTTACTACAGCCGATCGAAATTTCATGTCAATAAAATGAATAATTAAACAATTTATAAGCAAAGTAACCTATGATTGAACAGTTAAAAGAATTTTGTATTGAGAATAGGATAACAAGAAGCCTATTGTAGAATGCGTTCGTATCTTCACCACGAAAACTTGTATGTTCACATAAACCATTGTATAAATCTGAGAAATTATACTGTGAACTACCTCACATATTGATTGAAGTTCTAAGAAAATGCAAAGCACACAAAAGCGCACATACTGATTTTAGGTAATGTTCAGAGAGTAGTCAGCAGTCAATTCTCAAAACAAAACAAATAAATGTCAACCAGTAAAAAATGCAATCTTCAAGACTTCAGGAAAATCGAGACTTTAATTGAAGCAAAGCAAACTAAAAAATTCGAAACAAATCCTCCAATTATTACAAGTTGCCAAAATATAAAACAAATCTAAACCAAACGCACTGTTAAGGAACAACAGTGCCAGTGTGCATCTTGATTTCTGAGTCTGGTAAAACTAGTAGTGCCAATAATAAAAGAGCATGCAATGTGTAGAGTAATAACTATTGTCTGATCCTCAGTAGCCATCGCCTCCTCCATAGCTACCGCCACCTCCGTAGCCACCGCTGCCGCCACCTCCGTAGCCACCACCGTAGCCACCACCTCCGTAACCGCCGCCACCGCCGCCTCCATAACTGCGAGGAGCTCTCTCCTGGGCCTGGGACACACGAATGTTCCTCCCATCCAATTCCTGCAAGGAAGCGAATAATTCAAACGACATTAGATACACATCAAAGGAAATTATAATGCTGTACAGATTGCTTAAAACTCAGAATCTGACCTGTCCATCCATTTCCGTTATAGCTGAGTTAGCAGACTCTTCACTGATAAATTCCACAAAACCAAACCCTTTCGATCTTCCTGAATCTCTGTCGACGATGACTTTTGCTGCATAAAAACAGCCAAGTCAAAATATAGAAGAGGGCAACTACATCAAGCATAAATTAACAACACTCTAAGCTCCTAAAACAAATCCTTGAGCAGAGCCAGTATCTACTTTATTCCCCAAGTAATTGAGAAAGGTAAAGCATCTCAACATCCCATCTAAAACTGCACAAAACACTCCGTTCCTATCAGCAAAAAAACACATCAATCCACATACCAAGAAAATAAACTCATCAACAGAGCCAATGATATACAAATGGTCAGCCTACATCACATAAAAGATTGATTCTAAACAAGCCTAAGAGCAGATTATCCATGTATCTCAATACAAGGGCAGTAACTGCCATAATTCTGAAGGACTTTTATACTACAATACTAGCATGTATCAAAGCAAAGTGTCATCATATCATTTTTGCAGGATCAGCAAAAAAGAGCGATAACAAGAAGGGTGGAACAAATTTTTATTAGCATATGCACATCAAGATATTTGGTCCTGCAACATGACTTTCAAGTACACACCTCTCATAAGTGAATGAATACATAAGTAGGAAATAATCGATGACCATTCAATTTGACTTACCAGAGTCAATTTCACCATATCTTTGAAAAGCATTTCTGAGAGCCTGGTCATCGGTTCCCCAAGAGAGTCCTGTTAAAGGAAAGGACATGTCATATGTAAATGAGAGCAAAAGACAAAATTTTCACACAAACAAAGGCAGAAATGTGAATTCAGAAAGAAAACCTCCAACAAAAAGCTTGCTGGACATGCAGCGGATAGCATCAAGCATCGCAGCTTGCCGACTCATTGCACTAGAGGTAGAAACGCTCTGCCTCAACATGGTTCCAACTTTGTTGAATAAAGCCATATTGCTGAATAAAAGAATATATAGTCAAATATTTTAACCAAAGAGATATATAATCATATCATATATTCCAATAAAAGAACTAGAACGGAAAACATCTCAGCAGCCACGAGTTTGAACTAATTCAGAAAAAAAATAGAAAATAAATAAATGAAAAAAGGAGTCAGGCAACAAATCAATTTTTCCTAAGAAATAATCGTTATTTGTTCTCTTTCACCATTGAAATCAACAAACATCAGATGAAAATTATATGTCGTGAACATAATGTAGGCAGACAGATTACTCGAGACATACAAATAAGAGATCGCGCCTTAAAAGAGAGAAAATTTGACGGAATAAAAAAAAATGATAACCCCTTCCTTAAACCCTAAAACCCTAAACCATTTGCAAATAAAAAAAATCCATTTCTTTCCGATCTTCAACTAAAAACAAAGATCTTTTGCGCAGATCACATGAAAAACATGCAGAATTGAATAGATCAAAGAGAAAAACTCACAAAAAATGAACTTTATTCGGGAAATGAGAAAAGAAATACCTCTAGAGGAGAGGAGAAGGGTTTAAGGAAGAAGAGAAATGTCGAATGAGCGGCTAGGTTACTGGTGTTGCTCTTATATAAAACTAGAATACAGCCAACTCCGAAAATATCTCTCGAGTTTTTCACCTACGGTTATGTTTCCTACGGTTAGAACCTCATTGCTTTTATTGCTTGTACCCTTTCGCCTTTGCCGCTTTTCTGAGTTGGACATTGAAGGGTAGTTTCGGGATAATAGATTTGTAGCTCCTAGGGCTGTGTTTTGAATGGCATGAGATGAGCCGACTTGGTGGTCTTCACCTGCGATAATAATTATTCTTCCTCCAAAATAAATCTAGAAAATTCATAGTTCTTTTTATTAATTGCTTCTACTTACCAAAAGAAAAACACATGAATTTTATCACATTATAAATTCAAAATATTTTATTTGAAAGGAATAATTTCAAAAGGAAAATGCCAACATTAAATGACTTGCAATTCTTAAATTATTTTAATTTCTATATATGCAATTATAATGTAGCCAGCATAATAATCATTTTGGATAATAAATAATTAATGTTGATTAATGTGTTACTACTAATGTTAACCCCTTTACCACGTATTTTGGAGACGACTGCATAGGTTAGTTTTAAAAATTCAAATTTTAAACTAATCTCACTCCACCTAAAATAATAATTTTTATTTCTAACTAATTGAGTGTATAATCAACGAAGATAGGCACAATTTATTTATTAATAAAAAGAAAAGTTGATCGTTGTTTTCCTTTTGACTTATATATTAGATCACTTTCAATTATTTAATCTTTTGATTGGTTGCAATTGAGATAATTCCTAGATTTTTTGATGGACAAAACTCATGGTTAACATGTTCAATTCGATTTACAATCATTGAAAATCATGTGTCGAAGAAGTTTACATGATTCGAAGTTATTTATGAACATCACTAATGAAGACACGGCTCAAACATAGTTGTCAAGTCAGTCGATCGGTCCAATCCAGTTCGGTTAAATCTAACTCGATTTACATATAATTAGGTCGATTCAAGTCGGGCCTATAATTAAGATTCAAACATCTCAAGTGCCGAGTATGACCTCTGGAAACGCCCTTATGTCTTTGACCCACACCTAGAAGGCATACATAGCATGGACGGATCAGTGTGCCCATGACCGAATGAAACGTCAACAATAATCATGACCACCCCAAATCTTACTCCTTTTTTATATTTGATATACGTTATTTTATTTGTGCAGTCTTACAGATTGAGACCGTTGCAACTCGATTTGTTTTCCTAAATAGTAAAGTTATTCCTCACTCGTTGTGGGATTGACCATAGCTTGCTGCTAATACTAGTCAGTCTAGTTGAGGGCATAAGAGAGTGTTGTATGACTTGTGTCCGTATTGGGCATACCACATTATTTTGATCGCACCGCACGACGGGTACGTGTCACTTACCTAAACACACAAATTAAAAATAATTCAATAATAGTAAAATTAACATAGATAAGCATAAAAATAGAAACGTTGAAAATTAAGCTTCAAATTTTAGTATCCTTAAGTTTTGCAGATATTTTCTTTGCTTCTTTGCCTTAGCAAGTCTACTTGCTTGCAAACTTGTTGCTGAAGAATTTCACTTCATTATCTTTCTTCATATAGAAAAAATGAATTTTGAGTGTGAGAAATTGCGCTTAATTTTAAGTAGAAAAATGTAAATTTAGAAATTCAGAGTTAATCAAGTTCGATAAATTCATCTCCCAAGTTCAAAGAATTCGAGCGCGCGCAACATGCGAGGTCCGTATATAGGAATGACAATAATACCATTCCCTAATGGGGTTATGGGGATCAATATTTCGGAAATGGGGCAGGGACGGGGATGAATTTCTATACCTAATAGGATTTGGGGCGGGTAAGGGGATATAATCCGACCCGAATAATTTTTGTAGTTTTAATTTTTTTTTTAAATGATACTAATATTAATAAATGACAAAATCTATCTATTAATTAGTATGGAAATTCAAATTTAATGAGAATCGAAAAACCACATTGAGTAGACACATTAACATTGATATTCCATTGATTACTGTGAGTTGCCTTATACGGATGATGAAACGGTGGTGTCGGAGTCTGAAATGTTAGGATTGGATCCACCACGAAGTTGTGGTGGTTCGACAAAACGGAGCATCTAACCTGGCTCGGAATCTTCTTCCCCTTCGTGTTGAGGCTTCTTAAACCAGGTTCTCTTTACTTAATTTCAATTTTAGTCTGAAGGATGAATTAGGTACGAAAACCCTAGATTTGATGAATTTTATTTATGATCTTCACGTGTGCCTGTTCATCTTCTATGGCTGGTTTGGGGTTTGGATTGTGTGCCACCTCTAGGTGATGAAATCCCTAGATTAGGATGTTGTTTTGATGTGTTGTTAAGGTTGTTGATGATTTCTGATACTGCAATTGATCTACTTTTGTTCTAATCTGTGGAATTGACTGTTGTTGGAACAAATAGATAATTTATGATACTTCTACATTTGATTTTTGTTGTGTTGTGGTATGTGGAATTGGTTGTTTTTGGAACAAATGATGAATTTTTTCTGATGGTAATGGTTTGTTATGCTACTGTTTTAAATGAATCCACCTCTAGGTATGAACATTCCTATATTAGGAGGTTGAGTTAGATCACTTAGTGTGTAGATAATCATTCTTTGAGTCAATGATGCAAACAAAAAATAACTTCATTGCTGAGACATTACAAGCCAAAATATGCAAAATGTGATGGTTTACATCCTAAACAACAATTGATTATGACTGAATTTGTTGCTTATACTATAAACATAGCAAAATGTTTACCATTTTTTTAATCCAATCATTCTAAATGGAAATGTGATGCATGGCCTCCACTACAGTATCAATGTTGTAGTTGCTCTCTTCTTGAGTTCCAAGTCTTTCTAGATGTTCCAAACAATCCTTTACTAGCTGCTACTATACCTCTAAGCATTCTGGTAGGGTCCCCTCTCTAATGTGTCTTTCTTTATCTATATGTGGGATTTTATAGTTGTTGCCTCCCCTCACCTTCATTATCTCACTCATGCAGCCTTATAGGGTGAGAAATACATTGTTTATTTTGTATGTAGCGAATTCTTCAAATGCATCAATCACATTCTGCATTAATTCTGTCACGTTCTTTGCCATCTTCTCATCCTTGAGGGTTTATATTGCTTTGAAAAATCCTAAATCATTGATGTCAATGTCTGGTGAATTTGCTGGTTGATTCTGTAGTGTGATATTGAAGCCATTTGAATTTGCTGCCTATATGAAATCTAGATGAGTTGGCTTTATATAGGATTTGACATTATCTTGTTGAATTATGATGTGTTTGCTTGCATGAGTTGACCACTTTTGTTTGAGCTGAGATAGAATCTACAAAATAACTAAGTGATGAATAAATTTAAACACATTCTGATAGTTGAAACAAAAAGAAAGACTAACATGTTTGATTACAATGTCCTTCATCACTGGTAGATTGATTGATTGATTGATTTATTTATTGAATGAGTTTGTATTCAAATGTTCCTTTTGCTCTATTTTTAGAATTCTTTGAGCTCGCTCCAATGTACAAAATGAAAATATCTCATTTTTTTTCCATCAAATATGCATGTACCATCACTCTGCTCACAACAGACATAAACATGATCTTATCTATAAATCTTTTGGACTTGCGTGTTCTGTGATGCTCTTCCTCATCTGGTACTAGGTAATACCTTTCTACTATCTTTGTGAGAACGAACCATTTCTCATCAATATGAAATGTGTTGTACATAGTCAGGAATTCCAGTTTTCCTTCTTTGATTCTTGGATCCAAATGCTTGAGACACCATTTCAATCTATTGAACTCATTTTGCTGTGTCAAAAATGGCTTAATTGCAGAGGTATGTGGCCTGATTTTCTTCTGTTTCACCCATGTTCCCACCAATGTTTTGCTCACTTTCAACTTGATTGCAATTTTTCTATAGGAAGATGTTTGTAGAACTCATATTGATTTCAACAATTGCACATCCAACTCTTTGTTATCTTTATGTTTTGTGCCTTTCTTTGCTGAAATAAGCTGGACAGGACCTCCCTTATCCAGTTGCTGAAGAGTATGCTTGAAGATAGCATGCACTGTTCTTCTACAGATTCCAAACTTTTCTCGAGGTTAGTCGATGACAAACTCTATCCGCTGCGACGGGCCAAAGTCTTCACACTTCGACCCTAAGTTAAACGTTAAAGTCCCACCGATCGGGTAAGCCGCTTTTGAAACCGCATCGGTTAATTATCAAACTCTTTTTGAAAATTCCACGTCTATCTTTCTAAAATGTCTTTTGGAAACTTATTCATTTCCCTTAAATCATCTTTGAAAACCCAACTGGATTATTCTTACCTTACCTTTCAAGTTACTAACGATTCCATGCTTGATGTCTAATGGTTTTATCCCCTTCCCCTTTTCTCCATTAATAGCGGTCTGCATCCGCATAGGCCCGGGGTGCGGGCTGTTACAGGTGACATTGCCTCTTTTATTGCTTCGTACCTTAATCCCTTGGATTCCAGATTTTGAAGAAGAAACTGAGCCACCATGTTCCTTTGTGGTTGGGACAAATTTGGTATTGCTCTTGCATCTGCCGTGCTGCTCTCTCAATCCTATTTATGGTGACTTTTTTTTTTTTGTAATGAATGAAGCTTTTGGTTGGTGGAGTTTGAAGGAATTGTGGTGTATTTATGGTAGAAGAATGTAGTGTAGTTGGTAGGTTTTGAATTTCATCTCTTGTATTTGATCAAATCAGTGAATAATTTTGTACATTTGAATTATGTGTGGTTTCCAATGCAGTTTTGGAGCCTTTTTAATGTAAAGTGGCGCCCTTTTTTATGTATAGCAGCTTCAGTTTTTCATTTTGTTTGAGCATACCTTTTTTGAGAGCTACTTATTTAGATAATGATTAAGTTTCTTAATTATTCACATAAACCCACTACAGCATGAGATCCTTACTTCACTCACCACACACTCCACCAGAATTATTAAACGTCGTGCCGAAATGAAATTGACGACTTTTTGGTGGACGGAGGGAGTAGTATCTAATGCTAATCTAATGCTCCTAACTTTAATTTTAAATTCGACTTTGTCTAGTTCATAATATTTACTTCTAATTCAAAACACCCCCCCGCCCCAAAAAAAAATTATGTCAAAGCTAGCTGCTTTCTAAACTCACAAATTAAAAATAATTCAATAATTGAAAAATTAACAAAAATAAACATGAAAATGAAGCGTTCAAAAATTATACTACCTCTGTCCCATATTACTTGGCTCATTTCCTTCGGGCACGGAGATTAAGAAAAAAGAGATTAGATATAAAGGGTGTGGTTAATGTAGTTAATAAAGTGATATAAAGTATTACCCTCCGTCCAATCTTTGTGTACCCACTTACCCCATTTTATCTGTCCAATCTTTCTATACCCATTTGTATAAAAGTACCCATTTACCCTTATTAATTCATGTTATTTTCTATCATTTGCCACTTGGACCCACACCTTTATTCCACCAACTACCACTTTATCACTATCTTTTCACTATGGGTCCACCACTAACAAACTTTATTCCACTAACTACCACTTTATCACTATCCATCAAATACACCTTTATCCCACCAACTCCACTTTATCACTTCTTAATACTCGTGCCAGCACCCAAATGGGTACACAAAAATTGGAAGGAGCGAGTATCTTTTAATTGATAAAGTGATATAAAGTGGTGCTGATGTGACATAAAGTGATATAAAGTCGAGCTGAAATGATATAAAATGAATAAAGTGATTTCTTAATTATTTCTTTAAAAGGAAAGTAAGACAAGTAAAGTGAGACGCTCAAAATAGAAAGTGAGACAAGTAATGTGGGACGGAGGTAGTACTTCAATAGTATCCTTTTATTGCCCTTTTTGGGCTGAGATCCTCTAAAGTTGCCCAATTTACTGCAGGGCATGCAGTAGCGTGCAACGACGTCGTGTAGCTTTTTTGTTTCACCTCATTTTCTTTACTTTCTTATTTTCTCTCTTTTTCCACCTTTTCTCCTCATCTTCTTTTTCGTTTTTTTTCCCTCAAGTAAAAGACTGCTGCTATATCTTGTTGCTATCTCTTTGTGCTGTACTGCTATTATATGCGTAGTTTTTGTGGGGTACTGTGTTGTTCTTTTTCATTATTATTACATTGCTTAATCCTTTGCAAAATTCATCTTATATTTCTACTTTTCTAGCATTATTCTTAATAATTTTATGGGTGTTGTTCTAAGTAATGCTATAAATCATAATGTAACTAAATATTGAAATCGTGAAAACGGCAGGAGTTATCTATTATATTCTATGGAAAAAGAAATTAGAGATTTAGAATCTTGAGAAAAAAGAGAATATAACAAAGAATATTAGAATTTTATGAGAAAAAACAAATAGAAAGAAAAGAAACTGGTTGACGTCAGAAAAGTAAGGAAAAAATATATTATTTAAACTCAAATATGATGTCCAAAACTTTTTGTTAAAATAATTATTTACAAAAATTGTCAATTTAGTATGAGGAAAAAAATCGAGATTAAATAAAAGGAAGAAAATGTACTAAAACAAAAAGGGAATGAAATAAGAAGGTAAACAAAAGGAGGTTGAAAAGAAGCTAAACCACGCCGTTGCGCTACTGCAGGCCGTGCAGTAAATTGGGCAACTTTAGAGGATCTCAACCTGAAAAGAAGCGCTACTGCAAGCCGTGCAGTAAATTGGGCAACCTTAGAGGATCTCAACCCGAAAAGAAGCTAAACCATATCGTTGTGCAGTAAATTGGGCAACCTTAGAGGATCTCAACCCGAAAAGAAGCTAAACCACATCGTTGCGTTAGTGCACGCCGTGCAGTAAATTGGGCAACTTTAGAGGATCTCAACCCGAAAAGAAGCTAAACCACATCGTACTAACGCCGTGCAGTAAATTGAGCAACTTTAGAGATCTCAACCCTTTTTGAGATATTTACTTTGCTTCTATTTATGACTTCAAGCAAACTTGTTACTGAACAACTCCACTTCATTATCTATTTGCATATAGAAAAAATGAATTTGAGTGTGAGAAATTGCGCTCAATTTTAAGTAAGAAAATGTAAATTTGAGAACTCAGAGTGCGGGTTCGATAAATCCAGCTCCCAAGTTCGAATAATTTGAGCGCGCATGGCATGTAGGGTTAGTATATTAATAGTTGTCGCTTATTATTTAGCAATCTCAACTTTTAAAGTTTTAATGGAGCTGAATTGAAGCCACTATACACATACACTTCAAATTTTAGTTGTCCTCAAGTTTTTCAGATATTTCCTTTGCTTCTACTTCTGCCTTAGCAAGCCTGTCTGCTTGACTTCCAGCAAACTTGTTCCTGAAGAACTCCACTTCATCATCTTTCTGTATATAATTCAGTTAACAGTTAAAGGATGCAAACATTACAAAATTTCTATGTAACTTGTAAAATAGTAGAAAGCCAAATGAACTACATATACTATACCATTTCTCTAAATAATGGAGCCGGAGTTCCAATTCTATGACCGGCAGGCAGGATCGCCCAGGGCGTCCTAGCCCTTTCAACATCTCCATCTTCATCAGAGAGTGAAAACCGCGTTTCAAGAGGCAAATTGAGCTGCTTGAGAACCTACATACATGTTGGAACTTAATGTTTAGCAACACACAGATGGATATATACGAGCACGAGGAATTGCAATGCTGCTAATGCAAAATCACCTCAAGGGAGAAAGACGGCATGAAAGGTTCCAAGAGGCATGCAAGAAGATATACTAATCCGAGAGAAGTTTTCATGACCACGGAACAAGAAGGTCGATCCTCCTTGTAAAGCTTCCAGAACTTGCTTTCCTACAAGAAGAGTAACGCCTCATGGCTTAATAAACCTTATAAGTTCTAAATCATTAAAATTTGTAGCAGCATGCGTACTTGCAAATAAGCATTTCCTTCACTAGATATAGTCATAGCTATCTTCAAGCCTTGCTTTAGTTTCACCTACATCAGTTGCAGTTCAGAATGTTACTCTTGGTGATAAATAGGCACTAAGGCGTTACTAGTATTCCGTAGCAAAATGAGCTGTTTATGCATTAGTTTACCTTCTCCATTGCCTCTATATACTGCTTCACATAACTACCGATTTTCTCTCCCAAAGCTCTAGTCAGTGAATGAGCATCTGCATTCTGAGCATCTGGGATGATGGAACCATATCCTGAACCTGAACTTGTGAAGAAAAATATTAGGCGCCAAAAACAAATGTAATCTACGAAACTTTAAAAATGATATCAGCCATTACGATCATTTTATTAGGACAATTAAAATAAAGCAAACCAAAAAATTATGCTTCTGCTTCAAAAACTTCAGTACATGTGCCTTCCATAAGAAAAACTTCAAGGGAACTTTTATCGATGAGTAGAGAATCAGATGACGCACCTGGAGCCTTAGCAATGAAACTCAGGACTCGGTTGACAAAATTTCCTAGATTGTTCAGCAACTCGGTGTTAAGCTTTGCTTGCAAATCAACCCATGAGAATAGTGTATCCGATACCTAAAGATCAGTTTGTTAGGATGGCTTATAATTCTATACTTTTAAAAGAAAATGTGCTTTGCAAAGAGCCTACCTCTGGCCTATTTGTCAGCAGATAATATCTCCACACCTCTACAGGAATATTTGTGTCTTTTGCATCATTTCCAAACACACCAACGCCCTTGGTTTTCGAGAATTTCCCTAACATAAAAGAAAACAGTTTGACAAAGGTTAGTAATAATCCAGATGATGATTGTGGTCAGACTGTCACAGCTGAAAGCAAAGCGCTACATCTGATCTACTCTGATATGACTAACCAGTTTCATAGTTCAAATACTCTGTAACACTGATGGTTTTCATTAATGTCCAGTTTTCACCGGTTCCAATAAGAGTGGAAGGAAACATAACCTGAAAATCAAATATCATTCACCAAAGCATGCCAAATATTACAATGAAATGCTATTACCAGTCAACGAAGAATGAGTGCTATCACATGCATCCTAACTCGAATAAAGAATTAAAAACAAACAAAATGGCATCCACCAATGATGTTGAAATAATTCTAGTAAGATAAATCATAATATGAAGAGCGCACACACTGAGAAAGCCGTGTGCCAATTTGGCAACTTACAGTGTGAAAGGGAACATTATCCTTGCCCATGAATTGGTAGAGCTCCACATTTTCAGGATCCTTCCACCACCTTTCCCATTCAGATGTGTAGCATGAAGTGATTGAGATATATCCAATTGGAGCATCAAACCATACATAGAACACCTAATGGTCACATTGTAAACAGCACAAGTATAATGCACTATTAGAAATCGTCGTTTCATATTACTGTAACCAACTATGCCACATTATATATATTATCATCTGATTTTACCTTATCCATAAATCTCTCATGCGGGACAGGAACTCCCCATTTCAAATCTCTCGTTATACAGCGTGGTTTCAACCCGTCCCTGAGCCAAGCTTGCGTTGCTTGAATAGCATTCTGACTCCACCCTCCCGTCACTGACATGCTGTTAATATATTCTTCTAATTTTCCCTTCAGTGAGGGAAGTTCAAGAAACATGTGGTTTGTATAGCGGGTGGATGGAGTGCTGCGACAAACCTGTTTATGAAGTGGGAATACAGTTTAGATCCTTTTTGCCAAAATTTTCATTCTCAACTCTTCTAATCCATGTCAATGAATATATTTTTATAGCTATAATAAGATCAGGACCACACCTTGCACTTCGGCTCTAGTAGTTGGTCTGTAGAACTTATTAGCTTCCCGCACTTTTCACACTGGTCTCCACGTGCAGAATCGTAGTTACAACCTGGTCTAGGACAGATACC
The DNA here is from genome assembly GCA_029490685.1 of Schizonepeta tenuifolia. Classification (NCBI taxonomy): domain Eukaryota; kingdom Viridiplantae; phylum Streptophyta; class Magnoliopsida; order Lamiales; family Lamiaceae; genus Schizonepeta; species Schizonepeta tenuifolia. Next base: position 143,229,433 of record CM055955.1, on the reverse strand, counting down.
CTCCACAAACCGATCTGCCAAGAATCTGTTACATGTGTCACAGTAGAACTGCACGAAAGAAATTTTATTTGGACGAACCACAAGAAGATGAGAAAAAGTGAAATGTAAACTAACTGATTCAGAAATACAGAAACAGGTAAAGAGTAGTTGATGACCATAAAAACCACATAGCAATAAACTAAATAGGCTCTAGTGAAAGACATAACCTGTTCTATAATGTTTTCAGAAAGCCATTTATTCTCCAACAGTTTCTTGAAAATATCTTGACAAACTTCAGTCTGCTGAGGGCTTGAGGTGCGGCCAAACTCATCAAAGCTTATATTGAACCACTCGTATACCTCTTTATGAATAGCATGATATCTGCTTGACCAACAAAACTTGGATCATGGATAAATTCAGCAAAGGCAAAAATATATTCTAGTGTCCAGTTTCATAGTCATCAATCATAATTAATGCTGTCTTCAACATCGAAAGTTGGTAGCATATGCAGTATCAAATAAAATACAAAGCTAAACATGCATCGTAGCATCATACCACAAACATTGTTATATAACACCTATAGTAATTGTTTTAGGCATTCCCGCAGCTATTTACCTCTCAAAACAAAATTTCAATTAGGCATATAGTTATTAGTTCTGGTAAAAAAGACTCAAAATGATGACACTTATATAAGGCATTATACACTGCTATAAGAGGGTCCAAACTAATACTAGTTCTTAACTTATTATGAATATCTAATTGATAGAACTTCATATTTTCATAATTATTCTAATCATTATTCAGTTTCTACGAAGCTTTTGTTTGAAGTAAAAATTATTTGGTTCTGAGATTTATATAACGTAGAAAAATGAAAATGAAAATAATTTATTTTATTAAGATAATCAACACACTATGTTTAAGTTCATATATGATTAAAATGTTCTTATCTCAATAAAAATATAATATAGTATGTACGATGAAATAAAATGACGAATATTATCATTTATCATGCGCTTTAGGAGAGTTGTGTTCCACAACTCAGACTAACACATAGAAAAATACTAAGTAAAACTACATAAATATTTAAACGAGGATATTATAAGAATATATTATAATCCTGAAAACAAGTTAAATGTCTTTTTTACTCCAACATATAAAACAGCTAACAGGGATTAAAGTGCAAAAATCGTCTCTATCTAGCAATTATATCCGCTGAAAATAATATTCACAAGACAGACTTTAAGATGATAAATCACTTGCTTTAGTTTTAGCATCAGACGTTTTACCAAACTCAAAAGAATATAAAGTAAGAATTTGTCTTCACTTTCTTATGCACTATCAAGAAACGATTCTTCAAAAATTAGAATGTAAGAATCATATCCAATTCTTAGGGAACACCAGCTCCAACTCCACCATCAGATGTCACAAATGCTTCTAAATAAATTTATTCATATGTTTATGAAACAAAAAGTAATCATCAAATTAAATATGGGCATATAATAAAGGGTTAATTGCAAATGAAAGCACATTTGTACCACCGTTTGTAAATTTGTAATAATAGCACCACCGTTTATTATTGGCTTATCAAGGCATGACGTTTCAATTTATTGCAATTCGGATCACGCCTTCAATTTCAAGTAACCGAAAAATTGACGTGGATTTTATTTTATGTGCCTTCAATTTTAACTTACAAAAATAGTCAAGTGTCACGTCACAAAAAAGTTCCAAGTCAGTTTTTCGATCACCGGAAATTGAAGGCCTGATCCGAATTGCAATGAATTGAAAAGTTATGCGTCAATGATAAAAGTTGTGTTATTATTACAAATGGGTGGAAATGTCGTGCTTTCATTTGCAATTAACTCGATAATAAAACAGAGCAGAATTACTTGTCACAGATCTCTTTGGGAGAAGAGCCCTCCTCCATAGCCTTATTCTCAGTTGCAGTGCCGTACTCATCCGTTCCACAAATGTAGATCACGTTATAATCCCTCATCCGGCAATACCGTGCAAAGACATCGGCGCTCAGAATGCCTAAACCAAAACAAAAGCCAGCAATCAATTAATTAATTCTACAAACTGAGCTTAACTATAACTAACATAAAAATGCAAATCGCAGCTAAATGGAACAGGAATCAAAATCCTGTGCCAGTATGCAATTGACATAAAATTAAAGAGAGGCAAGTTGAAGAAGGGGGAATTACATCCGATGATGTTGCCGAGGTGCGGGACGTTGTTTACATAAGGCAATGCACTCGTGATGAGAATGTTTCGCTTCCCTTGTACCGGCAACTTCACCGCTGCGCTGCCATCGCCCATCTTTTGCTCCTTTCTTTTTTTCTCTAGAGAGAGAAAATAAGTATATATAGGAAACGAAAAATATGCGCGCGCACGGGAGTTGACTTAAGTATGTACGTATTTTCTTCTGCTCTCTTCACCTTAAAAAACACCGTTGTTTGTTTATAAGTGATTGATATAATCCCATCAAATCGCATGTTTGGTTAGAAGGATGAAACTCATGATAGATAATTAGGTTTGTGCTTCAATCACTCAAGTGAGTGATAATTTATCATTTCAAATTTGGGTTGATTATTAATCATTATCTAATCCATGATGTAAAATTCCAAAAATAACCTCACATAAACACACACACACAGAGCACACCCACACGCACACACACTACACACAATAACGCACACACACTCACATAGTCCTTCAATTATCTTACACCACAATCAAACAATTCAAACACAGGACTAATAATCTAAATAATCATATACTACATTATCCTATCAAATCAAACGCCTCCTATATATATTCGAGGGGATATAGTAGATAAGCCACATTTATAATGTTTCAAAGTTGGGATTTTAAGATTAATTACTTGGTTTCGTCAAAACAATATTTTTTAAATGGAATTAAAACATACGATTCCCATTCTGATATTAACTTTTTTGTTTAATTGACTAGCTTCAAACTTCAAAGTCTTGTGTGAGATTATTTCATGTGTCATCATATCATATTTGCAGGATCAGCAAAAAAGAGCGATAACAAGATGGGTGGAACAAATTTTTATTAGCATATGCACATCAAGATATTTGGTCCTGCAACATGACTTTCGAGTGCACACCTCTCATAAGTGAACGAATACATAAGTAGGAAATAATCGATAACCATTCAATTTGACTTACCAGAGTCAACTTCACCATATCTTGAAAAAGAATTTCTGAGAGCCTGGTCATCAGTTCCCCAAGAGGGCCCTGTTAAAGGAAAGGACATATCATATGTAAATGAGACCAAAAGACAAAAATTTCACACAAACAAAGGCAGAAATGTGAATTCAGAAAGAAAACCTCCAACAAAAAGCTTGCTGCACATGCAGCGGATAGCATCAAGCATCGCAGCTTGCCGACTCATTGCACTAGAGGCAGAAACGCTCTGCCTTAACATGGTTCCAACTTTGTTGAATAAAGCCATATTGCTGAATAAGTGAATATATGGTCAAATATTTTAACCAAAGAGATATATAATCATATCATATATTCCAATAAAAGAACTAGAACGGAAAACATCTCAGCAGCCACGAGTTCGAACTAATTCAGCAAAAAAAAATAAAAATAAAAAGGAGTCAGGCAACAAATCAATTTTTCCTAAGAAATAATCGTTATTTGTTCTCTTTCACCATTGAAATCAACAAACATCAGATGAAAATTATATGTCGTGAACATAATGTAGGCAGACAGATTACTCGAGACATACAAATAAGAGATCGCGCCTTAAAAGAGAGAAAAATTGACGGAAATACAAAAAACGAAAACCCCTTCCTTAAACCCTAAAACCCTAAACCTTGCAGGAAAAAAAATCCATTTCTTTCCGATCTTCAACTAAAAACAAAGATCTTTTGCGCAGATCACATAAAAAAACATGCAGAATTGAATAGATCAAAGAGAAAACTCACAAAAAATTAACTTTATTCGAGAAATGAGAAAAGAAATACCTCTAGAGGAGAGGAGAAGGGTTTAAGGAAGAAGAGAAATGTCGAACGAGCGGCTAGGTCACTGGTGTTACCAAAAGAAAAACACATGAATTGTATCACATTATAAATTCAAAATATTATATTTGAAAGGAATAATTTCAAAAGGAAAAAGCCAACATTTTTTTTTAGGAAATTATCATCTGGTATATATTTATACAATACAAAAAATCATTACATCACCATATAGATGAGACCTCTACACCATAATGTGGGACCACTATATCACTAAGCAACCATATAGGTGGGACCTTTATACCACAATGTGGGACCACTACATCACCATGCAGAGTGGGACAACTACTCCACCATAAGATGGGAAATTAAACTACACCAAATCGCTACACCACCATATAGGTGGGACCTCTACACCACAATGTGGGACCACTAAACCACCACGCAACCATATAGGTAGGACCTCTACACCACAATGTGGGACCACTACACCACCGCGCAGGGTGGGACAACTACTCCACCATAAGGTGGAATATAAACTACACTGTTTACAAGCGGGATTTAACCTAAAACCTCTTATTAAAGAGAGACTTGTGGTACCTCAGCCAGCCAATTGAGCTAGGCCTAATCGGCAAGAAAAAGTCAACATTAAATGACTTGCAATTCTTAAATTATTTTAATTTCTATGCAATTATGTTATGAACCTAAATCTACAGAAGAATAAGGGAGAGGAAAGGTTGGCGGCTAGAGCCGAAGGAGTGTTGACGAAAAAGAGGAAGAATAAGGGAGAGGCTTTGGAGGCGGCTGGGGCCGGATGAGTGTTGACGGAAAAAGGGAAGAATAAGGGAGAGGCTTTCGAGGCGGCTGGGGCCGGTATTGAGAAGAGAAGGAGAGAGAAAGACGAGAGAGGAGATAGATCTGCAAATGAAGTGGAGGAGTACTGAGTTGACCAAACTAATGGAGAAGACCACAGAGTGCATCACAGCCCTACACGTGGCTAAGATCCGAGGCGACACCTGTTGTTGGAGAAGAGGACGCATTTTTGTAGCTGGAAGCGTAGCTCGCTCGAATGCGTTTTCTTTGCTTTATCCTTTAAATTATGTTTAGTTTAATTTCCAGTTGTGTTGTGTACGTGAGAGGTAGGGGACCATGTACTATATAAACCATGCAATGAAATGGAAAACCCTAAGCAAGGAATTAATCTCTTCTCGCCCCCTTTCCTATCTTCCTATCTTATTCCTCTTCTTCATATTATCATTTCCTCAAGTTTGGTCCTTTATTACAAAATTCCCAGAAAATTACAAAAATATTTACAAAAACAATAGATCCTATTTAGATCTATTACATTGGTATACCAGAGCCTAAGTTGTTGCTTTTATTTAGCATAAATCTGGCGAAAATGGCGGATGGGACCCGCGTTAAGGAGGTGCAGGAGCAGCAGAAAAAACTTGAGTTGCAGCTGCAAGAGACACACAAAAAGCTAGATCAACAGTTGCAAGCAGAATCCTTGAAAAGAATAATGGGCGAAGGGGAACTGAAGGAACAAATCAGCTTATTGGAGGAGAAAATAGACTCTAACTATGTTCAAATGGTTAAGTTCATGAGGAGATTAGGCAGCGTGTTGTGGCTTCCAGCAAAGGAAATGAGCCTGAAGGATCATATGTGTTGGGACCATCACCTTTCACTGCGAGGAAGGAAGGTAACCTTAAACTCTCTCCTTTTAGCTCTGGGTTCAAGTTTGACTATTCTCAGCAATCTAAATGAAGTAATGGATCTAGCTACACATCTCACCATAGGGTTGATTTTCCTAAGTTTGATGGTACTAATCCTAGGGCATGGGTTATTAAGTGTAACACTTATTTTAAGTTGTCTGCTGCTATGAATGATGAGAACATGGTGCAGTTGGTTGTGCATAATTTTGAGGGTAAGGCACTGCAATGGCTTCAGAATTTTGGTTGTGAGAACCTATTTACTATCACTTGGAAGCAGTTTTTGGATATGGTGACAGTTAAGTTTGAAGATCTAAATGAGGGGAGAATGGTGATGGAATTCAAGAATATCAAACAGAAGGGTAGTTATGATGAGTATGTGGAGAAGTTTGAGGAGTTGAGGTCATGTTCGTTACTAAGTCAGAATATGAACTACTCAGAGGACTACTTTGTGGCTAGCTTCATTAGTGGTTTGAGTGAAGAGATGCAAGGTTTCATGATGTTATTTAAACCTAAATCTCTACAGGAAGCAATTGATACAGGGAGACAACAACTTATTACCTTGGAAGCTCTTTCCAAGAGGGCCAGACCATCTCCAAAACCTTTCTCTGTGCAAAGCAATTATAGGAGGCCTGAAGTTTCTGTGGTGTAGAAGCCCAATACACCCAATAGCACCAAGACTTCAGTGAAGTTGCTCACCAATGCTGAGATGGCTGCAAGAAGAGAAAAAGGGTTATGTTACAATTGTGATGAAAAATATGTATTTGGTCATAAATGTAAGCATAAGGTATTTTATATGACCATGGATGAAGAACTTGAGTTGGCTCAATTACAACAAGAGGATGAATAGGTAAAGTTGGTTGTAGAGGAGGAACAGCAGGCTGAAGAGGTATTTATGACTATGGAGACATGGATAGCTACTCCAAATCAAACCACAATGAGGGTTATTGGTGAAGTTGGAGGAAAACAATTGAGGATTTTGCTGGATACAGGTAGTACTCTCAGTTTTCTTAAGGAAAGTGTGGCTAAAGAGCTGAAGGAACCATTAGACAATGATAGACCAATTGTGGTGAGGTCTGCTTCATGGCACAAACTATTCAGTAAACACAAGGCAACTGACTTTACTTGGCAGATTCAAGGGCACCAATTTACATTCTCACCAAGAATTTTAGGGAATGAAGGGTATGATATGATATTGGGGGGTGACTGGCTTAAGTTTTCAACTGCTATTGGGTTAGACTATGATAATATGACTTTCACAGTGCACACTGGGGGAAAGAAGGTTAAGTTGAGAGCTATTACTGATCACACTCAGTTTAAAACTATCTCATGTAATGCTCTATTCTCACTGATACATGAGCATTTAGATGAGGTGGAGGAAATTTACCTGTTGTATCCTCAGCACAATACCAACACTAGGCTTGGAGTTGGAGCCATTCCTGATCTATTGGATGAGTTTCAGGATGTGTTTGCTGAACCACAAGGGTTACCACCTGCAAGAGGAGTGGAGCACCAGATAGTGTTAAAACCTGGAAGTGAGCCTTAGATTTGAGGTCTGGCTATTTCCAAATTCTTATGAAGGAAGAAAACAGGTATTTGACTGCCTTTAGGACTCATCATGGCCACTATGAGTTCATGGTCATGCCTTTTAGGCTCTGCAATGCTCCAACCACTTTTCAATCTCTGATGAATCAAGTGTTTCAGTCATACCTGAGGAAAAGTGTGTTAGTTTTCTTTGATGATATTCTTGTATACAGTAAAACTGAGGAGGAGCACTATGATCATTTGAGGAGTGTGTTGCAAGTGCTTAGAGCTAACAGTTTATATGCAAAGAAAAAGTAAATGCCAGTTTGCAGTTCAAGAAATTGAATATCTGGGCCATATTATTTCTAAAGCTGGGGTGGCTACTGATTCTAACAAAATTGCAAATATGAGAGATTGGCCTGTACCTAAGAATATCAAACACCTAAGGGGTTTTCTGGGGTTAACTGGCTATTACAGGAAGTTTATAAGGCATTATGAGATAATCAGTAAGCCTCTAATTGAGTTACTCAAGAAGGACAGTTTTAAGTGGAATGAAGAAGCTACCCTAGCTTTTGAAAAATTAAAGGAGGCAATGACCACAACACCTGTTTTGGCTCTACCAGATTTCGGTCTTCCATTTATTTTGGAAACTGATGCTAGTAGATTGGGTGTAGGGGCAGTGATGATGCAAAATCAAAGGCCACTAGCATACATGAGTAAAGCTCTTAGTGAGAGGGATCATATGTTATCACTATATGAGAGAGAGTTTTTAGCTATGATCATGGCAGTGCAGAGGTGGAAATCTTACCTGCAATGCCACAAATTTTATATCAAAACAGACCAGCAAGCTCTCAAACATCTCCTGGATCAGAAAGTGATGAATCATGTTCAACAAAAGTGGATCACTAAGCTGTTAAGACTGCATTATGAGATTCAATACATGAAAGGCATTGAAAACAAGGCAGCAGATGCTCTTTCCAGGTATCCTAGAGATGAGGAGTGCCTATCTCTTACTACTGTGACTCCACTATGGATGCTAAGGGTGAAGCAGAGTTATGAAAATGATCCTCTCTACTCTCAGGTGCTGATCTCCAAACCCATTGACCCATCTACTTATAGTGAATACAGTGTGGTTGCAGGTATCATACACTACAAGAGAAGAATTGTAGTTGGCTCCAGCTCTGATCTGAGGCAGTCAATCATCAGAGAGGTGCATAGCTCTTCTTTTGGTGGTCATTCAGGAATATGGGGTACTTATGCAAGGCTGAAATCATTTTTCTTTTGGCCTTAAATGAAGAAGGAAGTGGAGGTTATGGTTCAACAGTGTGAAGTCTGTCAAAGGAATAAAAGTGAACATGTTCCTTATCCTGGTCTCTTGCAGCCATTACCCATTCCAGACAAGTTTTGGACCCACATCACCATGGATTTTATTGAAGGGCTCCCTAAATCATTTGGAAAAAGATGTGATTATGGTGTTGGTGGACAGGTTGAGCAAGTATGCTCATTTCTTGGCTCTATCCCACCCATTTTCTGCCCAGACTGTGGCAAAGCTATTTTTGGATAATGTGTACAAGTTGCATGGGCCCCAGTTAGTATTGTCTCTGATAGAGACAAGGTATTTACTAGCCAATTCTGGAGAGAATTGTTCAAGGCTATGGGTACTAAGCTGGAGATGACTACTGCTTATCATTCACAGACTGATGGTCAAAAAGAGAGGGTCAATCGGTGTGTTGAAGGCTATTTGAGATGTATGGTGGGGGATAACCCGAAGCAGTGGGTGAAATGGTTGTCCCTAGCAGAGTATTGGTACAACACTAATTACCATCAGAGCTTGAAGTGTTCACCTTTTCAAGCCCTGTATGATGTACCACCTCCACTTATTGGTTTAGGTGCTTATCTGAGCTCACCCAACCAAGAAGTGAAGGACTGGTTGTCTACAAGGCAAGCTATGGTTGAAAATTTGAAAAAGAATCTAACTTTGGCTCAAGAAAGATCTGAATTTTATGCGAATAAGCAAAGGACAGAGAGAAGTTTTGAGGTGGGAGATCTGGTATACCTGAGATTGCAGCCGTATCGCCAGAATTCAGTATCGTTACGAAGAAATTTGAAGCTCTCTGCTAAATTCTTCGGGCCCTACGAAATTCAAGAGAAAATTGGTGAAGTTGCGTACAGGCTCAAACTTCCAGAGGGATAAAAAAATCCACCTAGTTTTTCATGTATCATTACTGAAGAAATATGTGGGAAAGAGTGTCGTACCTTCAACTACGTTGCCGGAGTTGGATGTTGACGGACATTTCAAGGTGGTGCCTTTTTCAATCTTATATTACCTCACCATCTACAGATCTAGGAAGGAGGTGGGACAAGCGCTTGTGCAGTGGACAGAAGACGGCGCTGAGTCGGCAGAGTGGGAGGATCTGAAAATCCTTTGCCGCTGATATGCTATTGATCCTTGCGGACAAGGATCTGAAAATCGGGGGAGGGGGGGTATTGTTATGAACCTAAATCTACAGAAGAATAAGGGAGAGGCTTTGGAGGCGGCTGGGGCCGGAGGAGTGTTGACGGAAAAGGGGAAGAATAAGGGAGAGGCTTTGGAGGCGGCTGGGGCCGGTATTGAGAAGAGAATGAGAGAGAAAGACGAGAGAGGAGATAGATCTGCAAATGAAGTGGAGGAGTTTTGCGTTGACCAAACTAAGGGAGAAGACCAGAGAGTGCATCACAGCCCTATACGTGGCTAAGATCCGAGGCGACACCTGTTGGAGAAGAGGACGCATTTTTGTAGCTGGAAGCGTGGCTCGCTCGAATGCGTTTTCTTTGCTTTATCCTTTAAATTCTGTTTAGTTTAATTTCCAATTGTGTTGTGTACGTGAGAGGTAGGGGACCATGTACTATATAAACCAGGCAATGAAATGAAAAACCCTAAGCAAGAAATTAATCTCTTCTCGCCTCCTCTCTTATCTTATTCTTCTTCTTCATATTATCATTTCCTCAAGTTTGGTCCTTTATTACAAAATTCCCAGAAAATTACAAAAATATTTACAAAAACAATGGATCCTATTTAGATCTATTACAAATTATAATGTAGGCAGCATACTAATCATTTTGGATAATAAATAATTAATGTTGATTAATGTGTTACTACTAATGTTAAACCCCTCCTTCACGACATATTTTGGAGACGACTGGATAGGTTAGTTTTAAAAATTCAAATTTTGAACTAATCTCACTCCACCTAAAATAATACTTATATTTCTAACTATTTGAGAGTATAATCAACGAAGATAGGCACACTTTATTTATTACTAAAAAGAAAAGTTGATCGTTGTTTTCCATTTGACTTATATATTAGATCACTTTCAATTATTTAATGTTTTGATTGGTTGCAATTCAGATAATTCCCAGATTTTTCGATGGACGAAATTCATTTTAACATGTTCAATTCGATTTACAATCATTGAAAATCATGTGCTGAAGAAGTTTACATGATTCGAAGTTCTTTATGAACATCACTAATGAAGACACGCCTCAAACATAGTTGTCAAGTTAGTCGATCGATCCAATCCAGTTCGGTTAAATCTCACCTGATTATAATTATGCCGATTCAAGTCGGGCCTATCATGTTTCGAACTTACACTATAATGGACCTCAAGTATACATATTTTTAGAAGTGTTAATTGCCAAAAAATTCTCAACCTTTTTTAAAATTCTGGTTTTAATCCACATTTTCTAAATCTACCTTTAAATTCTCAACCTTTTACTTTTATCTGATTTTTCCCACAACAATAATTTTCCCCCAAATTAATGACGGGCTGGAAGTCGGAAATGCCTACGTAGCAAATCGGTAGCAAATCGTTGGGACACATCGTTTAATAAACATCATACTTCGTCGTTTAATGGTAAATAAAGACTTGGATTGACTGCCAAATAATTCCCGACCTTTTTATAAATTTCGATTTTAATCCCATCTTTTTAATCTGCCTCCAAATTCTCCACCGTGGGTTAACACCATACGTCGTCATTGTCGTCGTTTTGTTCTTGCCACGTAAAGAGTGCCATACGTAATATATTAGGCTACGTCTGCAAATAATATTAACATGTCAGCAATAGCCTTACTAGAATATGTCACCGTGGGAAAAATCAGATTAAATTTAAAGGTTGAGAATTTAGTGGTTGATTTAGAAAGTGAGGATTAAAACAAGAATTTTCAAAAAGGGGGAGAATTTTTTGACAATTAACCCTTTTTAGAAAAAATCTAGACGAGCCCGACCCACTTCATTTATGACTTGGGTCGAGCTAAGCCTATAGGGCGTCAAGTCTCATTAGGTCTGGGCGGGACGAGCTGGCCCATTTGACAGATATAGCCTCGAACAATGAGTACACTAACAAATTTGTTTTTTTGGTTTGATTGAAAACAATTAGTAAGCGATTAATTCAACGAGTCATGAAATAGTTCTTGTAGCCCTTTACTAAGACTAGTGTCTCTAAGGTGTCTCTAACTCCAAAATCCCTACTTAGAGACGCTATACATGCATCCCAAGTGTCTCTATCTCTGTCTCTAACTATTTAGTTTCTGAAAATTAATTTTTCATTATTAAATTTTGAAAATTACATTAATTGAAATAAAATAAAACATTACATTAACTAATATCCGAAAATTACATTAATTAAAATAAACTACTACTCTTGTAGAGGTCCAATGTGTGCACGAACGGCTCGTTGCACGTTGGAGAGAAGCTCAAAAACCTCATCGTCTGTGTTGTGAGATTTATATTCGGTTGCAAAATTGAGATCGACGATAGTGAAGACACTTTTGGAGCGGAAGTTTGAGAGCAAATGAGAAATAAATGAATTGGATGTGAGATGAAATGAGGGAAGAAGAGGTGTATTTATAGGATAAAAAATGAATTAAAAAAAAGAAAAATAATGTCGTTGCCGGCAATGTTACCGTTTTTTGCACCGTTGGCGCGTGCATCACACGCAATATTCAATTTTTTTTTCGGGAGGCCGCGTGTATTACACGCGTCGTCTCGAGCCGGTCTCGAGCTGCCCCCTCCCGCATCGCGGTAGTGAAGCCAACTTGCAAGCTATTCAATAGTGGACATCGTTTACCATTCAAGCTCGAACACAATAATATCATACTTCAAATTCATTGGCGATTAGATCTGCGCAGTTAAGACAATTTGTGACCTCTAATTCATACTAATTGAAGTATTTCTATAAAATTGACTAGCCTGTTGGGCTTGGTGAAATTTGCCGGACATTTAGGAAAAGTTCATCAAAATAACTTTAACTCAATCACCAAAAATCAAGACTCACAAGAATTTCTGATATATTTGTTTAATTTTACACATTTGTCTGATCATTTACAATACTCCATTGTTATTATTAGCTATTCATGAATTTGGATGATAATATTATTCATTTACTTAGGCGTGCATGAATGAACACACCTTTTCATTTAAAGAAAAATTCATTACCTTATGCTTGCTTTAGTATTTAGTAAGTTAGGTAAATAGGCAATAAATCAAAGATTATGTTGCTTTGACGGGATTCATCTCATCTGCATCGCCAGAGTTTTCGAATTAAGAATTTTTTTGAATTTATACATTGTAAATAAAAACTTTCTCCTCATAAATAAAAAAGAAGAAATTTCAATTAAATTTGATTTATTCAAATGATTAAATATAATATAAATAACAAATATATGATTGAGATGGTAAAATATGCAGCAAATCGAAACTATGGGGGTGTATTGGATTGGCAACACCATTGATTTTAATGTAATTGAAATCCATGGCATGGATTTGAATTCAATGGTTTTTGGATGAGTTTGGGGGAGTTTGAGGGTGGGGTTTGGGGGATTTCGGGGTAGATTTTTAAGTAATTCGTGCGAGTTCAAATCCATAAACACGCGATCGCGTTTGTACATCGGTTGCGCACAAGCTCCCGCGATCGCGGGGTACGCACGAGCGCATGTCTCAAATTGGGGATCGGGGATAAAAATCAACACCCAACCCTAATTGTCCCACATCTTAACCCATCGCTTTCACTTTCTCTCCTCCACTGCTGTCTCTCCACCGCCGCCTCCTCCATCGCCGCCACAACTCCACCGCCTTCCCTCCTCCACGCTCGGGAGATCCCCGCGTCTTGAGAAGCAGTTTCTCTTTTATCATCAACACTGCCTCCAATCCCAAACTTTCAGTCCAAAACTCCCTCAAACCCAGTTCCACCACCGCCGCCTTCCCTTCCCGCCCCATATTTGCCGTCAACAGTGGGAAACGGAGGTGCCGCCGCTGTCAAAAAGTTTGCCGTCGATTTCCTACCCCGCGGTCGCGTGCTCCTTGCGATCGCGCAGAACAATCTTTTCCCGCGGTCGCGTGTCTTATTTGGTCGCGTGAAATGGTGCGTACGAAAAATGCCGGCAGTTCTGCTGCAACTGAAGAAGACCCTCCTGAAGACTTCACAGAGAGGTATGAGGCTTCCTTTGAATTGAAATCTGATTAGGAGGGTCTACTGTATGTTAAATTTACTGATAATCATGTTTCAAGTCCAAGATATATTGACTGAAGTTTGATTAGAGATCTTAGGATTCAGGCTAAACTAGTTAAGTATTTGAACGTTTTGGGTTTGGATACATTTGCTAGAAGTAGTGATAATGCTTCTGCTTATGATGTTTTGTGCATGGAATTTTTAACTTCACTGAGAATGACTCCTGACAAAACCAAGATTTATGTTCGAATGAAAAATAAGAAGTATGGGATAAATTTACTGAAAATGAAGAAAGTGTTTGGTTTTGAAATTACTGGGGAACCTGAGAAACTTAGAGGTTTTAATGCTAATGCTGAGTGGAAAGCTTTGACTGGTTATGATAACTGGAATCCCCAAGGTATGTCTAACGGTTATCTGGATGATCCAGCTTTGATAATCTTGCACAAATTTATTGCGTACAATATCTGTGAGAAGGTGGAGGCAAATAAGGTTAATTCGACGGAACTATTTCTGGTGTCTTGTGCTAAGAACGACACTCGTGTCTGTATTTCAAGCTTTATTTTTAGTGCTATGCATCAGACACAGAATCGTCCTACTGCTCATGCATCATTTGGTGCAATTATTACGTGGTTGGCTAATTCCAATGGAGTTATCTCATCCAAAACGGGCCCCAGGACGGATATGAAGAACTAGAGCCTTATTGCATTGATGCCAGTGAGCTGACTCGGTCTAATGTGATAAAAAATCGACACACTATTGTGCCTTCGGCAAAAAGGCAATGTGTTAGAAACTTTGTTGCCAACAAGGGTGAAGGTGAAGCTTCAACATCCAGGGGTCATGAACATGGACCAAGTGATGAAGAGGAAGAGCAAGACGAGGAGCAAGATGAGGAGCAAGGGGAACAACAAAATATGCACGAAGTGCCACCGGCGGCACCCTATGATGGTGGTTTCCAGGCTGATTTCCAGCACTTTCAAGCTCATTTTGACTCGACGTTTGGGGCATTTAAGCAAGATGTCAATGCTCAATTTGTTTCCTTGAGGCAGGATGTGAATCAATGGTTCGATGCTCAGGATGTCCAATTTGGAGAATTTCCTAATGCGGTGTATTCCAGGTTCGATACTCAACAAGCCGAGATGGCAGCTTTGCAGGCCCAATGAGATTCTTGGAATGCTTTCTATCCGCCGCAACCACCCAATCAGTAGTGAGTTCTTTTCGTATTTTAGGTTATTATATATCTTGTGTTGTCTAATTTTTTTTTTTTTTTTATATTGGGCAGAGGGGAAGCAGAAGGAGAAGCAGAAGCAGAAGGAGAAGATCGTGATCCCCGCGACCAAAGCTTACCCGCGATCACGTAGCCTAAACATTACGCGCGCCCGCGCATCACCAGCGGTCTCTGGTTTTTTTATTTATTCTGCATTTGAACAATTTTTATTTTATCGTGGAACTATTTATATTTTGTACTTCGTTGAACAATTGTTGTTTTATGTTGTCGAACTATTTTATTTCCTGTACTTTAACTATTTATGTATTTGTGGTTGAACAATTTGTTCGTTTTATGTTGTTCGTTTGATGTTAGTTTAGGTTAGTGAATATTTAATTTTATTTTTAATTATGAATATAAAAAGAAACAGACTAATACATTAGTCCAAATCAGTCCAAAATTTAAAAACATAAAGTAGACTCCAGTGATACATTAGTCCAAATTTAAGAAATATCCAACAAACTAATACAGTGTCAACTACTCAGCATTCTCATCATCGTCTTCTCTACCGTTGTTATATATTGGCGTGTTTTCCCACATTGCATTAGCTATATTCATTCTCCAAGCATTGGCTTCATTTCTTTGTTGGAGTTGGCTTTGAGAAAGCCATTCTTCATCTTCCACGATATCATGTCGTGGATCTTCATCGTCTTCGTACTCTACTGGACTATGGACTATCCTCTAAGCTTGTATTTTATCCAAAATTCTCGCTCCTCGATAGTCATCTTGAAGAAACTATCTTTTTTGGACTTTGTGTTAAGTAAGTCAAATGCCTTAAGGCGGGTTTCTTCATCCAAATTTGGGACCTCTTTGATAGCATCCCAAGTAGTATATGATCGTTCCTTTTCTCTCTTCTTTAATATTTCACTTACTTCATCAAAAGTAGATGTTAGTTTGGTAATGGAGTCACTGAGAATGTTTTGAGAGACATTCTCAGTAGAAGTAGATGATGCCTCAAACTGAACTCTAGTTCTTTTGGGTTGAGATTTTCTTTGAGGAGGGACTATGGGCACGTCATGTTGAACAGAAAGTGGTGTGGAAACATGTGTTGTGGAAGAAATGGCGAGATCATTTTGAAGTTGGGATAGTCCTACAAACATCTCAGATTCAACATCATATCCCAAGTCATCTATGTGTACATCTTCTACGGTGAATGTCTTTGCATCAGTACTACTACCCAATCCAACTGAATTTTTCCCCACAACAACACCATTTCCTATAGCCATTTCTAATTGCTCATAATCAGGACAATCAGCATCGCACATGTTAAAGTCTTTGGGGTGACCCTAGCATAAATAAATAGAAAATATAATTATTAACTAGATTCTCAAAATGAATTAGATGCTATTATGGCAATATTTTAAGAATCTTACCACTAAATAATCTTCCTAGACTTTCTCTGGAGCTGTGAACTTCTTAATAGTGTGGTCATATCCAAAACCCGAGCTAAACCGCATAAGGTTTGAATAGGCTGCCCAACGTGATTTAAACCACCTAACTCATCTTTGGTAATTAGTATAGGTACCACTATTATCACGCCATCCCCGACGCACACAATCAACCATTAACTCTAAAAAGTTATTAATTAATTAAGGCTTTACACGGTTAAGTTAAGGAAATTCAATTCTAAGACTAACGGTGAAATTCGTTTCTGAAAATAAATTTCAGAAGTCGTTCAACCGACTACTGTATTAGGGTTTTCGCATCCGATAGAATTTTTGTTCGAGAACTCAGATCGAAAAACCGTCTGACTTTACATTCACTTATTTTACGATACGAGTCTACTGGAGAAAGTCAGTTTTTATTATTTTCCGGGCGAAATTTGGACTGTCATGTCCCAACTTTTCTTTAGATTTCGGAAATCGAATTATGCTTTCCGACTAAGTAAATTATTTCCAATCTAATGGTCGAATTAGTTTTCGCCGGAAATGTAACCGTCTAAAAAAATAATTAATCGATTTCTCTACGCAGTGTTAGACCCGTAAAACGCGATATTTTGAATTAAATTACCCACCCAAACCGCCATCCCCCCTATGAGTCATCAATCTTAGAATCGTCTTCTACTTTATGCTAAATATCAAGTATACACCTCACCATTTCTTCTTCTTTCTCTCCCTCTCCAACCGCCACACTCCCTCTCTCTCTTCTTTCTCTTGTTCTTCATTTTCTCCATTGAAGTTCATCAAGTTCTTCAAGGATTCAAGGTTCATAGCTTGCTCATCATCCATTCAATCTTAATTCCAAGTCCATATTCACCAAGGTAATGATCTTAGCTTCACTTTCATCCAAGCAAAATTCAATTCCTTTCATTTTTGTCTTGACCGAAAATTTTAGGAAGTGTAGGATGATGTTTTAAGTTTATTTTTCATATTATTTAATGCTTAGGAATTGATTTCTATGGTTGGAATCAAGTGGAAATCATCCCCCTTAATTATTAGTAATAACCGAAAAATTTGGGGAAGATGGGATTTAATGTTTTAAGTTTGATTTTAGATAATTGGTGTGTAGATTAGTACTCTATGTATTAGTAGATGATTGGATGAATTAATTGGGAATTTTCTAAAAATAGAAACAAAGTTGTAAGAGAGGAAGAAGTATGATTTGAATGAGAAGAGGTTTAGATTTCAATGATGTGAGGATATAATTGAGAAGTAGTAAGCTTTTAGTTGAACATATAATTTAATTAGATTTTTCTAAAAATAAAAATGAAATCATAAGAGACGAAGAATCGTCGATAAGTTAGGATTCGATTATGATATAAGTTTATGGATTTCATACTAGTAAATATTAGTAGTTAATGAACATAATTGGAAAATTTGAACGAATTCTAAGAATATCGAATATTTGGTAAGAGACGAGTAGTCGAGCTTAATCGTCGATAGGAAAATCGAATGAGGAAACTAATCGGATATTAGTGGTTGTTGTTGATTAGTAAACAAGAGTGTAGTTGATGATAATTTCATAAGAGTTATGAAATAAAAGTTAAAAGACTAAGTTGAATTTGAAATGAGTTTGGTTCAGTAATTGATTAGTGAAAAGACGAGAGAGTGCTCGTAGTATTATTAATCGAGAAAGGAGGAAGTATTCGTGAGAAATGATCGTGTGTCATGACTGTAATATGATAGTAATTTCGTGAGCATAAAGGTTGTATAGCATTGATCGAACCTAGGGAATTGTGCGTCGAGTTTTATCGAGCGTTTAGGGTTATCTCGGACTGTTTTGCGACCCTTTAACTGTCATAACTCTCTGCTCGCTTAACGAAATCGAGATCCGTAAATTGGACAGTAAACTAGACATCCGTAGCTTTCTTTTGATACCGAGCACATCCCCTGTTTCTAAGTTCTCTGTTGTGTACAAGCTCCAAACTTACTGACTTGTGCAGGAAAATTCTAAAACTCATTTTCTTAAGTTGAATTCTTTTTAACTTAATTCTTTGAGAACTTCTAAGTCGTTATGAGTTATCGACTTCCGTTATTAACTGACCTAAGTGTGGAGTAAGGAACCAAGTTAGTTCAAAACGAGACATGTTCGAGTCTCGTTTCTTCGTTAATCAAAAGAGATTAGTTAAAGTGTAAAGGCCTAAAAGTCTTAACCGAATTCAATTTCTTTTCTTTTTATCGTTGCGACCATTTACTAAAGTGTGATTATTTGCGATAAAAGGAGGAAGTCGAGGTTAAAGATAGGACGGAAGATCAAAGACGGAAGCTCGTGTTTAGTTCTGTATTCGCCTAAGGTGGGCTTTTCTATCTATCAAAATAACGTGGGCTTTTCTATATATCAAATCAAATGAGCGATGCTCGAAAATATTTACTTATCGCTTTATAATTGTGTTTTAAGGTGATTATCATGGCATAAAATACTTTGTTTTATGTGAGTTCTCTTGTGCCTTTTTGAGTTAGCCAAAAGGGGTCTAACTAATCGATCGGACCGCTGAGTTAACCGGAAGGGTTTTCCAGGGTTAGTGTACACGGTAGCCGGTGTGTGTGGTACTCTGTTGAGGGGTAGCCAACCACGGTGAATAGAACGTGCGCGGAAGAAGTTAACTCTTCCCCGGCGTTGAAACAGAAGTTGGGCAAGTTGAACGTAACATCTGTAAAGGCTTGCGCAAGCTATATTGTGAAAAAAAAATGTTTAGTAGGCACGGGCATTTGATGAAAAACCCCGATGCGCTATTTATCGAGATGCCTGATTAATCTATACTCTTATGACATGTTTTTGACAATGTGCCCACTAAGTATGTTTATACTTAGCCCTGCATATGTTTTATAAATGTGCAGGTTGAGTGACGGGAGCGGCGGAGGTTGAGTAAAAGGTTGTGAATAGAGAAGAACAGTAGTGTTCTAGTCCTACGTTTTCCGCTGCAAACTATTTTGTGTCAATGTACAAACTTTTGGTCTAAGTTCCGTACTTTGAACTTAGTTAATTTAGAGAACAACTCTGTCAAGCGATCCTTCAAGGTCGACTCTTCTTTATATAATGAAGTCAGGTGCATAGTAATTATTTCTGTTTAAATGTCTGTTTATTTATTTATTCCCCATTCTTCCCCGCTTCTTTAATCCAATCCCTAGTCGCAACCCGGCTTTACCGTCCATTGGGATTTGGGGCCGTGACATATGTTTTAACTAGCGTACAGTCCGTCGAAAATTGACGGAAAATCACATTATACTATAATTTTTAAGTATGTAACCGTAAAAGTAATATAATATTATTTATAGAGATGAACGTTATTTCAACAATTTTGAGTAGTCAGCTCGGAGAGCAACTGACTTTGAGGCTGAACCAACATCCTCAAGTCGACTTGTCTAAACCGAGGACTGAGATCTTCTTCGGTTCACCTTATACTCATTTCCCTTTAATATTGAAAACAATCTTTCAGTTCCCATTTCACCAAGGTCAGCTCGGCTCTCGTGGATATTGGTGAAAGTATCCCACTCAGCCGGTAGAGCTTGCAACACCTTGAGATTGATTTCTCTTAGTGTGTATTTTCCTCTTCGGATGGACTGGATTCTTATAAGGATGTCCATAAACCGGAGCTCTAGCTGATCAATTGTTTCATCTGTCTTCAGACAAAAATTGTCGAAGTCTTGGCATGCATGTGAGAACTTGTTTTCCTTCGTCTCGTCGCTTCCTTCACTCAGCGATGCCAGGATGTCCCACATCTCTTTTGCAGTCTCACACTTATCTATCCAAGGCAGATAATCTTGTCCAACTGTGGACATTATTGTGCTCTGAGCCCAGATGTCTAACTGGCTCACCTTGGCTTCTTCTGGAGTATAATCTTCCGGCTGCTTTTCCACAGACTCCATAACAGTATCCCCATCGCTGGGATTTGTGGGAGTGCGAGCTATTCTTTCTTTAATGACGATTGGTCCGGAAGAGAGAACTTGTTGCATCCTGTGATGCTTTGACAGAAGGATCTTCTTCATCCGTGTTCTCCATGATGTATAATTGACTACTGAGAACATGACTACTATCTTGTCCTTGACGTCCATCTGCACACAACAACAGAGCAAAAATGCAAGCAGATATGCACTAGCGTGAAAAGATCTGTTCAGTTGACCACTGAAGAAAATTTCTCGAATTCACACCTTGTGAAACAGAGTCAGCAGTCTTTTGAACCATTGCTCTGATACCACTTGATGGTCTCGATACGAGATACTGGTGTATGGGGGGGGGGGGGAATACACCAGTTTGGATTTTTCAACTTTGAAAACTTAACACTCGAAAATCACTTCAACTGAATAAAGAAAGGCTCAGCTGAAATCACAACTGAGTAAGAGAACTCAGCTGTGAGAGTGGTGCTGTGCGGAATATGGTGGAAATTATACTCGTAAAAACAACTCACGCTTTTATACTCGGTTGGTCATGAACCAAAACAGTTGAATATGCAAATATGCAGTTTGTATGCCGGTTAGTTTGGTCAGTTGAAAATGCAATAAGTAACTGAACCGAAATAAACACAGACACAAAGAATTTAACGTGGTTCGGAGATAACCCTCCTACGTCCACGGGGAGTTGTGAGTCCACACAACTCTGTCCAAGTTCTTCTGGACAAACCACTCAGCTTACGCGGGCTGAGCAACCGTTATGGATAAGTTTGCGGGTACTTATCAACCTTACAGTTTAGTTTACGGGTACTAAACGACCTAACTACTCAGTTGCAGGAAGAGTAAGATCCTAGACCTTTTCAGGTGAAAGAAAAAAATGTGATTCCAACTTACAGCTCGAACGGAAGGTGAGCTGTGATCTAACTCTCTATGAACTCTCACTAAGTGATGTTCTCAAGGTTCGATCTAAAGACACAAAAACTATCTAACTCTAGATTTCTCAACAAGTGATGTTCTAAGAGATTCAGTTTAGTTCGTGAAGAATATTGCTCTTTTCTTTTTGCTCTCAGATTTCTTCTCGCGTGTGTGTCTCTTCTTCTCAGTGTCTTGTCTCTCGTCGAATGAATGAATGCCTCTATTTATAGACGGAGAGAATCAACTAGCCGTTGGAGGAGCTGTTGATCTCTGTTCGATGAAAGCGATGGCTTGTCTCTCATCTCTGCAGACTTTCCCGATATGGCATCTGGGCTCTTCTGCTTTCCATCTGAGAAAGCCTTGTGTTGGGTCAAATGGGGTAATGACTGAACGGTCAAACCCTCATGTGACTTCCTTTTGAAATTCAAATTCAAACCTTTCTGACATTCAACCTCGGTTAGTCAGTTGAAAATATTGATCTTTATCTGAGTGGTCTTCAGCTGATGTTCTGTCTGAACCGTTGAACTCTCAGCTGACTTTGAACTTCATGTTGAGACTTCTTTATAACTTCCCCCTTCTTGAAACATTCTCTTTCTCGGATGGCATACTACAGCTGATGTTCCAACTGAACAGTTGGCTTGAACTCTCAGTTGTCAAAAAGCATTTCCCTTTTTTGGCATAGCTCTCTCATCAGGCAAAGTCTTGTAACTGATGTTCCTCATCCGATCTTTCATCCGGGGTTGTATCCGAGTGTTGCTATGATGCCGTTTTCAGCTGGAGATCTGTAAAGATAAAATCTTAACATTGCTCAAACAGCGAGCCTAACAGTTAACATTAGAAACTGGCAACATCTACTCGGTTGGGGTCAGTTGGTTTTGGAATTCATCAAAACTCTTACTAATAAATTTCCCAACAATTTCCCCCTTTTTGATGATGCCAAAACCATTTACAACTTTAAACCACTTGATCTAAAACTCACTAACTTATCTAAAATCTCAGCTGAAATTCTAGACAGTCTATAAGATAAAACATCAAAGGGTTAGCACAGATATAACATGGTATTTAAAAGACTGCGATTCATGGCTTGGACAATGAGATATTGTACGTCAAGTTGAATTGTATATATACTTTGAAGTTTTCATTACAACTGATGATTACACGGTTAAGAACAAAACAGATAAAGATACATCAGTTGCTCCAAAAACTACATCAGCTCAAAAACTATCAGCTCAAAAACTTCGTCAGCTCAAAAATACTGTTGACCATACTTGCTGAAGATACGGTCAAAGATCTCTTTCTTCGCATTTGACTCGATCCCAGTGTTGACACCATGTTCCTTGCAGACTTCTCTCGCCTCAGCCATGATCGCATTTCTGTTCGGAGTGCTTGTGCCGTTGATCATCTGAGGGCGATATCTGAGCTTCTGCGGAATTGGAACGGTGTTGGGATCGAGCTGAGCTTTCAGCATAGCTCGCTGGAACTGTCTGAACATTCCAGGGTCTCCAGATATGAGCTCCCACAAGGCTTCCTTGAAGGCTTGCCTTGGGTCTTCAGTTGAGTAGACCTTCCTGTAGTAAAAATCATTTATGAACTCGTGCTTGAACTGCTCCCAGTCACCGTTTCACTCAGCGTTCATCCACTTGTCAATGTGTGGGAACCGTGACGGAAGCGGGGCATTCTTCTGCAGCTGCTGCGTCTTCTTCCTAGCCCCAGCCTTCATCTGGTGCTTGTTTATTCTTCGCACGATCCGACTGGCTTTATTTCTGTCTACATTCTTCTCAATCTTGGCTAGTTCCTTCTTGAACTTAGCCACCTTCTTGGCCTGATCAGCAGCGAACTTCTTAATCCAAGAGGGATTCAAATATTTCTTCTTCGACTCCCCCACAGCTTTTGCAGCTTCGATGCAATCTTCAACAGAGATCCCGTCAAGATCGTCATCGAGCTCGGCTGTAAGCTCGGCTACGAGGTCCTGGGAGATTTCAAGTTCCTGCTCGGACTCCTTCAGCTGGGATCCTTCAGCTTCAGCTGGCACTCCTTCTTCCCCCTGCTGAACTCCTTCTTCCCCCTGCTGAAGAACATCTTTCCCCTGTCCAGCAACAGCTGCTGGCTCCTTGTCTTCCCCCTTTTTGGCATCATCCAAAAGGGTGGCAACAGTGCCATCCAAGGAGGTCAGCTTGGCCTCAGCTTGTTGAACTCGGGAGAAGAGTTCGTCCACAGCATCCTTCTCTTCCACCTTCTTGGCCAGCTCCAGGTCCTGGCGTTCCTGCTCAACTTTCTTCAGGGCTGCAAAGGTCGCAGAGACATCTTTGTGAAGGGTGACGAACTCAGCTCGAAAATTTGCGAACTGAGACATCCACTCCTGGTCTTGCGTCTGCTGGGACTTTGCCAGATCAGATTCAGCAACGGACTTGAAGACGTTGAAGTCCGAGCTGAGTCCCTGAACCGCCTTCCTTAGATCCTTGACCTCCGAGCTGTTAGAAGTGGAGAGGTCTTCGAGCTTTTGCTGTAGGGAGGAGGAGAGTTGTTCCAGCTGATTCTTCAAGCTCGCATTCTCTTCCATCAGCTGATTCATCCTGTCAGCGTCCTCCTCCTTGTTGAGCTTGATCTTGGACAACAGCTCCTGCCTCAGCTGGTTGACCCTCTCAGAGATCAGGTCACAGATAGCATCAGTTGAGTGTACTGGCTGATCAAAGGGTCCAGGCAGTTGTTGTTGTTGTGGCACGACAACCAGGGCTGTTCGGCTGGCCAGGTATTGTTTCAGCTTGTCTTCTTCCCTCTTGGCCGCCTCTTCAGCTGCGTCGACATCCTCCATGTGGTTGGCATTTTTGGCCAACATATGGTCAAGAAATTGAACAGCTCCAGAATTGTCGCACAGCTCCCTGGTATCTGTCCCTTCTTGTTGGCTCCTATCCAGACGACGACGGAGCACAGCCACCTTCTGGTTGTAGGCTACCTCCAGGTTCTGGTAGTCGAAGTACACCCTCAGGTTGGATTCTTCAACCTTCAACCTGTCCCAACCATAGATCCTGAGGGTTTCCTCCTTGACGTACCAATAGCTGAAAATGACGTTAAACTGATAGAGCAGTTCTGTCCAGAACATGGCAAAGATGGGCATTTAGCTTGCCTCGGGGAACATGCCGATCAGTTTGCGAAAGCAGTAGTCTAGCCTGCCTTCGTACTCAGCCAAGATCGCCTGGCGGTTGGCTTCTTCATCAATATGTGGGGGGTCTATATCGAAGGCAATGGGTTCGAGGGTGTCATCGACGTTGGCCAAAGGAACGGTCTCAACGTCGGCATCAAGCGAGAGGCTCGAGATATCTGACTGAGGACCAGTTGAGAGAACTGGATCCTCTTTGGGTGGTGAGTGGGCTGGCTTAATTGTTTCCTCAGACACATGTGGGATTTCCTGTCTGGCATCAGCTCCAGTTGGACTGTCGTGGGACTCCTCAGATGAAGAAGAGTCATCTGAGGATGAGCTGGATTCCTCCACGTTGATCTCCACCCCTTCAGCCGTCTCTTCTTGTTGGCGTGGCTGAATCACGAACGCAGCTGCATCAACCGACTGGCTAGATTCGGTTGATTTCTCAGCTGGTGTCTCCACCACGGGGCCCGATGCAGCCGGTTGAGTTGCGGGCTGGATGATCTTGATTCGGGGCCTTTTCTGGAGGGGTTCCACCTCTTCTTCTTCTTCTTCTTCTTCTTCTTCTTCTTCTTCTTCTTCTTCTTCTTCTTCTTCTTCTTCTTCTTCTTCTTCTTCTTCTTCTTCTTCTTCTTCGTCTTCTTCAGCCACCTCCTCCAGCTGGCGTTTGGCAGGCTTGGTTCTTGAAGGGCGGCGAGCTGCTGGGGCCGACTCCACAGCTGGCTTGGAGGCTCCCTTGGGAGTGTAGACTGCTTCCACAACATCCCTAGCCTTTTTGGCTGTAGGGAACAACATCAGTTTGCTGAACGGAGGGTCCTCACTCCCTTCCCAGGTCAGCTTCTGTCCCTTGGTGGCTTGAAGGATCAGGGCAGAAATTTTTGTGCCGAAGTTGAGTGTCCCCTTGACACTCAACAACTGTTCTCCAGACTCAGCTGCCGTCTCGGAAATTTTCAGTTTCTCCGCCCACAGCTGGCTTTCAATGTAGCCCAGCCAGTCAATCTTGTGTTGTTCCTCCAGGGCCTTCTGCTGCTTGAGCTTCGGTCTGCTAATATCACCGAAAGCTCCTCCGTATGCGAAGGCGCATTTTGAAATTACGTCAAAAAGAAGTCGGTGCTTCGGCTTCAGTTTTGTCCTCTGCATACTCCCCTTCAGAGGTTCGGGGACAAGGAGGATTGTCTGCAGAAATGCATCTGCATCCTTGTCTGAGAAGTTCCCCATTACGTCTATGGCTTCTCGATTTCTGGGGATGATCTTCTCCAGTTCATTGGATACTTTGATTTCGACGGCGGTCTTCCATCGAACGGGAAGTGCTATTTCGTTGCTTGCACGGGATGGTCGTGACAAGCCCGAGTTCTGCATCGCGTTGCAGATTCCTGTAGAAATGGGCGACCTGCTTTCTGAGCAGCTTGGAAGGAGAGAGGGTTGCCCAGTCAAGCAGACTGTGGTCGGAAAGAATGGTGGCGACGGGAGCGAGTTCCGGTGAGGTCAGAGCTGCTCTGGAAAGAATCTGTTCAAAATGAATCTTTGACATCAACATGTCGAAGGATTCCTGGAATGTAGCGGGTTCGGCAGATACCATCTTCTTTGAAGCTTTTGTCTTGGGTGCCATTTTTAGAGTAGAATATATATATGCAGAGAAGAAAGAACTATGTTACCGAAAATGGTGAGACAAATTCGGAGAAGATGATGAATAGTTAGTAAAGATATGCACGAAAAGAGAAGGTAAGGATCACTTCCTGATTTGCCGCCTTATAAAGGTATTTGACTCGGATGAGATCAACGACTGGGGTTAAATGGCGCGAATTCATCAACGGCTTAGATTACGCGACTGTTGGGTAATTTTGACTGACGCTCTACGTGCGCGAGTGAGAAGGTGAATAGTTTAAGGTGTCAGCCCAGTCGCACTATAAAGTAAGGCTATAGGAGTTCAGCCAGACTTTACATTAAATGCGATATGATGGCTTGTTTAGTTTAGCTGACATGTTCAGGAATGTTTGAATTTATTTCAAACATTCTCATTTAATATCATAACACCTTTAGTCATAAATGATACCTGCCAGCTGATGTCGAGATCAGCTGTATACCTCAGTTAAGTTCCTCAGTTCCCGCATACCATCAGCTGACTCGAGTTCGTCTGTTCAGCTGACGTCTGATCCATTGTTGACGCTCCGTATCTGAGATTTCTCCTTCATCTGAGCTTCCCCCTCAGATGGATATCAGCTCGGATGGATCCTCATCAGCTCGGATGACTCTTTATCTGATGGATCCAATAGTCCAAGAAGATCACACAACATCTTGAACCGAGCTTCAGGTAGAGGTTTGGTGAAGATGTCAGCTCTCTGAATCTCAGTTGGGATCTTCTCCATGGACACATCCTTCTTCTCAATATGATCTCGGATGAAATGATGGCGAATGTCGATATACTTTGTCCGAGAGTGGTGAACATGATTCAGAGAGATAGCTATGGCACTCGAGCTATCACAATGAATTGGAACCTGTCCAGTTGCGACTTCATAGTCTCTCAGCTGTTGCTTCAGCCACAACACTTGCATGCAACAGCTTCCGACAGCCATATACTCTGACTCGGTTGTAGAAGTAGCAACACATGCTTGTTTCTTGGAGAACCATGAAACCAGCTTGCTTCCCATGAATTGACAGTGTCCAGAGGTAGACTTTCTGTCCAACCAATCTCCTGCTAGGTCCGCATCTGAGTATCCGGTCAGTTGGATATTGTCGTCAGTTGGATACCACAACCCAACATTGACAGTTCCCTTCAGATACTTGATGGTGTTCTTTGCTGCTAACATGTGAGCTTCCCTTGGTTGGACTTGAAAACGAGCACACACTCCAACTGCGTATGATATGTCTGGTCGGCTTGCAGTTAGGTACAACAAAGAACCGATGATCCCTCTATACTTGCTGGCATCCACTAGCTTTCCCTCAGCTCCGGGTTCAATCTTCCATTTAGTATTCATCGGGATCCTTGTGGTTTTACTTGTTTGCAATCCGAACTTGGTGATGAGCTCCTTTGTATACTTAGATTGATTGATGAAAATCCCTTCAGATGACTGCTTCACTTGTAACCCAAGGAAATAATTCATCTCGCCCATCATTGACATCTCGAACTTCTCCTTCATGAGATCTGAGAATTTCTTGCACAGCTCCTCTGACTTGGAACCGAATATGATGTCATCCACGTAGATTTGCAGAACAAGTATATCTTCTCCAACTTTGATGGTGAACAGGGTTTTGTCAACTGATCCTTGTTTGAATCCCGAGTTCAGTAGAAAACCACAAAGAGTGTCATACCAGGCCCTTGGCGCTTGCTTTAGACCATAGATAGCTTTCTTCAACTTGTACACTCTTCCATCTCCAGTCTCAAAACCAGGAGGTTGTTCAACATATACATCTTCCTTGATATCTCCGTTGAGGAATGCACACTTCACATCCATCTGGTACACTTTGAACTTGTGATGTGCGGCATAAGCTAGAAAAATTCGGATGGCTTCCAGCCTTGCAACTGGCGCGAAAGAGTCTTCAAAGTCTATTCCTTCTTGTTGGCAGTATCCTTGAGCTACCAACCTGGCTTTATTCCTCACGATGAATCCAATGGCGTCTCTCTTGTTTTTGAAGATCCACTTCAATCCAATCACCTTGACACCATTTGGTCTTTCTACCAACTCCAATACACAGTTGCGTAGAAACTCATTCAGTTCTTCTTGCATGGCAGTTGTCCAGTGTACACAGTTGAGTGCTTCCCCAATATTCTTCGGTTCTGGTACATCAACTACAAAACAAGAAATCATGGCAACATCTCCACCTTGCTCGAACTCCTCTAGAACTGCCAACTCCTCAGCATATTGGGCATAAGTGTTGGAATCTTCCTCGGTTGATTCAGGATTTGCAACTCGGCTCCTTGTACGCACACCCTCGGTTGGATCTCCGATGATGTCGTCAGTGGAATGAACTTCATACCATTTTAGGTTGCGTCGTCCTTCTTCTTCCAACTGTGGCTGTTCTGAAATCTTAGTTGGAGTCTTCAGAGCTGGTGATTGATCAGCTGTTGAGTCTGGATCCTCAACATTGACATTAATTAGAACCGGACTCGGTTGGACTTCGGATACTGATGCAGTTGGAGGAGCATCAGCTGAAGTTTCCCCTTGGGATGAGCTGGGGTCTTCGCATTCATCTTCAGAGGAGTATGGATCCTCATCCTCAGTTGCCCAAACCAGTGGTTCAGCTAGATTCTTTTCCCTTAGAGCTTGCGATCTGGTGAGAACGGGTGGAACAGCTGGATCTGCTTGTTGTCCTTTAGCCTGTTCCCTGCACTCAAAGGTAGATTCATCAAAACTAACATGAGGTGTTATTTCCACAACACGAGAGTTGTTGTTGAAAACTCTGTATGCCTTGATCCGAGCAGCAAATCCAAGAAATATGCCCTTCGAAGCTTTGGCATCAAAAGTTTTCAACTGAGTCTTCCCATTGTTGTGAATATAACACTTAGAACCAAAAACGCGAAAATAAGAAATATCTGGCTTCCTGCGTCTCCATAGCTCATATGGTGTCTTTCCTAACCGCTTGGTTAGAAGAGATCGGTTCTGAGTATAGCATGCAGTGTTGATTGCTTCAGCCAAAAATATCTTTGGCAGAGCTGAGCTGGCTAACATGGATGTGGCTGCATCCTTCAGCGTTCTGTTTCTTCGCTCAGCTACGCCATTCTGTTGCGGAGTACGCGCGGCTGATGTCTGATGGGTAATTCCATTCTTCTCACAATACTCGATGATGGTTTCATTTAGGAACTCGGTTCCACGATCTGATCGGATAGAAATGATCTTCATCTCTTGTTGGTTAGATATCCGATCCATCAGCTTGGGCAGCTCATCTCGGGTTTCACTCTTGTGACGCATGAAAATGGTCCACGTGTACCTCGAGTAATCATCAGTTACAACCAGTGTATATTCGTTGTCATTCAAGCTCTTTGGTGTAACTGGCCCGAAGAGATCCATATGGATTAGCTGTAACACTCGGTCGGTTGAGGGAGTTGACTTCAACCGGAAGGAGGATCTAGCGAGTTTTCCCAGCTGGCATGCACTGCAGATGTGTGTTGTTGAAAACACTCGATTTGGTATCCCTCTTGCATGTTCTTGTCTGGCGAGTCGGTTCATCGTCTTGAAGTTCAGATGGTTGAGCCTTTTGTGCCACAGCCAGCTCACATCCAAACTGCTCTTTGATAACAGGCAGGTGTCAGGGAGTCTGCTGTTCCAGTCAGCGTAGTATACATTCCCAGTTGGTGATCGATTTCCCAACAATATCACCTCCTTTGATCCGACATCTTTAACCCTGCAACCATGTGCATTAAACTTGACAGAGAAACTATTATCACAGAATTGGCTGATGGAGAGCAAGTTATGCTTCAATCCATCAACATAAGAGACATTAGAAATTGAAACATGATTGGTTTCAAGGGTACCGTAACCTCTGGTGTAACCTTTTGAGTTATCACCAAAAGTAACTGATGGACCTTCTTTCTCCATGAAACTTCCAAGCAAATCCTTTAGATTCGTCATGTGTTTCGAGCATCCACTGTCCATTACCCATTTTGTTGTAGACGCTTTCTTCTTTATCAGCTGTTTCTCCTGTACCTGCAAAGAGAAACTCGCTGAGGTCCCCAATTTCAGTTGGGTCCTGGAGGGTTAGAACCAGTTCCCCCTGGAACTGTGCGTCGCTTTTCCCTGTAAACTCGGATGGATTTATCATTCCAGATTACTTTTCCTTCATCATCAACTATAACAACACCTCGGTTATCCTTAGGCTTGTTGTTAATAGAGATGTTCTGTTTCTTGGGAGGAGTTGGATTTCTCCCATTTTGAGCTTTAGGAGGTGAGACTTTCCCCCTGTTTTGATGGCGATTCTTATCCTGTTGAGTTTGTCTGTGAGGTCGGACGCCATGTTGGAATCTTTGTGGCTGATTCTGATTCCAACTCCCTGAGGGTTGTCTGTAGTTGTTCATGCCCTGTTGATGATTCATATTATGGCATGAATATCTCCAGTTGTTCGACCTGTTCCATATTGGTTGACTTGGTTGGAACCTTTGGTCGAACTGATGTTGGAGCCGCTGTTGATTCAGATGATTGAACCTTTGTCTGTTCTGCGGTCGGTTCCATTTCTTCTGATGTTGACTTTTAGGTTGATGCAGAGGTCGGTTCTGATTCTGAGTTCGATTACGGTTATGCCTTCGACGCCTGTAATTCCTCTTCTGACTTTTGGAACATTCCCCCTCGGTTGATGTCCCAACCGATGGAACATTCTGTCCTACATCTACTACTCATTTTCCCTTCTCAGTTGTAATTCTATTGGTCGGTAGAACTTGCTGAGAGGTGGAGGTTGAATTAGCTTCTGGTGACTCAGCTGTGTTTGGCTCGACAGCTGTGACTGCTATGGCTTTGATGAAGGTTGCTGGTGGAATTTCAGTATCCTTGACAACATCATAACCAAGTCCTGATACGTCATCCATCTGTCTGCTATAACTGATAAGATTCTCTATGATCTTGGATGACTGATACAGCTTGATTAGATTGTCCTTCTCAGTTTGCAACTCCTTGACGAGGACAGTTATTTGCTCGGTTTGTCCATCTGACTTCTTTATCAGCTGTTCGATCTGAGCTTCTTGATTTTTCAACTGATCTTGCTGCTCCTTAATCTGTTTCGTCAACTCTTCATCTGTTGGAGTCTCAGCCTCGTTCAGTTGACTCTTGAGATTCTCAATCTCCTTGGTTTGGCTCTTGATCAGATCGTCCTTTTCGGTTAAGGAATCTTCAAGTTTGGCGAACTGAGCTTGAAGACTCTTAAACTCAACCGATTGGTGATGCAGTTCCTCACTGAGTTCTTGAAAATCACTCCAGGAGGGTTTCAACTCTTCGTCCAGAGAATCCTGCATGTTAGAAGTATTGAAAGAATTTAACTGAGCAGGATTAGATTGTACCTCAATATCATCTTGGTCGGTTCCAAGTGCCATGAGGCATTGATCCTGACTGATGACGTTGTTGGTAGAAGTCAGCTCATCTTCATCTTCGGTGTCAGTGAAGATATCCATATCGTCAGCTCGAAAATTGACGGAAAATCACATTATACTATAATTTTTAAGTATGTAACCGTAAAAGTAATATAATATTATTTATAGAGATGAACGTTATTTCAACAATTTTGAGTAGTCAGCTCGGAGAGCAACTGACTTTGAGGCTGAACCAACATCCTCAAGTCGACTTGTCTGAACCGAGGACTGAGATCTTCTTCGGTTCACCTTATATTCATTTCCCTTTAATATTGAGAACAGTATTTCAGTTCCCATTTCACCAAGGTCAGCTCGGCTCTCGTGGATATTGGTGAAAGTATCCCACTCAGCTGGTAGAGCTTGCAACACCTTGAGATTGATTTCTCTTAGTGTGTATTTTCCTCTTCGGATGGACTGGATTCTTCTAAGGATGTCCATAAATCGGAGCTCTAGCTGATCAATTGTTTCATCTGTCTTCAGACAAAAATTGTCGAAGTCTTGGCATGCATGTGAGAACTTGTTTTCCTTCGTCTCATCGCTTCCTTCACTCAGCGATGCCAGGATATCCCACATCTCTTTTGCAGTCTCACACTCATCTATCCAAGGCAGATAATCTTGTCCAACTGTGGACATTATTGTGCTCTGAGCCTAGATGTCTAACTGGCTCACCTTGGCTTCTTCTGGAGTATAATCTTCCGGCTGCTTTTCCACAGACTCCATAACAGTATCCCCACCGTTGGGATTTGTGGGAGTGCGAGCTATTCTTTCTTTAATGACGATTGGTCCGGAAGAGAGAACTTGTTGCATCCTGTGATGCTTTGACAGAAGGATCTTCTTCATCCGTGTTCTCCATGATGTATAATTGACTACTGAGAACATGACTACTATCTTGTCCTTGACGTCCATCTGCACACAACAACAGAGCAAAATGCAAGCAGATATGCACTAGCGTGAAAAGATCTGTTCAGTTGGCCACTGAAGAAAATTTCTCGAATTCACACCTTGTGAAACAGAGTCAGCAGTCTTTTGAACCATTACTCTGATACCACTTGATGGTCCCGATACGAGATACTGGTGTATGGGGGGGGGGGGGAGAATACACCAGTTTGGATTTTTCAACTTTGAAAACTTAACACTCGAAAATCACTTCAACTGAATAAAGAAAGGCTCAGCTGAAATCACAACTGAGTAAGAGAACTCAGCTGTGAGAGTGGTGCTGTGCGGAATATGGTGGAAATTATACTCGTAAAAACAACTCACGCTTTTATACTCGGTTGGTCATGAACCAAAACAGTTGAATATGCAAATATGCAGTTTGTATGCCGGTTAGTTTGGTAAGTTGAAAATGCAATAAGTAACTGAACCGAAATAAACACAGACACACAGAATTTAACGTGGTTCGGAGATAACCCTCCTACGTTCACGGGGAGTTGTGAGTCCACACAACTCTATCCAAGTTCTTTTGGACAAACCACTCAGCTTACGCGGGCTGAGCAACCGTTATGGATAAGTTTGTAGGTACTTATCAACCATACAGTTTAGTTTACGGGTACTAAACGACCTAACTACTCAGTTGCAGGAAGAGTAGGATCCTAGACCTTTTCAGGTGAAAGAAAAAAATGTGATTCCAACTTACAGCTCGAACGGAAGGTGAGCTGTGATCTAACTCTCTATGAACTCTCACTAAGTGATGTTCTCAAGGTTCGATCTAAAGACACAAAAACTATCTAACTCTAGAACTCTCAACAAGTGATGTTCTAAGAGATTCAGTTTAGTTCGTGAAGAATATTGCTCTTTTCTTTTTGCTCTCAGATTTCTTCTCGCGTGTGTGTCTTTTCTTCTCAGTGTCTTGTCTCTCGTCGAATGAATGAATGCCTCTATTTATAGGCGGAGAGAATCAACTAGCCATTGGAGGAGCTGTTGATCTCTGTTCAATGAAAGCGATGGCTTGTCTCTCATCTCTGCAGACTTTCCCGATATGGCATCTGGGCTCTTCTGCTTTCCATCTGAGAAAGCCTTGTGTTGGGTCAAATGGGGTAATGACTGAACGGTCAAACCCTCATGTGACTTCCTTTTGAAATTCAAATTCAAACCTTTCTGACAGTCAACCTCGGTTAGTCGGTTGAAAATCTTGATCTTTATCTGAGTGGTCTTCAGCTGATGTTCTGTGTGAACCGTTGAACTCTCAACTGACTTTGAACTTCATGTTGAGACTTCTTTATAACTTCCCCTTTCTTGAAACATTCTCTTTCTCGGATGGCATACTACAGCTGATGTTCCAACTGAACAGTTGGCTTGAACTCTCAGCTGTCAAAAAGCATTCCCCTTTTTGGCATAGCTCTCTCATCAGGCAAAGTCTTGTAACTGATGTTCCTCATCCGATCTTTCATCCGGGGTTGTATCCGAGTGTTGATATGATGCCGTCTTCAGCTGGAGATCTTTAAAGATAAAATCTTAACATTGCTCAAACAGCGAGCCTAACAGCAAACATTAGGAACTGGCAACATCTACTCGGTTGGGGTCAGTTGGTTTTGGAATTTCATCAAAACTCTTACTAATAAATTTCCCAACAGTTTTATAAGAAACGATTGCTCTTTTTATATAAGTTCTTCGATTAGGGAAGTCTGCCAAAAATTTGATGTGAGATCATAATTCAACTCATATCTTATCTTCATAATTTCCGTTTATCTAGTAAATATACTACTTAATTGATTTTGCGATTAAGGAATGAAAAAGTATTTACATATTAAATGTCTAATAGGCTTATTTAGAATCTAAATGCTCTCAACACATTTAAAATTTATTTATTCTATACATTTCTGTCTCAAACTCATATAGTAATACTCACTAATTATCCTAACACGTTTTAATTTAATAAAAATAAGTTGTTACAGTAATTGAGCATTTTTATCAATATTTACTATTTAAAATATAATAAAACTCTGTACTTGTCAACCTTAATAATTAGACAAATTATTATTTGACCAAATTAAATTTTCTATTATAATAATATCATTTATTTGTATTTACCTCATGGTCTTATTTTTACAATTGAAGTGATGTACGTCTTAATCTTTCAATGGAAGTGATGATGTCTCCATGTTTGACAATTTTTTGTTAAATTATTTAGAGTAAAGAAAAGGTTTATTTGCTTAGAATGCATTACCTTTTTCGAATTTTGAAATTTAACATGGTTATTAAAAATTCTCTATAAATACATTACCTTTGCATCCGTTTGAATTTTGACACGGTGAGAATCTACGACGACAAACATGATAATTTTTGTTGACGTAGCATTTCATGTTTGGTATGACTATATGAATAAGATGGAGCAACATTGTTTTAACAATTTGGATACTTTAAGCCATTTCATTTCATTCACCATCGTAGTATAATTTTAGGTGAAATAACACTCGTTTTTAAAGTGAAAAACGACGCCGTTTCTTTCGCTGATAAATTCTACGCGTACCAACAACCACGTTAGACATAATTGGCGGATTTTGAAACTCAGTTCAAAATTCAAACCGGTGTAGTAAAGGTGATTTATTTATAAATATTTTTTTAAAGGTCATATTAAATTTCAAAATCCGATAAAAATGGTGTATTTTAGGTCAATTAACCTTAAACAAAACATAATTTGTACCTTTTTGTTTTACACCAACTTAATAATTTGTTAAATTAAATAATAATATTATCATTTTAAAAATTGGTCAAATTAAAACTTTTAATAAAAATAAAATTATTGGTTAGCCACCTAATGAATTGGTCAAATTAAATTGGTTAGGAAAAACAATTGTCGGATGAGAAAATACATATTAATATTGAGTATTTATATAAGTTCTCGAAGAGTGAAGTTTATAGAGCGACATATAGGATTATTTCTTAAAATTTATCTCTTATATTGTGATTAAATTTTGTAACTTTTAATCAAAATTTTCAATTCTAATTACGATTATAGTTCAAAAAAAAAAAAATAGATGAAATATGGCCACCCGTCTAACATTAGGCCAAATTAAATAAAAACAATTATTTAAAAGTTAAAACTGTTTATTTGGCCAAAATCGATTATTATTTGATCAAATTAAATAAAAAACTATTTTTGTTGTAGAAAAAAAATTCACCGTATCTTATCCTTTTATATAGGTAGTCCATTGAATAATGGACTATTGATGTGGGATTCGTATATAAATACTACACCTTCCAATGAAATAATGCCTTTTCATTCTTTGGTTAGCTATTTTGAAAAGGCTGGTAACGTGTGATAGACTTTAGAGAATTGGTATAACTTGTGATCAAATTTGTTGCTTGTGCAATAGAGCAAATGAGTCCTTGAACCATATATTCTTTTCAAGTGACTTCTCTTCACTGATATGGAGGAAGTTGGCCGCATGGTGTGGAGCAAGATACCAGGTATTATCTTGGTATGAGGAAGTCGATTTTATGAGACAATATGGAGTGTCCAAAATTGGGAAGAAGCTCATGTATCGACTGTTATTGGCTACAACGGTCTATAATATTTGGAGGGAAAGAAATAACAGGAGATTCAATAGCAAAGCTTGCACTGTGGAGGTGGTAGTTCGACATTGTTAGGTTATGATGGTAGTTCGAGGGAGTCGAAATCCTCATGTTAATAGATTGTTTCAGAATTAGATTGTGTTGATTTCTGGATTTTTTTGGCTGTAAGGTAGAGGATTGTCTTGATCTGGTTTAAATAAAATTAAGCTATTTACAAAAAAAAAAGGTTTACTATACACATTAATTTGTTGGGCAAGTTATAATTATGTACACGAATTTGTAGAGGTTATATAACATATAATTAAGCTTTAAATATATTTACTTGTTAAAAAAGATTTTCATGATTTGGGTAGATTCTTGATCTATATTTGATTATGAAAGTTTTAAGAGTATTAAATATTAAATAATAGTAAAATATATAGAATGAAGATTTAAGATAAATATAAATACTCAATGGAAGTTGCGCCATATAGGACCTAAATTCAAGTGGAGGCTTCCAATCCGCATCGGTATTAATAATATATAGATCGATAGATTTCACATCTCACTTTTCAAATATGAAGGTATTTTACAATTGTGTTATTTATCTTTCACAATAAATTCCTTTTTATTTTTTTAGGAAAATATTGATTTTTATTTTCAATCACAAATGCATGGAGCAACGAGAAGATCCACCACAACAAGCTGTTGTTCATCCCAAACATACGTGTAGAAGGGTAACCTTTCGATAATTTAGCTAGATTATGTATAACTGCAGTTGCATCACGTCTAATATAAACGTCACGAAAGCTACGACAAGAAAGAAAAAATAGCCGACAACTATAAAAGATAACTCCAAAATTTGAGCTATCGTTCGCGTGAGAGGACAATGCATCAACTACAATCTTGTTGTCCGTTCTGAATTCTATTGAAACCATGCATTTCTGTTTGATCCAAGAGAGTTATGACTTAAGTACAACATTTTTATTTTTATTATTTTAAATTCTAGAGTCGCCTAAAAATTAATTCTCCAAAATTGAGTAATAGTGTACAATTAAATCAAAATCGACGCGGTCGGACATAGACAGTGCGTTGTGGGTGCAGCGAGGCTTGCACATGCAGATGCCGCATGTCTCTCTCTCTCTCTCTCTCTCTAAATATATAGTATTATAAATAATTACTAATGTGTAATTTCATTTCATTTAATAAATCATGCTCCATGTTCTCCTCCTCATTTCACACACAGACAGCACACAAACTACCCCTGCCTGCATAAACCTACACACACACCTTCCCTGTGCTTCAG
Source organism: Schizonepeta tenuifolia (assembly GCA_029490685.1). Lineage (NCBI taxonomy): Eukaryota > Viridiplantae > Streptophyta > Magnoliopsida > Lamiales > Lamiaceae > Schizonepeta > Schizonepeta tenuifolia. Next base: position 143,192,254 of record CM055955.1, on the reverse strand, counting down.
TATATCTGGGGACAAACAACAACTGTTAACGATTTGGGAAATATTGTGGTAGAAAAGGACCAAAAGAAAGGAAAGCTGAGATCTTGTCGCATTTCTGCAAATGCTCTTCATTTTGTAGCGGTCGAAGGTGGAAATCAAATTAATTTCGAGTTAAATATGACGATTCGGCAAGGTGCTTATTGAGCTAAAGTTCAATCCTTTTGATTTGGGGTTTCGAAATTGAGGAACTCTGTTGTAAATTATCGAATCGGTTCTTCGTTGGAAAGCATTTCATCTGCCTGTCTTCAGCTGAAAAGTGCTGGATTTTCGCCTTTCCGTTCGGTAGAGCCGAACAAATTCTCGTTGATCAAGTGAAACTCTCTGCACATTTAAAATTTAGGGTTTTTGGTGCTTGGGCGTTGGTTTATCAAGGCACGATTTTTCTAGGGTTTTCGATTTGATCAGATTGCCGAGAGCTTAATTCTGGAACTTAGGGCGTTTAATTGGAGATTCCGAGTGTTTTGATGGGAGTTAGATTTGATCGTAGTGATATCAAACATCGGTTTTCAGCTCAAGCATAGGGTTATGGAGGAAGACTGCTCTCACAGATAGAGTCATAAGTTCAGGGGAAAAATAAAAATATAAAAACAGGTACTTCTGATCAAACATGTACTGGGGTTTCAATATTTAATTGGGATCAGTTTTTGGATTTTGACTACAAGGTTGACGAGGTGAAGGTCATGATCAAGTCCCATTTGCCATAACTTGATATTAGCGGATTGCCTTCCATTTTCTAAGGAATCATCTGAGTCAACAGTGTTCTTCTGCAACTTCTATTATTCAGCAGTACCTTTCGTAGATTAGCAAGAATTATTGATATTGCTCCTGAAGATTTTGGTTACATATAGTTTTCAGTTATCGGTATTCGTTGCTGAGAGTGCAGTGTCTTTGTGTCGAAACTGGAGGCCAGCTGTGGAATTTAAGACGTTCCGGATTGAAGCTGTGAGCCTGAGCTGGATTCGGCATTTGGATTAGTTGAAAAGAGAAGTTACATGGAGGCTCTCTAAGCTAGAAATCAATGTGGGGACATGGTGTATGGACAGAAATTTAATCGCTGGTCTGTTCCCATACTGGAACACTGCTACACGTGGGAAGTAATTGAGGAATATAATTTTCTTGGTTCTAGCTATTTTGTTCGTTGTGGGAAGGCGTATAATGTCTCGCTGCTTTCCATTTCCTCCACCGGGATATGAAAGAGAGCATCGACCAGAAGACTTGGTTCTGTTGAAAGAGGTCTGATAATTTTTCTCTTTTGGTATTTCTGTTTACCGGTATGCTAAATCTTTATTAAAGGCTGTGTATGCGGATGTCCTTGGCTTTCTTCGTGTCATGCTTGGATTTAATTTAGTTGTTATATAGTTAAATGCAGCTGAATTGAGATTATCACTTTTTGTGCTATTATTTCATTTTTCTTTGCTGCAATATTATTGATTCATGTTAGTTTGCTTGTTCCATGATTATTCAGTTTTGGGTTGTTCTCTCTTGTTCATTTAATGGTGGAAAACACACGTTATCTGAAGTTCATCATTATGTTTGATAACAACAGTGAGAGGACAAAATTTTATAGTAACGCAGCTGATGTAGTGTCGAATTTGACATCATGACTGACAGTTAAGGCGGCTCAAATGTTTTGTTGAAATCCAACTCCTGTGGATAGTTTCACCATTTTCTAGCTGGGATTGTGGTACTGGTGAAAGAAGTTGTGGATTTAAATATTGTGATAATAAGTAATAAATCGATGCTGGATTTGAGAGTAACATTCCAAAAATATACAGCATTCTTTATTCTTAAAGGGACAATTAAAGTGACTACCAAAGTAGGAATTTTGTGTTAAATAGTCTACTAACCTAGAGCAAACTGTATTAGGTAATTTTATCTTGGGCTTCACACTTCAAATTAAGTTTGGATTGGTAACACTGAGTTGTAAATATAAAATATTATAAAAGATGAAGATAAAAAGAACTAGAGATTTTAGTTTGGTCTTACCTTTTGCGTAATAATAGTCAATTTTTATTAATGAAAACATAATATGTATGATATGCAACTGTGATTTTGTTTAGCTGTCAGATTGATACAACCTCATAAACTACAATCTAATATCATATGTAAATCTGTCTCGAGTAAAAATGTTGAAATTTCCATATGCATCTTGATTTAGGTATAATCTAAGGAAACTGCATTTTGCTGTCTGAATAGTTCGTGTTCTAGCTCATTTTCTCAACTAGCTCAGCATGCACTTATAACAAGTTTTTATTCAAGCTCGCACCTTTCTAGCTATTCGGAGGATGAGCTATATCAATAATGCACTTGAGTATTCATATTGGTGTATTAATTAAAAACCCTTTTTTTTTTGAGGGGATGTTTTTGTAATTGTCAATAAGCAAATATGTCCTCTCGTGGAGCGCTAGTCAGAAATGCAATCTCTGTTCTTGTTGTTTAAATAAAAATGACAATTTTCTTAGTACTCCAAAATTTTATTCATATGATGATTCAGTTACCCATTTCTTCTTCCTGCTATTGTTTTACCAAGCAAGAACAGAGAGAAAATGCTGACTGGAATAACATGCCATATAAAAGGTTTTTGGAGTAGAAATATTAAAATTACACTGAGAAGATCATACTGTTAAATTGGAAAATTACTCACCCTTGTATAGAAAAATTTCATACTGTTCTTAGGTAAGTACCGTATAATATGAAGTCTCATTGAGTTACTATTATGTTAATTGGAAGTGACTCCTCGAGTATCAGTTGTGTATTTTTTCTGTTTGGAAGTGCTGCTATCTTACCACGAGATTCTTTTATTCGTCGATCAATATGTGGATAGTACACTGTTTCTAGGAAAGAGGAGAATTCAATAGAAACATGGAGTAATAGACAAATATGAAGAGTCAGTTCTAAACGTACCTTCCTACATCATTTGCTTATATACATTATTCATGTGTATGACTATGACGTGAATGAACTGTTCAATTGAATACATTATTCATCTCTCACCCACTATTTTTTTCTTGCACTTTGGTTGAACTGTTCAATTGAAATGCACTGTTATACCTATACTGCATATGCTGAAGACTAGAAATCTTTGATACTTATTTTTACTTCGTTTTGAGAAAAAAAATGAATTACTGAACTTTTTGCCATAAAAATCCCCCCCCCCCCCCCCCTCCCTGTTTTCTCGTGCTGATATGGATTTTAGCGATCAGTAAATAATTCTGTTAATTTTTCTGTGGTATATACAATTATTTAATCCAAATATGTCCTAATTTTCTAAACTCAAACCAATCAATCGAATTTCAAATTTGATTGTAATACTGAGTTGGATCTGTAGCTCACCTCAGGAAAGTTTCTTGACGTGACATGTGATCACTTGAATCATTGATTTTGTGCTTATCTCATTGTGAGAAGCCATCTATTTCACATAATTCTCACGTAATACACCGCGACTCATCTCATTATGAATATGCTCCTTATGTTTGGTCCAGGCTAAACGCGAAGAGCACAAAGACAAAAAGGAGAAAAAGGACAAAAAGGAGAAGAAGGAAAAAAAGGAGAAGAAAGAAAAAAAGGATAAGGACAGGAAGAAAGACAAGGAAAAGAAGGAGAAGGATGGAAGTGAGAAACGGAGAGACAAGAAAGACCGGAAAGGGAAGCACAAGGATAAAAAAGAGAAACACCGCGATAAGAAGAAGGATAAAGAGGACAAGGGCAAAGATAAAGATAAAAGTAGCATCTCGGAAGAATCAACTGTTGCTAGGAAACTTGAGGAAAGAAGTGGAGAGAAGCTCCATCCTGAAGGGCACAGCAAATATAGCAGTTTTGAGGATGAAGGGAAATGTTCTAGCTTCTTCAATGGTCAAAATGGAAAGAGGCCTTTACAGAGCATCTTCCCTTCCCAAGCAACCAAAGAAGCCAGATTTTTGCAGGAAATGGATGAGCGGATCAGATACGAGGAGAAGGGCGGAGAGAGCCAGTTTCTTCAGAGAGATGCCAATATGGGCAAAAGGGATCAAGAGGCAGATACTGGAATTGCACTCTGGACTCCTTCACAAGTACTGGCAGAAGATAAGAATCGTGATGGGAATAGGAGCTTCCAAGTTAAGAAACTTGATTTGCAAGGACGCAATGGCGAGTTTGCTGATGATGCGGCAGTCCAAAACCCGACCGTAGTGGCGAAAAGAGAAAATGAAGGGATTCCTAGACCGTTGAAAGAACAAAATGACTCGAGGTCGGAGGATAGAGAGAAGAATAAGGAAGCACGGGGTAATAAGGGAGACAAACAGAAAGACAGAGATAAGAAAAGCCATGGAAAGGATAAACACAAGGAAAAGAAGAAGATAAAGGAGGTGAAGAAAAAGGAGGAGAAGGCTGATGCAAACATTGGAAATGATAAAAGTGAATCTGAAAATTCTTTCAAAAATGATCTTCCTGCTGCTACTTATAATAAAAGTGTAAATTTGCTGAAGGATGTTGTTGGCAGTACTGCTATTATTGAAGGGAGTGTCAAGAAGCGGAAGGACGTGGATTCAAACGGTTTTTTTCATGGTGAGTTCTTTCAGTTAATGTTTCATTATAAAAGAAACACCCACTCTACATGTTCCCTATTTTAGGAAATGCAAATAATTTGTTTGGGTTCTATCTGGCGGACGAGTTTATACATGCATATTCTACTACAATTTACCTTTTGTTCAGATGTTGTTTGTACTGCTATTACTGAAGGGAGTGTGAAGAAGCGGCAAGACATGGATACTAATGGTTTTCTTTATGGTGAGTTCTTTCATATGTTTCATTAACAAACACACACCCACTCTATATGTTATTTTAATATTTCGGAAATGAAAATATTTTGTTTGGGTTTTATCTGGCGCACTTGTTTGTACAAGCATATTTTACTACAATTACCTTTTGTTCAATCTAACACAGCTGCTTAATATACAGAGAGTGAAATCAGGCCTAGTAAAGTCCAAAGGCTTACTCTCCATAACTCAACAGAGAATGGAAGTAAACTTGAAGCATCCAGTAAATCCTCGTCTGATAAGCATGCTCTTCCACACAATGATTGGTTGGATCATGGTGGCCGGTTGAACAATGGCACAAAAGAAGTCAAGAAACCATCTCCATCTACACCTAATCGTCCTTCTGGTATTAAAAAGTTGAGTGATCAAGTTGCTGTACCTCCAAAGTCGCCGCATCCCTATCTTGGCAATGTAAACGAAGCACCCAAAAAGCCCAAGATGAAGGACCACACTGCTGAAGCATCAAGGAGGCCTCCACATCCCGATTCCAAGTATCTGAGTCAGATATTAGCAGTTCCCACGGTGGGAGACTGGTCCGATGATGATGACCAAGAATGGTTATTTGGCAAGAAAGTTCCTCCAAGAAAGCCCGAGTTAGAATCAGTCGGAATCAAGGAGGAGCTGCAAGTATGGTCTGAAGCTGTACATATTGAATCAGCTGATGTTTATGCTCTGCCTTACGTGATTCCTTACTGATTCTTGGTCATTAAGCCCTGTTTGAAGAGAAAGTCAGCCATTGTCGAGTTCCCTCAGCATCTGCCTTTTGATATGGCCAGGTACGGTATATTTGCTTCCCTTTTTACCTCAGTAATTGTGCCCCCCTTCGTCTGACTTATTTAATCTCACAGGTATAAGGCAACGACGTGGTATGCCCCTCTGGACGTTGGAGCTGCACATCATTGGATAGGCGATGAAAAATATTTTTGTAGCGTATAGGTGATTTGATAGGGCCTCCATCCATTCTGATTTGATTAAGTGCAGCCCTAGTTTAATGTCACCACAATTTTGATTTGTGACATATAACTCAGTTAAGTGAAAGGAAGATGAGGGGGGTGGGGTGGGGAGGAAGGGATTCTTCAATCTGGTATGTCTTACTTTAGAGATAGTAGATATAGCCATTGTTAATATGGAAGGCTGTATCTCTAAGGTAGAAGAAAATATTAAAGGTGTTGAAATATTCCATTAGAGAATCTTCTGACAATCAAGTAAAGTTATAGGTGTTGCATATTTACTGCAAATTTTAGATATAGGAGATGTGTGTGTGTGTGAGAAATAGTGGATTAGTATAATTCCACTCACAAAAGCTCTAGTAAGCCTGCCCCTGCTAATCACCTACTAATCATGTTCAGTTAGGTTAAATGAGTAATTAGGGATACTCTTGGGTGTAATTAGAGGCGTTAATCCCAATTTGGATGTACTAATAATCTCTAACTAAAGTTTACTCGTATCAATTAGGATTTGTTTTAACTCAATTAGATTTAATTAATATTCAACTAGATCTAATAAAATATTAGGGGTGTGTTCACTTGCCAGTATAAATTTATACCTCTAAGGCCCTGTTTGGTATTCATATACTAGTATATCAGATATTAGATATGGGTATGAGTATTAGATATCAGGTATGAGTATTAGATTTATATTTGATATTTATGTTTGATATGTTGAAGATATTGATTGATATCAAGTGGTAATGAAAGTAGATGTATGAGTCATATACTAGCAAAAATTGGTATATGAAAATATTAAAAAATAGCATATCAAGTATATCAATTTGATACTCAAATACTGATATATCAAACACAAGGTATGAATATAGATCATATTGATACCCATACTTGATATACATATATGGATACCAAACGACCCCTAAATGGAGGGATAATATTATGAGATATAAATTTATATTATTTCATTGTGAGACCAATTTTTATATCTTGGTTAGAGTGATAATCTATTTATCTCTAGTCTCAAGGGGGGGACTACAATATTTATATCTTGTTGAAATTGATGGATAAATGAGGAAATATCTAAAACACATGGGAGCTATAATATTAAGCTCCATTTTTGAGGTATAAATTTATACTCTAGGCAATGGAAAAAAGACTGCCTGAAATTTTATATCTCCTGTCCGGATTTTTCTTAAATCGAAACCTAACAAGATATAAGGAAGTAAAATATACCTCGTTTTCTCTCTAAGTAAACACACCCTAGATATATATTGATTATATTAAATATATATATATTTTTTTAAAAAGAGTGAAAATGAACATAACATGAAAATTGAAACCGAAAGTGTACTCGTATAAGAAGCAAATGTAGAAAATTGATTGAAGAAAAAGAGAGGTGATGTAACGATTAATGTGTTGGAAAATGTTTGACCGAAAAATATATCCAACTCCAGCTTCAAGTCAATGCAAATGTAGTAACGTGAATCGTGATGGGACAATTAACCTAACATAAATGCGCTAATTAATGTGAGAGTATGATACTTGCCAAACCAAAATAATTGGGAAATTAAATTAGATGTAAATGTAATGTGGCAAAATGGCAATGCCTTAAATACTAGCATGTGAGCTAGATTGCTGCTACCTTATTGTAAAATTTTTCATTTTCATTCACGTGGCCCCTGCAAGCATATGGAATGCTAGCAAAAAAAAAAAAAAAATGTCTTGGACGCCTGAACCCCTCGAGCACCGGCTACCTCATGCTGCCACGCACCCCGCGCCGTCACCCGAAGATTTCAACTCGGCGGTGTATTTGGACGCCGACGGCAACGAGGTCTAAGTCACATCGCCGACAAAGAGGACAGAGAAGAAGGTGGCGATCTCCGGTAGTGGTCGTCGTGGTCGCCGTGGTGGCCGTCGTGGAGGCGGTAGGGCGGGTGCGGTGGAGTTGGTGGTATCGTCCCGAAGGCGAGGACGGGCCGGCGGGATAGTTTAATGTAGTATTTTAATTTTTAGTGTAATGAAATAATTTTTTTTTTAAATTTCATCTTTTTCGAATAAAAAAAAGAAGAAAATGTCGAGCTTGGCAAGCTCGCCACTGCACTTCATTTGATGCTCGCACGCTGGGTCCATCCTTATTTGGTGGCTCGTTTCCAAATAAGAAAACAATTAACCCTTCAAAAGTTGTGGGGCATAACACTTTAGCTAATTTTTACCCTTCACTTTAATATCCGTGCCGAAATGAAATGAGCCACTTGTTATGGGACAGAAGGAGTAATTTTTTTCGTTTACAAGGATGGAGTATATGTATATAAAAAAAATAGATTAACATAAGGAAGAAAAAGATAAAAAAAAAAATGAGAAATGGCGATTCAAGTTTTACATCAATAATTCGAAATATATAAATGAAAGAAATTATATCAATTTTGGAAGTTTATTTGGTTAGCTAATTTTAAGGCTACAAATTAATACCTAATGAAGATTATGGTAATAAAATTAAAACATTTTAGAATAACATAAGGTAAATCACAAAAAAATAATAAAATTGAAATTCGAAAATATTAAGGAACTGGTTTAACTGGTTTTAAAAGTATATGGGTATAATCACAACCTAAAAATAATAGATGGAAATTGTCAATACAACTTTAGGTTCGTTAGGTCACTTGGTCTTAGAAGGGTAATATAAGACGTGCTACCGATTTGTGGGTTTCAACCCCAAAATAGCAAAATTGTGTGTGCATTTCATTTAGCAGCTGGAATAAAATGAAACTGATTTACATAATTTGATTTGATATCTAACGCAATAAAGTGGTTCACAAAAATTGTCAATTATAGAATAGGGGGTCACGGTCAACATCATTTTGTAGAAACTCAGGCCAAACAGAAAAACAAATTATATTTATACCATATTTTTGTAGCTCATATTCATATATAATAATGTCGGCAGATATTCACAAAGAACAAATCCTTGCGGTAACAAACATCAAGGTAAAAAGGTATTGCGTACTTACTGCAAATTACTATTGTGATAATAATATATATATTCGGGCGAGAAAATTCTAGAAAAAAACTGCCATTGTATTTTCATGCAAAATGAATACGAAATCTAATTATTATTATACCACATGCACACTTGACACTTGTAACCGACACTCAAATTTCGAAAATTTAATAATCTTGAGGCTGTTTGCGGACGTGATTAGGATGTATAAATTATGGTATCCTAAAATGTTATTTGGTACGAAATATACCGTTCTTTATAAAATTTGGACCCGTATGAATTATGCTCATTTTTATTGTTACGTATACTATCTCTGAGGTAGTATATAATATTACAACTAATTATAATACAAATTTACCATAATTACTCCCTCCGTCTCATTCCAGTTGTCCTAATTTTTTTGGGCACGAGAATTAAGGAGAAAACAATTAAGGGTAGAAAGTTTGTTTAGTAGAGTTATTAAAGTGAAATAAAATAGGTAAAGAGAGCGAATAGTGAAATAAAATAAAATAAAGTAGGTAGAGAGAGAGTGAATAGTGAAATAAAGTGGAATAAAGTGAGTAGAAAAAGAAGGAGAATAGTGAATGACACAGAAAATGAGGAGAAAAATAGGTTGAAAGGTATAAAATGAGTGTAATTAACCAAACTAATTATTTTCAAAAAAGGAAATAGGACAACTGGAATGGGATACCCGAAATAGAAAGTGTTGGAAATGGTTTATAATTAACCATTAATTGTGGACAAATATTGTTAATTAAATATTTATTATTTAATTAAAATATTTGTTGGATGTTAATCTACGCCGTGAGTAGATGAACGTGGTATATTTAATATCTCTAAACCGATTTCCGGCGAGTGAGATATTGTATGCTAAAGGTTGGATGTTGAAGTAGTAACTAAGATGTTATTAATTATAATAAATGTTAGTTGTCCCACATCGGTTATGTGTGGATGATTTGACTAACATTTAAGGCCATGTCTGTATGGGCTTAATAACTTGTTGGGTTGGTGTGTATGGATGTGTATAGGTGCTCACGCGCGCGTACACACACATGTGCGCGCGCCGCCTCTGACGATGATACCGCCGCCGTCCGTCCGGACGGGCTCGGGCCTAGGCCTGGGATTTGGACTTGGATCTTGACAATTGGTGCTTTGGGCTGGTGTTTGGGCCTTATCTTTTTGGACCAACTCCACAAGCCCAATTCGTTTAAATTGTTGAGCCCAATCCAGAAGCCCAGTGTGTGAAGCCCATCGGCCCAGAGACTCTTGGCTGCTGTAACCGCCAGAGACTCTTCACTTCCGGCAACCCTTGGCGTCTGAAACCGCCTGCCATCATGGCAGACTTGATGGCGACGAGCCCCTTCATGTACGAGAGTTGCCTATATAAGGAGGCATGCTTCATTTGCATTCTCCACTCATTCCAAGCAATCTGCACTCTTCTCTTGCATAAGCATAGCATATCATACACGAGTTCAGTCTTCGTTTTAGTCTAGTTCGCCGGAGCTCAGTTCTGTTTGTGGTGCTACTACAACCGAGACATTAAGATCGTTTTAACCTTTGGGGACGAGCCGCCTTACCGTGAGCACTACCGGGGTGTATTCTCGTCTTGCGGGCAGAAGTCTAACTTCGGACGATCTGATTTTCCTAAACACTGTTCTTCAGTTTTTTCTTTTTTTTGTTATAATTCTTACAAATTCTGTTCGTGCTCAAAGTTCATCAATAAAAGAAGTATTGTTCATTGTTATCTACACGAGGAAGTACCCGATTCCTAACAATCGCAAACTCTTTAAAAAAAAAGGTGGAGGTTCAATTGAAGTTGAGAAGTCAGAACACCGCGGGCCGTCGGGTTAAAGCAGACCCCCCGCAATCGCGCTGCTCTGTCAAGCCAGCAGCATGCGCCTCTAAGAGGCGCCTTTAATGTGTAACCATACACACTAGTGACGAGAGACTTTAGGGCCTCTCTCAGCCAATGAGAATCCAACTTCCGGGGTTTCTCGTACGGGGTCGGCACATAGCCCAAAGTCCGGTCGAAACATTCCATCTTCGTACAACTTCAACCTCCAACGTCGCCTTTGATCTTGAGTGGGGTTATTTCAATTGACTATGTGAGGTCAATAGATAATTTAGCGGATCCGCTAACTAAGAGCATTAATCGAGATCAAATGTATAAACTGTTAGAGGGAATGAGTGTTAAATCCACATCTTAAAGAATGATTATAGCGGATACCCAACCTTGCAGATTGGAGGATCCCAAGAGCTTGGTTCAATGAGACAACGAAGTTATAAGAATCCGTGTGTTAAACACTCAAACATACCTATTCTCTGAGAACAGTGAGTGTTTGTTTACCTACACGTGGTGAGGTTAAGTCTTATGACTTTTAATGATTCTTGGATACCTCGAAGAGGTCAAGTATAGTAGGATACTTGGGAATAAGAGTCACCTATATGAGTGTGAAGTGAGGGCCGCTTCAATTGATACACTTATGAATCCAAAGGGATGTCCAAGGTCGAAAAGGACACAAAACGTTAGAACGGACGAAATTGAGATGATATTGTGTCAATATTGTTGTCTCGGTATACACAATGGAGGACTAGTTCAAGGTTTTCATAACCACTATGCCGCCGGTATACACGATGATGTTGACTATGGATAGGTTCAAGGCCAAAAGCTACCTAGCCAAATGCAGTACTGTCTCTTGAGGACTGAACTTTGCATTTGCATTCATTTTGCATTGACATTCTCACTCATGTGGGGGATTGTTGGAAATGGTTTATAATTAACCATTAATTGTGGATAAATATTGTTAATTAAATATTTATTATTTAATTAAAATATTTGTTGGATGTTAATCTACGCTGTGAGTAGATGAACGTGGTATTTTAATATCTCTAAACTGATTTCGGTGAGTGAGATATTGTATACTAAAGGTTGGATGTTGAAGTAATAACTAACATATTATTAATTATAATAAATGTTAGTTGTCCCACATCGGTTATATGTGGATGGTTTGACTAACATTTAAGGCTATGTCTGTATTGAAGGGTTGTATACGAAAGCAAGCCTTTTTGTTTATATACAATTGATATTTATTTCACTATAATTCTCCTATCTGAAATGTTTATTATTGCATAATTATTATTTGTCCAATTATCTCAATATTATAGATTATATAGTGTGTTGTAAATCACAGAAGATTATATAATCGGCATTTTATGAGATATAAACTAATATTCACAATCGAGACAACTTGGACGAGTTGTTGGTTTAGATTGTAGCATAATAGTGCTAAATAGTTTATCTTGACTATTTATTTATGCTAGTACGTTAATCGTATTGAAAGGATCACAGTGAGATTAATTCTCTGTTCTGAATTATTGAGAATTAAAGATCTCGGTGACTTAAATAGTCTTAACCTTAATTGGGCTTATCAGTATGAATAAGTGTCTGACTATTGCTTTGATCTATTATAAATAAGAACTTAATCGTGGTTCAAAATTTCGTATTTTGGGCGGTAGCAGTTCTTATTTGATATTGATAGAGCTGCAATAAGGATCCGTGTCCTATGAATAATGAGATGATGATATCCTCTCGAGGAACTTAATAAGTTTGTCGTATTAAACCCTGCAGGTGGAATTAGTTCCGATACGATAATAAGTTTAAGTGGTAGCACTCGAGATAATTATTTATTAGTAAATAATTAATTGATTAATTAATTTACTGTCAGAAGTATTTAATTAATTAATGGATATTCGAGAATCTTAAACACGGAGATTAATTAAGTCTAATACTAGCCCCGACTCAATTAATTGAATAAGAGGGTAAGTCAGTATTAATTCTTTAGTGGAATGAATTAATATTTATATCTGATTTATATTTCTGGGCTGAATGGATTAAATCAGATATTATCGGGCCAATCTTATTTAAGCTAATAGATCCCTGAACTGGCCCAGTGGCCTGTGTTTCTAGTGGGCTAGGCGCCTGTCTCCTACGGCCCGTGAGGGCTGTCTAGGTTCAATGAATGTGAGCAGTTATTTATCTATAAATACAAGGCTCATAAGACTCATTACTTACTTGCATTCTAAGCAACGAAACCCTAGAGAGAGAGAGAACTGGCGCCCCCCCCACTGTGAGAAAGAGATTACGAGGTCGATCCCATCCATCGTCGCATTCTAGCCGGGAACAGTTCAAAAGATCAACTCTGGAGTCGTTGTGCATCAAATTTGCAGGTATATCGAATAAACATCCTATGATTGTAATTAAATTCATAGGAGCATGCTAGGTATGGATTTTGTATGTGTTTGTTAGATATCCATAATTGATCCATGGGTAAAGAACGGATTGGTTATCAAAAACCGGTTCCTACAGTTGGTATCAGAGCCCTGGTCTGTATATTATGGCTCTGTCAGATTAACGAACAGTAAATCCATTATTAAATAAAATCTGATTTTATTTTACGTACGTTTATGCATGTATGTTCGTTGTCTCGTCGTGGATTCGTTTTATTTTCTGTTGGTTTGCCGTTTTGGCCGTTTTTACCACGAGAAAATCCGTGGTTAGAATAGGATTTCAGTTGTAATTTGTTATTTCAATTTGTAATCGTTGTACGGGTCGAGAAACGGATCAAATTCACGGGATGGTAGCTGGCGGCGGAGGACGGCGGCTCGTGGCGGCGCGTGCTCGGCACGCGCGGACGTCGCGACGGCGGAGGCGTGGTCTTCTATGCATCTTTGCTGGGCGTCGCTGGCTCCGATCAAGGCCTGAGGGTGGGACCCTTAGGCTGGGTCTGATCGGAGCAGTGGGAGACGAGGGTTTTAACCATCCTCCATCTCCCACGTCGCCTTCTCCGGCGATGGCACGCGAACCAGCAGCAGCGGCGGCAAGCGACGAGCAGCGGCAGCAACGATCCAACAGGAGCAGCAGGCAACGAGCAGCAGCGGCGCTGGCCGGCGATCGAGGCGGCGGCGACGAGCGCTGCAACGGCTGCGAGCCGTGCGACTCGTCCCGCCGTTCTCGCGAACTCGACGGCGGAAAGGGCGACGCACAGCAGCGTGGCTGCTCCTCCTTCCGCCTTGCTGTTCCAACGGCGAGGTGGATAGTGGTGTGGGCAGCGGTGGCGACACGTTGGCGTGCTCGCCGGAATCGCGATCCGGCGACGTAGGAGGGCCTGCCGGCGTGGGGTTTGCACCATGCGAAACCCTAGGTTTAAAAACCTAGGGTTTGGGCGTATGGGCAGCCATACGGTGAGGTCCGTCGCGTGGGTCGGGTCGTGATTGGAAAAACGGGATTTTGAAGATCTCGTTTCCTTCTTGGGCGATGCTTCAAGGCGACGGATTTGGAAAGACTTGAAGACGGAGATCTCTTGTAATAGATAGTTTGTTTTATTTTCCTTTATTATTCTGTAATAATTTAGGCAGGTACAAATTATCCACGACGAGACGACATTTTATTTATTTTATTATAAATTGCATGTCGTGGAGTTTAATCACCGTTAAGATGTTATTATTTCTAATGCATGATATAATTTGAAATTATTTGAAATTATTTGCGTTCAGAAATTGCATGCTAGGAATTTATCGTATTATTCTAAGCATGTTATGAATTCAAGCGAGCATGATTTATTATGTGAGTTCTAGAAAAAGCATGTTTAGTGATTCCGTGTTTTACGTGATTCGCATGCGAAAAACCTTTTGAATTAAAAAAATGACTAAGCATGTTAACTTGATTTTAATAATCAAATTAGACCTCCACAATTGGTTTTAGACGAATTAAGTTAGTAGGCTCGTGTAAACGTCCACACGATCGTGGCTTGCATGGGTGCTATTGACTTATAGACTTTGTCGAGTAAAACTTCTAAAAGTATTTTAGTCTCGTGAATAGTGGGAGTTCTGCGTGTAAACGTCCACACTATCGTGGCTTGCACGTATTAATTATCACAGTTTATTCTAGGAGAGATTAGAATAAGATAATTAATGAAATTGTTTACAAGGAGATGTCGTTCTAGTAATTGCATCAATATGTGGGACAATTTTGGATTAGTTAAATTGTGGTCTGTGCTTAGATATTGTCTCAAATACAACTCCCCATCAGAGTCCCTTTTTGAGACGATATGGTCTAGTAAGGTTCATTTATTAATTTTATTTGTCATAAGGTTAATTTGGCATGAGATAAAATTAAAAACTGGGTGTTTGGTTGAGTGATGTGCACGTAAACGTCCACACTATCGTGGCTTGCGTGTAAGTCACTTGAGCTAATGAAGGTTTCATTTGATATTGTTTTATCAAAAGGTTGCAATATAATTTATGCAATATTTGTGACTTATGTGCGTTTTGAATGTTTAATTTTTCAGATATGACTGTTACTCCGTTGTTGAATGTGCTTACTGCTAAGCCGCTTACCGGACCAAATTTCTTGGAATGGAAGCGCAATTTGGGATATGTCCTAGATGCCGAAGATTATCACTTCGTACTTACTACCCCTGCGCCTGCAGTTCTCACTGCAGACTCTACCGAGATTCAGAAAGAGGAGTCTAAGAGGTGGCATAAGGCCAATTGTATGGCGAAAGCCTACATGATGACCACTATGACCTCGGGGTTGCAGCAGCAGCATCAGTCCTTGGACACGGCTACTGCAATCATGACAAATCTTGAAGAGCTGTTCGGTGAGAGTGACCGTTCTACCCGATTCGAGATCATGAGGCAAATCATGAGCTCGAAGATGACGGAGGGCGCGTCTGTGCGCGAGCACGTGCTTGGAATGATCAATCATTTCAACGAGTTGGACGTGCTCGGTGGCGGTATCATGGATGAAGCTAAGGTCGACATGATACTCCACACTCTTCCCAAGTCTTATGAGAACTTCCGCCTTAATGCAATAATGAGCAAGAAAGTGTGCACTCTCAATGAACTGCTCAATGAACTTGTTGCGGCGGAAGGGGTTATGGGAAAGAGTCCGCAAGCTCTTGCCTCTTCCTCAAGGGGTTTCCATGTTTCACCGAAAGGTGGAAAGAAATGGAAGGGCCCCGCGAAAGGCAAGAAGGGCGAAGGAAGTAGTGGGAGCAAGAGGCTTGGCCCTACCGGCGGCATTAAAAAGCCAAAGGAGAAGGGTGGAAAATGCTTCAAGTGCAAGAAATCGGGACATTGGAAGGCTAACTGCCCCCTGTTGAAGAAGGCTCAAGGTATGTCTTCTGCTCTTGTTAATGAAATATGTTTAAGTTCAAGTTCTATCCATAAGTGGGTAGTAGATACGGGCGCAACTGACCATATTTGTTATTCCTTGCAGGGGTTCCTGCGGACAAGGGAAGTGAGTAGAGGAGAGTTGAGCGTTGCCATGGGAACGGAAGCGAAAGCAGACGTTGCGGCCATAGGCGATGTTCATTTATCTTTTGAGAATTCAGTTTTAGTTTTAAGAGATGTTTTATATGTGCCAGACTTTCGGCGGAACTTGATTTCTATGGTTAAGTTGTGGAAAGACGGATATTCTATTCTTTTTGAAGGTTTTGCGACTTTTATGAAGGATGATAAGATTATTGGTTATGCACATGTTGTTGATTCTCTTTATACTATTTACTGTTCACATGCTATGAGTTCTTCAAGTAATGCTTTAACTGTTAACCAAAGGAAGAAATCGAATTCTTCTCAAGTGAATCAAACTCTTCTTTGGCACTTAAGATTGGGTCACATCGGTCTAAGGAGGATCCAAAGATTGGTTTCCGATGGAGTCTTGGATTCATTCCAAGTTGATTCTATCCCAATCTGCGAATCCTGCATAGAGGGAAAGATGACGACTCGGCCTTTCAAGGCCAAGGGATATAGAGCCAAAGAAGTGTTGGAATTGATTCATTCCGACTTGTGTGGACCTATGTCAACTCAAGCTCGTGGAGGGTACGAGTATTTTGTCACTTTCATTGACGATTACTCAAGGTACGGGTACATCTACCTGTTGCGCTACAAGTCAGAGTGCTTTGAAAAGTTCAAACTATTCAAAGCGGAAGTAGAGAAGCGACATGGTAAGAGTATCAAGTCGTTGCGATCTGACCGCGTCGGCGAATACCTCAGCAACGAGTTCAAAGAGTACTTGTTGGAAAGTGGGATTACATCCTAATTGACTACACCTGGAACGCCTCAACAGAATGGTGTGTCGGAGAGAAGAAATCGAACACTTCTAGAGATGGTTCGATCCATGATGAGTTATGCATCTCTGCCTATATCGTTTTGGGGATATGCTTTGGAAACAGCGGCTCACACGCTAAACTTGGTTCCTTCAAAGTCAGTGCCTAAGACCCCGTCCGAGCTGTGGTCCAGGCGCAAGCCTAGTCTTAACCACATCCGGATTTGGGGTAGTCCAGCACATGTCTTAAATAAAGATGCTGACAAGTTGAGTCCGAGAACCAAGGTGATGCTGTTTGTAGGCTATCCTAGAGGAACGAAAGGTGGCTATTTCTATTGTCCTAAGGATCAGAAGGTCGTTATTAGCACTAACGCGAGATTCTTGGAAGAGGACTATATGATTGAGCATAAAGAGAGAAGCGATATCATGCTTCAGGAAGTTAGAGAGGAGGTAACTAGTGCTCCAGTTGTGCAAGACGAGAAATCGTCGGAACCTGCACAAACCGTTAATACTGAATCTGCTGTAAAGCTTCGTCGTAGTGGGAGGATAGCTCAAGGAAAGTTGCTTAGTCGATACACTCTACTTAATGAATCTACGGATTCATCAGAATTAGTTGTGATCGAAGAGGATCCCTGGACTTACTCCGAAGCGTTAGCAGATCCGGATGCTCTTGAGTGTGAGGCGTGTATGATTGCCGAATTGGAATCTATCACTGCCATGGATGTATACCAGAAATGCGAACTTCCTAAGGGCTGTGAAGCCATATGATGCAAGTGGGTGTACAAGAGAAAGAGAGGACCGGATGGAAAGGTTACGGCCTTTAAGGCAAGACTAGTGGCGAAAGGTTTCACCCAAAGAGAGGGAATCGATTACGATGAAACATTTTCGCCAGTAGCCATGCTTAAATCCATTCGAATTCTTATGGCAATGGCCGCTCACATGAATCTCGAGGTCTGGCAAATGGATGTCAAAACCGCGTTTCTGAACGGGTATCTTGAACAAGATAGGGACATCTACATGCTACAGCCTGAAGGATTCGTTAAGAAAGATGAAGAGCATCTCGTGTGGAAGCTAAAGAAGTCCATTTATGGACTTAAGCAGGCTTCACGATCCTGGAACAAACGTTTCAATGATGTTGTCCAGAGCTATGGCTTTGTACAATGTGAACATGAAAGTTGTGTTTACAGGGTGTGTATTGATGGAAGTTTAGTATTTCTCGTGCTTTATGTCGATGACATTCTGTTCATTAGTGATAATGTGAGTGTATTGGCTAAGATTAATGCATGGTTATCCCAGCAGTTTCAAATGAAGGATTTGGGAGAGGCAACATACATTCTTGGAATTAAGGTCGGCCGTGATCGATCTAAGAGAATGTTGAGTTTGTCTCAAACAGCCTACATTGATACTGTATTGTCGCGTTTCAGCATGCAGAATGCTAAGAAAGGTTTCTTGCCTTTCAGACATGGCGTTCATCTATCTAAGGCGATGTGTCCTACGTCGCCTAAGGAGGTAGCTGACATGAAGACAATTCCTTATGCTTCGGCTGTGGGAAGTCTCATGTATGCAATGCAGTGTACCAGGCCCGATATCTGCCAGGCCGTTGGCATGGTGTCTAGATATCAGGCTAATCCAGGTCAGGGTCATTGGATTGCTGTAAAGTGCATACTCAAGTACCTTAAACGGACTAGAGAGTATGGACTGGTATATCGATCCGGTGATCTGTTTCCGGTAGCATACGTAGATGCTGATTTTCAAGGAGATAAAGATCAGTGGTTTTCTACTTCTGGCTATGTGTTCAAGCTAGGAGGTGGAGCCATTGTGTGGAGAAGTGTGAAGCAGAAATGCATTGCATTATCTACTATGGAAGCTGAGTATGTGGCTATTACTGAGGCTGCTAAAGAGGCTGTTTGGCTTAGGAACTTCTTAGCGGAGCTTGATGTGATTCCTGATTTGCCAAGAAGTATCACGATTTATTCTGATAATGAGGCAGCAATTGCAAATTGCAAGGAGTCGAGGTTTCATCAGACGACTAAGCATATTGATGCAAGATATCACTACATTCGGCTGCTTGTCCAAGATGGTGATGTGGATGTGCAAAAGGTTGCAGGAGTTGATAATCTGGCTGATCCATTTACAAAGAGTCTTCCAGCTATTGTCTTTGAGAAGCACGTTGAAGGCATGTGGCTGCGTTTCCTCTCACACTAAGTTAAACTTTGAGTATAAGTGGGAGAAGTTGTGATAGATGGCTAGATGAATATTAGTCTCATTGTATACTAAAAGTTTGCTTTAGTATAAGTGGGAGAATTGAAGGGTTGTATACGAAAGCAAGCCTTTTTGTTTATATACAATTGATATTTATTTCACTATAATTCTCCTATCTGAAATGTTTATTATTGCATAATTATTATTTGTCCAATTATGTCAATATTATAGATTATATAGTGTGTTGTAGATCACAGAAGATTATATAATCGGCATTTTATGAGATATAAAATAATATTCACAATCGAGACAACTTGGACGAGTTGTTGGTTTAGATTGTAGCATAATAGTGCTAAATAGTTTATCTTGACTATTTATTTATGCTAGTACGTTAATCGTATTGAAAGGATCACAGTGAGATTAATTCTCTGTTCTGAATTATTGAGAATTAAAGATCTCGGTGACTTAAATAGTCTTAACCTTAATTGGGCTTATCAGTATGAATAAGTGTCTGACTATTGCTTTGATCTATTATAAATAAGAACTTAATCGTGGTTCAAAATTTCGTATTTTGGGCGGTAGCAGTTCTTATTTGATATTGATAGAGCTGCAATAAGGATCCGTGTCCTATGAATAATGAGATGATGATATCCTCTCGAGGAACTTAATAAGTTTGTCGTATTAAACCCTGCAGGTGGAATTAGTTCCGATACGATAATAAGTTTAAGTGGTAGCACTCGAGATAATTATTTATTAGTGAATAATTAATTGATTAATTAATTTACTGTCAGAAGTATTTAATTAATTAATGGATATTCGAGAATCTTAAACACGGAGATTAATTAAGTCTAATACTAGCCCCGACTCAATTAATTGAATAAGAGGGTAAGTCAGTATTAATTCTTTAGTGGAATGAATTAATATTTATATCTGATTTATATTTCTGGGCTGAATGGATTAAATCAGATATTATCGGGCCAATCTTATTTAAGCTAATAGATCCCTGAACTGGCCCAGTGGCCTGTGTTTCTAGTGGGCTAGGCGCCTGTCTCCTACGGCCCGTGAGGGCTGTCTAGGTTCAATGAATGTGAGCAGTTATTTATCTATAAATACAAGGCTCATAAGACTCATTACTTACTTGCATTCTAAGCAACGAAACCCTAGAGAGAGAGAGAACTGGCGCCCCCCCCCCACTGTGAGAAAGAGATTACGAGGTCGATCCCATCCATCGTCGCATTCTAGCCGGGAACAGTTCAGAAGATCAACTCTGGAGTCGTTGTGCATCAAATTTGCAGGTATATCGAATAAACATCCTATGATTGTAATTAAATTCATAGGAGCATGCTAGGTATGGATTTTGTATGTGTTTGTTAGATATCCATAATTGATCCATGGGTAAAGAACGGATTGGTTATCAAAAACCGGTTCCCGATATGTTGTTGTGCATCAAGTATGGATTTTTTTTTTTATTGTAATTCTTACAAATTCTGTTCGTGTTCAAAGTTCATCAATAAAAGAAATATTGTTCATTGTTATCCACACGAGCAAGTACCCGATTCCTAACAGAAAGTAGGACAACTGGAATGAGACGGAGGAAGTATTATTTTTGCAGAGAATTTAATACTTCATACCAAACAATATTTAAACATATAAGATATCTAAGTCAAACATATCACGTTTTATTCCATACTTTGTACCAATAGGATTCACGGAATCGAGTATATTATACTATTGATAACATATCCAACCCATAAGATTATATATGGGGTTACATTCCGTAACATAATAAATAATAAATTAAAAAAATAAAATAATATTGGAGTTTTCATATATAAGTCAATAATAGACCAAATTAAACAAATACTATGAGGATGGGATGGCAGTATAAATGGAGAAGACAGCTGGGAGGTTGCAGTGCTCCCCAACTGTAGAGGGTTTCATTGATGACAATAAATTACACCATTAAAACTGTTGCAGACCTCAATTATTTACCCGTGATATTAGGAAATATAGGATTTAATGTAAAAGGAAATTTAAAAGGAAATTACACTTTAAGTAGTACCTAAATTATTGACATTCCAATAGTTACATCTAGATCTCAAGAAAATATCAATTAAATACACTTGGACTCTCGATTTTTTCACAATCGTGTATTTTCTGTTGGTTCGACAATTCATATATGTACTTTGGATGATAGCAAAATTATGGTAAAGGTATTAGAGTGTAAATAATTTATTCAATAATTTGATTCGGTCATACGGTGGTCAGCCACACGCATAAAAAAAAAAGTCGACTGTAAAAATGGGAATAATCACATTTCCTCCTAAAGTTTATGCATCCCCAATTAGAGTATATTTTCATTTTTAACTTTTGTGACCAGCACAATGTGACAAATATTTTCCATAAATTTATGTACTTTCCATCAATATTTCATGTCCGCCAAAATATTTTTAATTTAGTCCCCTATATCCTCTTTTTTGCTTCTTTTTGCTTATAATTTTCTAGGGTATTTCAATATGATTAGAAGAACACACTATATATGTTACTCCCTCCGTTCATGAAATGGTTGTCACATTGTGGATGATACGAGTTTAAAAAAAAATGATAGATAGTAGTGAATTATAGTGAGTATTGTTGTGAGTGGAGTAAGGGTCACACAATAAATGTGAGTAGATTAACAAAAATGACAACCATTTCGTGGACAAACTTAAGTAGTAAAAATGACAATCATTTTATGGGCGGAGGGAGTATTAAATTTGCAAGTATTCACTATCCAATTAAAATGAGGACGAAAAAGGAAAAATGTGCCTCCCCAACTATAGTTATTTAATTTATATACGATTTATGGTATAAATTTGGTAGGTGTGTACCGCATAAAAACGACGCCTAAATTTTCAACAACTTAGATGATACACTCATCACACAAAATAAATCACACATTACACTTTACAACAACTTAGATGATACACCCCATTAATTTCCACGACATCTATTAAATTCCGCTATTCACTCCTATTCCTATATATACACACACAACACAAAAACAACTGGCAAATTAACTTAACCTATCTATAATATATTTCACTTCACACAAAATATCTCCAACAATTGAAGTAGGCATGGAAGAAGGGCTCGTCCACAGCATAAAACTCTCCTCCGTCGGGCCGGCCAACGTGACGGGCCCCGACGCCGTATTCGAGCCCGAGAACATGGACCTAGCCATGAAGCTCCACTACCTTAGAGGCGTCTACTACTTTGGCAGCGAAGCATTTGCGGGCCTCACCATCTTGAGCGTCAAGGAGCCTCTTTTCAGCTGGCTCGACCAGTTTCCCGTCCCATGCGGACGCTTCCGTCGCTCCGACTCGGGCCGGGCCTACATCAAGTGCAACGACTGTGGTGCCAGGTTGATTCAGGCCAAGTGCGATAAAACAGTGGATGAATGGCTGGCGATGAAGGATCATGATGCTCTTGAAAACCTCTTGTGCAAAAATCATGTCGTTGGGCCCGAACTTCAGTTTTCTCCTCTCGTCTACTTGCAAGTATATATGTTTCTCTCTTCATCTCTTATCTTCTGTTGTTGTTGTTGTTGTCGTCGTTTTTTGTTTGTTTTAATTTTTTTTTTCAACGCGCAATGTTGGAACACATTGATCAGATCAATTTTAAAAATTGTGACTCGGACATGAGATTTTTTCGGTTTCGAACATTAACCACGGTACTATTGTTAGACTAATACACTTAGCTAGGTAACATTTAGTTTATAGAATATATATAGGATTGATAGGATTATATGAGTTATTCATAATTCAACCAAATCTGGTATGATATAAATTATCAGTCAATTGATGGATAGGACCACGGGCCATGTTTTTATCACGTTTTTAATTATTCAAAGTAAAATTCGGTTGGATTGTTCTATCAATCAAGCTTTATGAGCAAACCAAACGACCACGGTTCCATTACGTGATCAATCATTATGTTGATGATTTTTATGTTTGTTTGATGTTTCGGAACCATGTTTTAATTATATACTAATTACGGACAACTACTTTTTTGTCGCTAATGTATACGTGAATAATGAGGGCTCCTTTAATTCGATAGGTTTTGGCACTTTAATTCCTTCCAAATTTATAGTCTCATTTATTAGTTGAACGAACATTAAATTATTCATAACTTTAGTTTCTCGAAATTAGTAAAATTTTATTTTAGCTGAATAAATTAGTTTGTACTAGAAAATTTGTGTGCTCATTTTGCTTTTTCAAATGCACTAAATGTGTACATTTTTTTAGTTTGCTAAAAAAAAGGAAAAATGGCTATGCTTTGGATAAATAGAGGAAAAATATCTTGTAGTTTTAATAGTATTTTTTTTATTTGAAGGATAATAGTATGTCGAAATTTGAGTGAAGCATTTGAATGATTGTATTTTATTTTGTCACAGCTAACAACTTTCAAATGTGGAGGGGTCTCCGTGGGCTTAAGCTGGGCCCATGTTCTCGGAGATACATTCTCCGCAGCAAAATTTATGAATATGTTGGGCCGTGCCATATCAGGGTTCAAATCAGATCGGCCCATTAACCCGGCCCAAATTTTAAACAAGCCATCCCATCTAGGCGGAGACCCCAAACTTGGGTCGGATCCCATTTCCGTCAAACGGGTCGAACCGGTGGGGGACAATTGGGTATATCCGACTCCCTGCAAAATGGAGTCCTTCTCCTTCCACATCAGCCCGACTAAACTAAGCCATCTCCAATCAACACTGGCCGAAGACGGCGGCGATTGCCCCTCTTTCGAGGCGATCGCCGCCGTGATCTGGCAATGCGTCGCGAGAATTAGGGCGGATCCGGCGGCGGCGGAAGTCGTGAACATATGCAGAAAGAGCGATAAAGTTACTAGTAATGGAACCTTGGGGAATTCTCAGATCGTGAGCGCGGTGAAGGCTGATTTCTGTGTGGCGGAGGCTAACCCTAGCGAACTGGCGCGGTTGGTGAGAAATGAGGCGGTGGACGATCGCCGGAGTATCGAGGAGGTTATGGAGAGGGAAGGTGGATTGTCGGATTTCATCGTTTATGGCGCGAATCTGAGCTTCGTGAATCTGGAGGAAGCTTCATTTTACGACTTCGAATGCAAGGGGCAGAGGCCGATTAGAGTTGTTTACAGAGTTGACGGTGTTGGTGAGAAAGGGGCGGTTTTGGTGCTGCCGGGAGGAATGGAAAGTGGGGGGCGGTTGGTGACGGTTGTGTTGCCGGAAGAGGAGGTTGTCGGAGTTAAATCGGAGTTGCGGAGGGAAGGACTGATGGCGTGAACCGGACTTGCTTGGGTGAGGAATTGAGGAGATATAATATTATTAAGTAATAATAGAGTAGTAATAAATAAAGGGTAAATTGAATGTAACATTAAAACGTTTCGTCAAATTCGCAAATTGCACATGTTTTTAAAAAAACGTTTCGTAAAATCAAAATGTTTTAATTTTTTGCAATTGAAGTCCGGTGACCGGTTTCCCCCAACCTAAATCTTACATGGCAGTCGGAGTTGACACGCTGGCCTCGCCAGAAGCTAAAACGACGTTGTTTCGAATTTAATAAAAAAAAAACAATTTTTTTTTCCCACCTCACCTTCTTCTCCATCTCATCCCTCTCCCCCACCTCACCCTTCTCCCCCACCTCACCTTTCTCGCCATGAACCCTCAGAACACCCACCGTCTTCGACGCCAACCGCCTCATCGGCTGCCGCTTCTCCGACCTCTCCGTCCAGTCCGACAGGAAGCTCTGGCCCTTCAAAATCATCCCCGGCCCTGGCGACAAGCTGGTGATCGTCGTCCAGTTTAAAAATAAGGAGAAGCAGTTCTCGTCGGAGGAGATCTCATCCATGGTTCTCGTCAAAATGCGCGAGATCGAAGAGGCCTTCCTCGGCCAGACTGTGAACAACGCCGTCGTCACGGTGCCGGCCTAGTTCAACGACTCGCAGCGGCAAGCAACCAGGGACGCCGGCGCCATCGCCGGACTCAAGGAATTGACGAAGGGATTTTTGAAGTGAAGTCCACCGCCGGCGACACTCATTTAGGCGGCGAAGACTTCGATAACCATTTGGTCAACCATTTCGCAGCGGAATTCAAGCACAAGCATAAAAAAATATTTTCGTTTTCGTCGACGTTTTGTTTGCAGTCTCCGGCGCCGGTGCTTGAAATTGCAGACTGCTTCTGTCATCTTGGTGACTGATTGGAAGGTTTGATGGAGGCCCCGTCATCCTTGGATAAGGATTTGGCGCATAAGGACGTGGCTACTGCTTCTCCGGCAGTTGCGATTCCGGCTGTCGCGATTCCGGCAGCCGCCATCCCTGCTGTTTCTCTTCCGTCTGCTAGTGCTGATTCTCCAGCAATTAACCCTTCTGGTTTTCCGTCTGATATTGCGGCTATTCAGACTGATGTTGCTGCTTCTTCTTCCAAGGTGTCTCCACCTAATTTTGCCGGAGTTGCTGCGGCGATTTGGGTGGTGGCGGCGGGTTTCAGGTGGGGGAGAGTGGTGGAGGAGGAGATGGGGAGGAGGAGATGGAGAGGATATAGATGGGGAGAGGGGACGGGGATGAGAGGGATGAGAGGATGGAGAGGGGCTTGGTGGGGGAGGTGGTGGACATGCGGGAGAGGGTAGTGGTGAAGCCGGCGATTTGGGCGGTGGCGGCGGGTTTCAGGTGGGGGAGAGTGGTGGAGGAAGAGATGGGGAGAGGGGACGGGGATGAGAGGATGAGAGGGATGAGATGGGGGAGAAGGTGAGGTGGAAAAAAAATATAAAAATATTTTTTTTATTAAATTCGAAACGACGTCGTTTTGGCTTCCGGCGAGGCCAGCGTATCAACTCCGACTGCCACGCAAGCTTTAAGTTGGGAGAAACCGGCCATCGGACATCAATTGCAAAAAATTAAAACGTTTTTTTAAAAAAATGTTCAATTTGCGAATTCGGTGAAACGTTTTGATTTTACATGCAATTTACCCATAAATAAATAATAGAATGAGCAGATTAATGGCAAGAAGTGTCGTACGAACTTTGATGAAATGTAGTGTTGTAACTTGTAACTGATCATCAATTGCATAAGATTTGAGATCAAACTGAATGCAAGTCAAGTTTTGAGTCACTGATATATATACTCTCTCTGTACAGTTCAATATGACATACTCCCTCCGTCCCGTCGAATACGGCCTATTTCATATGGGCACGGAGACTAAGGTATAAAGAAAGTGTTTAGTGTAGTGTGAATGTATTATTTTATAATGCTAATAAAGTTATAGATGAGATGGTTGAGTGTGTAGTGGGAGTAGGTTAGTGGGGTTTAGATGGGACGATGAGCCATGTATATAAACTAATTGTTTCATTTAAAGGAAACAAACCAAGTATAGTGGGACGTCCCAAAATGAAAAACAGGCCGTATTCGGTGGGACGGAGGGAGTATTCGGTCCAATCTGATTATTAAAACACTGGATCATTCACATTAATTAATATAAGTAGTTTCGTAATCTTATTAAAAGAATCAAAATTCAAATATTAGCTTTTATATATCTCAGGAAAAAATGATTTCTTTCTTTTTATTTATTTCTTCATTTCTTTGATTTATTTCAAATTTTTTATTTGATATTAGTGAAGAGTCAATTCAAAAAGAAAGACTGGTCTTTCTACAAAGAAAGACAGTGCTTATTGTCCAATTTTCTTCAAACCCAATCAAATTAAAGTGAATTAAATAATGATGTTTAATTCAAATAGTTAATTAATGGGAAAAGTAGCATATACCACCCCAACGTTCAACCCACTATCACACTTACCTCTTTGAGAAACGTTTAACGGCTGCTAGCACCCTAACATACAATGAAGTGTGCAAGTACCCTCTCTTGCCTAACGGAAATTTTAACATTATCCATTAGAATAAAGATATCCGGCCACACTGTGGCCAGCCACACACTTAAAAAAAGGAAAGTTGATTATAAAAATAAAAATAATCACATTTCCCCTTTAGGGTTTATACTTCCCAATTAGAGTATATTTCCATTTTAAAAATATATATTACCATTTTTAGCTCGTGTGGCTGGCCACAGTGTGACCGAATATCATTACCCTATCCATTATTTCCTTTTGCCCTTTTTATTTTATTCTCATTTTTAACAAGACTTTCGTTTTGATTTTTCAGAATTAAAAAAGTTAATTTTTAACTTTTGTAAACACATCATCTTCATCTTCAACCTCCACTTTCTGACGTTACTCTCATTCATCCCATCCCTCAATAGTTTGCTGAGTTCACGACGGCGGATGTTGAGACGACGGAGACCAAGCTAAACCCGAAAACGTGCTCTTTACTTAAATAAGCCAATTTTGGTGACGAAGAGAAAGAGTCAACTTTGAAATATATTTTTTCGATTTGGAATTCAAATTTAGTTGCTTTGACATGATGTTCATGATCAGTGCTATATAAAATGAGCTTTTGAACCACATGGTACATATTGATTGAGCTAATAAATTATGGAATTTGATTATCAATATAGGACATGAAAACGGTAGAGTTTTAGTTGACTGAAAGGAATGAATCATAGACTTTTTGGTTTTAGTTATGTTTAGACATGACACGACAAGGATAATTTGTCTCTAGATCATTGTGAGTAGATTGTGAAATCCTTGTTGATTCTTAATTCCCTAGCTTGAATATCTTAGTTGGATCGAAAATGGAGGCCAAAGAGAGCAAAATAAGAGGCATCGTAGAGATATGAGAAGCGTGTGTTTGGAGTAAGTCGTGGGGGGCTGGCGGTACAGATTCCAGCTGTATGATAAAAGTCCTCAACGAAAAATGATAGAAAAAATAAAAATAACTTAACGGTGTTAGACGTCCGTTTGGGGGCGGGGGGTTTTTTGCATTACTTTTCGTACGTTGGGGTGCTAGCAGCACATAAATGTATCTTGGGGAGGTAAATGCATTTAAGGGGTAAATGTTAGGGGGGTATATGCTATTTTTCCCTTAATTAATTAAGGGTAAAATGCAATATTAGCAATTTTATAGATTATAAAATTAATTCTAGCAACAAGTTTTAAAATATATAAAATCTAGCATTTCTAGACTTTTCTACCCTTTTATCTTTCTTTCTTTCAATTTTACAATAGAACTGAATATATGTATTAGGTTTCAGTTTTCATTTCTTTGTTTTTGACTACCATCTCTCCTTCCATTGTTACCGCCGCCGCCACATTTCCCCTCTCTCGCTCGGCCATCTCCCTCTCTCTCTCTCCAGCAACTACCCATCACTGCCTCCTCCTCTTGCCCTCCGCCTCATCGCTGCCGCACATCTTGGCCGTCTACGACCACGACCCCCGATGCGCCACCGGCGAAAAGGCTTTGCTCGACTCCTCCTGCTCGTGTTGCTGCTACTGCTGGGCGAAGGGAAGTGGGAAAAGTAATAATGACCACGAGGGAGGGTGGCGTCTCCGGCAAGCTCGTCCTCCTCGTCGCCACCGCCGACCACCTCCTCTCTGCTTATGGAAATTGGAAATTAGAATCTGAACGATCATAACTATATTTCTGAGAAATCACATAAATAAATATGTGAAATCACATTATATTTTATGTGATTTCACATGAAAAATAATGTGAAATAGCATTATAATGGGGATTCACATGCACAAAAATGAGAATTCATATAAAAGAAAATGAGGATTCACATAAAAAAAAATGGAATTCACATCAAAACGAAAATTAGGATAATATGAACCAGGTGGGGCGTTCAGTGACATAGGTAGGGGAGGGAGTAAGCGGTGTTGGAGTGGGGCGAGGGAGGTTTTTGGGCGTTGAAAGTCCCTAAGACTCGAAGCCGGTCGATGATGGCTTCTTCTCCGGCGAATGCTAACGGTGGCAGCAACAACAACCAACAGCAGCAGCGGCGACTCCGGGTACCATGACGACGACCAGCAGCAGCGGTGGGTCGAGGCGATGGCGGTGGCGAGCGCTGTAACGGCTTGAAGCCGTGTGGGTCGTCGCGAGCTCGACGCCATCGAAGGCGGAGCAAAGCGGCGACACCATCTCTGTCGAGGTCCTCTCCTTGCTGCTACGGTATTGGGAAATCCAGGAGTGATAGGGGGTGGTGCAAAGGATGGCGAGATAAATCTGGAGATGACAAGCGTGAGAAATGAGAGAGAGAAAAGAGGTGTTTGTTGAGCAAATCTGGTTGAGCAAGATATACAATGAGGGAGAAAGGGACATAAAAGTCATAATATATTATAATTAAAAGATTTTAAATGTTATTGCTATAATTATACATTTCATCTTAAAAAGTGCTAGAATCATATATTAACTCATTAATTAATATAAGTAAATTGAAAAAAGAAGAAGTCATGTGCATATATATGTTAGCCTGGTAGAATAATTAATGCGTTCGGACTTTAAAATTTCTTAGTAGAAACAATAAAAAAACAATAAAAACAAAGAAATTTTTAAAAAAAAAAAAACAAGAAGATAATCTATGTTACAACAGCCTTATTTAACGGTGTTAGTCAACTTCCTCCCCTATCATAATGCCACTACATTATGAAAACTTGATTAGATATATTTGCAATTAAATTCATAAGAAATTAGCAGTTAAATTTAACACTTGACTGCTAGATCAATTTGGATTTCCAATTTCCAAATTGAGTTTCATTCTCTACTTCTATTATTAATTGAACCACATGTATCATTACCTAGAGTTCATCCTCTCAAATAGGATATATAATCATTTTCAAATCACCAAATGTTAAAAATTCGATGAATGGAATAGAGAATAAAACAGCATAGGGAGTAGAAGATCCAATTTGTTGTTAGACTAACACGCACATACACTACTAAACTAATTTGTTTGAAGCATTTAATTGTATTTTCAAACTAAAACTAAACGTCTTAGCATTCAATTCAAATTTTCTACAACGAAATTATCGGTTTCACCAAGTTAATCAAACAAATTGATGAAATCCACATTATTTCTAGCACAAAGTTCACATCTGTGTTTAATGGGCAACAAACTAGTACATTGAGCATTAACATCAAATTAATAATGTAGTCAATACAAATCACACACTAATACAAGACTCCTATACAAGTAACTAGTGTCGATCGATTAAAATGCAAAGTATATTGCCTCAAAGACAATGGAACTAGTTGAAAATTATTACCAAGACAATGAACAGAATAATTATATATATATAATGGCGATGGATGTTGAGAGATGGTTACATACACATATATGTATATATGGCGATGGATGTTGAGATGGAGCTAGCTATTAGGATGCACGGCGTAGTAAAGCTGAGCAACAGATATAGCAAGCAGTGCGACGGCAGCAAGAAGCGAGATGATGGTCCACGGAGATTGAAAATAATTGTGGACTAGCTCAGCCATCCACGTCTTGATTCTGTTATTACAGTGTTCCTCGATGTCGTGTTTCAGCCGCCCGAAAAGCGAGGGATTAATTGCCCCGTGGGGGTTGATATCCCTGTACACGTTGAGAATCTCTTCATCGCCGCCGAGCATGTTGTACAGGATTTTCCTCTCCCGCAGCTCCTTGACGTCTTCAGCTGTGTCGATGATCGACTTCATGAAGCTCATGTATGACGCCACCTCGCAATTGTTCCGACTATTGGGCCTCAATTCGTAGGCGACCAAGTTCATCAAGAGCACCTTAGTCATGGTGGAAACACCCCACTCCGGGAGCTGGAGCCTCGCGTAGAAAAAGTATGATTTGAAGTTGATATCCATCAAGGATCGAGTAGGGCTTGGTTTAAAGTAGATGCCCTTTGCCTTGAGGTTCGTCACCGAATTAAATGAATGGATGTATTTCTTGATGTTGATGTTTTGCTCGCCTGCTTCTTCCTTGTTGTTTAGAAGACGACGGATCCAACCGTGCTTCTTCCCCTTAGGAGGAGGAGGAGGAGGAGGAGGAGCACCCTTTTCTGGATCGGCGCCCGTTTCCTTCTTAATCTTGAATTTGAAACAGCATCGACGTTGACTAGCTTTCTCGGTTTTGACACATTTCCAGACCAGTAGGTGGTGGATGGCCTCGAGGAGGTGCAAAGCCTCCGAATTTGCTACTACTCTCTTCTGGCGATACTCACCGAAGACGACCGTCAAATTCATGTATCTGTCATTTTTTTCGGAGCAGTCAAATTCAAAGATCGACACGTAATTTTTAGAATTACGTATCAACTCAAGGATATCTCATAGCAAATGACCAGTGGTTCATATTTGGAACTATCATATCCTATTTAGTAAACGCTGAATTCAATTTACACACCTGGTGAGTAAGTCATGGTATCGGCCATCCCCATATCTCAAATCGAGCAGGAGCTTGACGACGCCTAAAGGGATTTGATTCTCGAGCAAAGTCAAGTCACGGGGAAACATTGCCAATGCCAACACGCTAAGATGGTCCTTCATAGCCCAAAACTTGTCAAGTATCTTGGAATCATCATCACCCTGCCGTGTCTGCTCCAGTGTACAGACCTCCATGTAAATTATGATCAAGGACGCGTCCTGCAGCATCATTCTGGCCAGGTAATCGTCCGAATAGTTGCAGTACTCCTCCTCGTAGCAGCTCCGTATATCGCCAATCATGTCCAGAACTTTGTTGTAGTAGAATTCCTTGTTTCCTGCGGCGTCTGAAATGAATAAATCGACTGCATTCGGCTTGAAGGCCTCTACGAGAGCCAGCTCCGGCTTGCCGTGGTGGTAGGGGCCCAAGGAAACAATCTCAGGAAAGTAATCATTTTGGTTCTTTTCCAACCGTAGTAAAAGAGGCATCACTCTATGTATTTTCTCATCATTTGTTTGAATCATTGCCATTACTCATGCTCACTACTGGTGTCTGGTGTCATACAAATTTGGTCTGTTGTGTATAGCCTACGAGTCTTGGTCAACCTTTAATTTTTTTCCCACCTTAATTCTACTAATCTCCTTATATCCAGCTGGCTAGATTCCACGCAGATGAGATCTTCTATTAATTACTCCCCCGTCCACAAAATATGGTTGCAAACGTCAGGGGTTTAAGAAAATGGTAGGTAATAGTAAATAATAGTTGATATTTTTGTGAGTCGACTAAGGATCCCACAATAAATGTGAGTGAAGTAGTGAGAAATATAAAGTTATATATAATGTATTATGCTGGCCCTACTACTATAAATGGAAGTGACAACCATTTCATTGATGAACTTAAATAGCAAAAGTGACAATCATTTCGTGGACTGGGGAATACCTCTCTATGTGTCATTTCCTATTACTTAAATATGCCTCAAGTTATAAAAAAAAAGGACACGTGACATGTCCTTATTAAGGCAATAATGTCATATGGAGAGTTAATAGAAAGGAGAAGCGATTTGGATTATTGATCTTTGTAGATCTACGATTGAGATTAATTGATGAATTTTAACTGAACACCGAATGCATTATCATAACAATGCATTGTAGTAATCCAAAAATACATTATTATAAGGATGCATTTTAATAATACGCAAAATGCATTATTTTAATGTATAAAATGCATTATATATTTGAATCGTTTTATTTTTTTAGGTAATAATTGCCCATGTATTTTTCAAGCAGGATCCTCTATTGCTTAAAACTGTATTGCATCCCCTATTACATTTATAGATGAGTGACATATGGTAATTTTGAGATTAATATTCAATGGAGTTAACTAACTGTTAGAGGAAATGCATAAGGAAAGTCTTACTCTACCAAATTAAATATTGTAGAAAATGGAAAAGATTGACAAGATAATAATATTCCAAAATATGCTCGTCTTTTTCAACCAGTATCCATATGGTGAAAAAGTGAGCGCCTGGGACTGAGAGGTCTCAGGTTCGAACTTCATGAAGCGTCTTTATAGGTCGAGCCTGTCACACCTGTACTTGAAAAGTGTGGTTTACCTGCCCTGTGTGGTTTACAAGCTACTGCACAAGGGACGGGGTTTACCCAGTGCGCACTCGAAGATAGCGGCTGCAGGTTCCCACAATATCAAAAAAAAAAAAAAAAAAATCTTCAGTGTTAGTTCGCAGAAAATGAGAAAAAATTTATAAATAAAAGTCCAGTTTTTCTAACTTTGTTCATTGAACTCAGATGAGAAGCTTTTTCTTATTTGCCTACACATCCATCACAAATACATTGCCTACCAAACAATTAAACAAATTCTAAGCGGAAGAATCCATTATATATCTCTGATTGACTATGGCGTTTTTTAAAGAATTCAACCCCCAATTGCATCCAAATTGTTTGTCAGACAAACTTAACGATATTTTAATTATCTAAGTTATAATTGTTATTTTGTTTATAGAAGTAAATAAAATATTTTCATGTCAAGGTATATATCAATTTGTGAAATGTGTTCATGGCTACAACTCAAACTCATCTTTCTACGATAACTATTTCTCTTGTCAATCGTTTCCATTTTCTACAATAATTTAATTTGGTCGATTAAGACTTTCCTTATGCATTCCCTCAAACTGTTAGTTAACTCCGTTAAATATTAATCTCAAAATTGCCACATGTCACTCATTTATTGGTGCAATAGGGAATGCTATACAATTAGGTAATATAGGATCCCGCTTGTGTATTTCTATAATAATTAGTCTAAATCGTTCGATCGATGACGCTTAATTCTATTTTGTAAAGATGAATATCTCAAATTAATAATCGTGATAACTCCTTAAAATTAGTCAACCCACTACTTTCGTTTTTATGTTTAAGTAACCTTTTCCTAATCAGATGGGAGTCATATCAATAAAATATAGGGCAAAATGCAAGTCTTTCTATCGTATTAGGTAAGGAAAATGATGAAATAATAAATGGTGAGGTGTAATTTATCTGACCTCCAGTTCAATGACGGAGCCAGACTTTTCATCGGGGGCCCCAAATTTTTTAATTAGTAAATTCAAATATTAATACAATTTTCTTATAATCACAAAGTAAATAAGAGTCTAAACGAGGTCTTTATTGTCTCAAACATCATTCAAAAAAGAAAAAAAGAAAAAAAAAATTAAATCTCAGTAGTTATTGGTTAAATACTAAACACTCAAGTAATCAACTAATTTAATCTCAGAAATTTTAGATGTTTCAATGCGATTCAGTATGCAACAATTAAATAATGAACTAATTGATGAAACCAAAGCAATAAAAATAATACACAACTAGATTAAATCTAAACAATATATACAATTCAAATTATTCAATTCTCACAATTTTGCACACAGAAGTACAGACCTCACTATTCTTTTTCATGTCTTCTTCTCCAACGTTCAGAAACAAGAATTAATTCAATCAAGAGCAAGAAGCTTTGCTTACCTAGTTACCCTTCTCTTTTCGCGGCGTCCAGCGAGGCGACGAACAACGGAACAAGACTGCTAAGTTGTGGTAATTTTTTGGAGAAGAGAAGGATTCTTCGTCAGATCAATTTAAAGGAATTTAATCCTCAATTTCTCAATAAAAATATATATATATTTTTTTTCTAATTTAAATTGTGAAATTACTATAGAACTTCTAGGTTTTTCCGAAATTTCAGATGGGCCCAGTGACCACCCTGGGCCCAACGTGCCTCCGTTTCTGCCTGAAGTTGAAAAAAAAAACAGAAAAAAGGACATATCCTTATTAAGGCAATAATGTCATATGGAGAGTTAAATAAAAGAGGCAACAAAAAGATGAAGACAAACACTTGCATGCGGCACGTCGCAAAACTTGCGACCGCGCGTGGCGCGTGCGCTGCACACACGCGCTTCTCACACCGGTGCATTCGTGCACGCGACTGTATAACTTTTTTTTTAATTTCCAGATATTTTTTCCCTTGTTTTTTTGTTTGTTTGTTTCTTTTCTTTTTTTGTCTCTTCTTCTTTGATTAAAAGATCGAGCGAGGGGAGTCAAAGGTCTCGGAGTTAGCCGAAGAATCCAAATTGTTGCCACTATGATTATCTTTATATTAGTAATTGGAGCGAAGGCGGAGTCAGAGCCGGAAAAAAGAATTTGGATTTAAAAAAATTATACGGGCTCGTGGGAAGTGCACGTGTGCAGCGCACGCGCCACGCCCGATCACAAGTTGTGCGATGCTGCTGCACGAGAGAGCTGCTAAAAGATAAAACATGAAAAGATAATTGAAGATCCAATTTAGATTTCAAGGAGTTCCCTTGAATTTAACATTTATATATATGGATGGGGTTAGGTCAAAACCATCCCTTATGTAGAATTTAGAAATTAGAAACTAATATTAACCATTGATTTTAATATAATCAATGGACAAGATCTCTTTAATATTTATCATTTTTTTCAACAAAAATTAAAATACAGCAACATTAAGGTTAAATATGTATCACATTAATCTCTCTCCACCCTTTCCTATGCTCACATACGTAAGAACCAAAAAAATTACTCCCTCCGTACATCAAGTTACACCATATTGACGGCTCGACACGGAGATTAAGGAAGTTGGTAAAATTGTTTTGAGTGAGGTAAAAGTTAGATAGTAGGGATATTGTTAATGACATAGATTTAGATTGATAATTGAAAATTAAAGACAATGTGTGGTTGTGGTTGTGTGGGTCCAAATTGAACAGAATGAGTGGTTGTGGTTATGTGGGTCTAAATGATAATTGAATGTAAATATGAGAGATTCTTTAGGGATAGAAATGTACATAAAATGAAATAGGACATTACTTCACGTACAATAAAAATGAGTAAGTAGGGCAAGATTTCACGTACGGAGGGAGTACGTAAAATCTTCACCTCCTCGGCCCCCTATGCGAATTCGAAAACCAGATGTTTTCATTATTTGGTAATGGTGAAAGTCATAATATATTTATTTGCAGTATTGTACATATTTATGTTATCTACTAAACATTAATCAGTTTTGATGTATCATAATATGTGCATTATATTACATATCTAACGATATCATATTTTAGTATTCAAAACATTATTTGTTATGAAATAACTTTATTACGTAATATCACAATCTAAACTATTTTCGGTAATGGGTAACCAACATTACTTTATATAGATAGTTGCATTATCTTATAAGCAACATCATATTGTAAAAAAATCAATATTTTCTTCAACATATATTGACATTATATTATTCAGGCAACAACATTATGTTGCTCACGCGACAACATTATTTTTTATCCCTCAAAAATTATTTTTATATTCAATAGTTAAATAAACTAGAAAAGGATTATGTTATTATCTTCAAAACATTAATTATTTATATAAAATAATTTTATCATATTGTATCTAGGGAATGACAACATTATTATAAATTGTAACCAACTTAATTTCCTATGCAAAATGATGTGGTGAGTATACATAATTCTATAATTTTAGAAAAACATTAAATTATCAAAACAACAACTTCAGATCATGCATGTGCAAGCAATATGTTTGTTAAATAGTATAAATGTAACCATTGATTATTAATTCAATGTTACAGATTATTCACCTAATTAGCACAAATAAAATCCGCAAGTGTACGGAGCTATTGTAATACTCGGCAAGCAAGGTCGTATTCCACGAGAACTAGTTCGAAAGTCTTGTGAGTACTACTAATAAGCTATTTTAATATATTTAAACTAACAAATTATGATAAAGAGGTAATTAAACTAATTAAAGCAAATAAACACTAAATAATAATTAAATTGATAAACGGGAGAAGAATATGGATAAGAAGTTATTCAAGGGACTAGATTTCGATGGATAAGCAATTAGATATCACTTTACTAATTAAATATTAAAGGATTCCTAATTATCTAGGGTGATCTCTTATGTATCTCGAACCTCCTCTCGGACGACTAAAGTTGTAGATCACAAGCTAGTTATGCCGTCTCCGGTCACTAAGCTAACTTATAACTCCTAGAAGCACCTAGGATCAAAATACCCTCACAACACCACTCACATCCTTATATGGATACGTGACAGGCCCCGACGCCGTATTTGAGCCCGAGAACATGGACTTAGCCATGAAGCTCCACTACCTTAGAGGCGTCTACTACTTTGGCAGCGAAGCATTTGCGGGCCTCACCATCTTGAGCGTCAAGGAGCCTCTTTTCAGCTGGCTCGATCAGTTTCCCGTCCCATGCGGACGCTTCCGTCGCTCCGACTCGGGCCGGGCCTACATCAAGTGCAACGACTGTGGTGCGAGGTTGATTCAGGCCAGGTGCGATAAAACAATGGATGAATGGCTGCAGATGAAGGATCATGATGCTCTTGAAAACCTCTTGTGCAAAAATCATGTCGTTGGGCCCGAACTTCAGTTTTCTCCTCTCGTCTACTTGCAAGTATATATGTTTCTCTCTTCATCTCTTATCTCTTGTTGTGGTTGTTGTCGTTGTCGTCGTTTTTTGTTTGATATAATTTTTTCTTTTAACACGCAATATATGTTGGAACACATTTATCAAATTCATCATTTTTTATTGTAACATCAATTTCAAAATATTCGAACATGAGATTTTTTCGGTTTCAAACATTAACCACGGTACTATTGTTATACTAATACACTTAGGTGACGTTTAGTTTGTAGGATATACATAGGATAGATAAGATTGATATGATTATAACTGGTATGATATAAATTATCACTCAATTGATAGATAAGACCACGGGCCATGTTTTTATCACGTTTTTAATTATTTAAAGCAAAATTAGGTTGGATTGTTCTATCAATCAAGCTTTATAAGCAACACTGGCGATCTCTGATCAACACTGGCCAAAGACGGCGGCGATTGCCCTATTTCGAGGCGATCGCTGCCGTGATCTGGCAATGCGTGGCGAGAATTAGGGCGGATCCGGCGGCGGCGGAAGTCGTGAACATATGCAGAAAGAGCGATAAAGTTACAAGTAATGGAACCTTGGGGAATTCTCAGATCGTGAGCTCGGTGAAGGCTGATTTCTGTGTGGCGGAGGCTAACCCTAGCGAACTGGCGCGGTTGGTGAGAAATGAGGCGGCGGACGATCGCCGGAGTATCGAAGAGGTTATGGAGAGGGAAGGTGGATTGTCGGATTTCATCCTTTATGGCGCGAATCTGGAGGAAGCTTCCTTTTACGACTTGGAATGCAAGGGGCAGAGGCCAATTAGAGTTGTTTACAGAGTTGACGGTGTTGGTGAAAAAGGGGCGGCTTTGGTGCTGCCGGGAGGAATGGAGAGTGGGGGCGGTTGGTGACGGTGGTGTTGCCGGAAAAGGAGGTTGTCGGAGTTAAATCGGAGCTGCAGAGGGAAGGGCTGATGGCCTGAAGCGATTTCTTGGTAAGGAAAAGGAATTGAGGAGATATAATGCAGTGTATATACTATGCTGTAATTAAGTTTTGAGTTGAAAATATATTACTCTGCGTTGAGTTGAAAGCAAGTCAAAATAGATAGGACCAAAACTCCTCAAATAATTGTGGACCTGATCGAATTTGTTGCTTGTATTTGAACTCCTCAAATAATTGTGGACCTGATCGAATTTGTTGCTTGTATTTGATTAAATAAAAGTGGTTGTATAATATGTCGTGGAGCTGAATTGAATTTGTATCTTTCTTGTATGAATTAAAAGAGTAGTTGTCAGTATGTCTAGGATGTTGTATTAGTTTGTCAAACATTACATATAAAAACAAACAGCATGCATGTACGGGTATAATTGTGAAAATTAATGTTACAATTCCCTAGAAAAAATCCCAACTCCATATATATTTCATCGAATAAAATAGCAAAAAAATTTCGGACCATTTTTCAAATTCTGGTTTAAACCAAATTTTTTTAGTTTTTGCAAAAACAAATTTCGCCTTCTAATTTTGCTTAATGTTCTCTCGCGTTCAATTCCCCCCTCCCCCCTCCCCCCTCAAGATAAAAATTGGAGCTGCCAAAAATGCTTATCGTGAGTGATATCTCAAGTTCATTTCCCCAATTTCTCAAGTTATAGACACTGGAAGGAGGAAGAAAGACAGGAAAAGATGAGAAATATATACTACTAGTTTTTATAGTTCGAACTTTTAGATGAGATGGATTCTTTCATGGTATCAGAGCCTTAAGTTAACACCGAGGTCCTGATTCAAATCCCGCTGAAAATAATTCCACCCAAATTTAAAAAGAACTATAGTTGGACCTCCTTCCTAGAGGATGGAGTTGGAAATCCGGCCCACAAGTAAAGGGGAGTATTGGGAATATAATAAATGGATTGATTTCTACCTCTCTAATAGTTCAAACTTTTAGATGAGATGGATTCTTTCAGTTTTGAATCAACCTGTGTCATAATTGTATACATATAAGTGTTAATATGTCATGTAAGCATTTTTGGCGTCCAATTCTGCTCAATATGAAAAAAAAAAAAAAAAAATTGAATGCTGGAGAACATTCAGCAAAACTAAGAGGTGGAGATTTTTTTTACAAAAATTTAAAAGTTTGGTTTTAAATGAGAATTTTAAAAAGGTTGGAAATTATTAAGCAATTTAGCCTATTTCTTCTCCTGATCTACATTGTTGATGAATGACAGGAGTATCACATAATGTGAAGGGCTTTTGAGTTTGGTTCTCTCTTCAAGCATACTGTATTTTCATACGCTTTAGTTTCTTCATCAAGAAAAATGGTCTTAATTAAGAAGGCTGGGACATCTGCAACTGGATCAAGTTAGTACATTCTTTTGTTAGTTTTATTTTAACATTTTTATACAGTTTCTCAAGAAAGTTCATATTTCAAACAGTTTCTAATTTGGTTTATTAAAAAAATTGCATCTTTAATTATCTACAACTCGACAATATCCATGTAAATCTAATACTTTGTCCAGAATCGAAACGAGTGGATGTCTGTGTGCAATAGCCTTGTATTAATGCAAACTGCAAAGGAACATTGAACTTGTTGTAGGAACCGGTTAATGAAAACCAATTCGTTCTTTACCCACGGATCAATTATGGATATCTAACAAACACATACAAAATCCATATCTAGCATGCTCCTATGAATTTAATTGCAATCATAGGATGTTTATTCGATATACCTGCGAATTTGATGCACAACGACTCCAGAGTTGACCTTCTGAACTGTTCCCGGCTAGAATACGACGATGGATGGGATCGACCTTCGTACTCTCTCTCTCACTGTGGGCGGCGCCTACTGTCTTTCTCTCTAGGGTTTGAGTTGCTTAGAATACAAGTAAGTAATGAGTCTTATGAGTCTTGTATTTATAGATAAATAACTGCTCACATTCATCGAACCTAGACAACCCTCACGGGCCGTAGGAGACAGGCGCCTAGCTCACAAGAAACACAGGCCATTGGGCCAGTTCATGGATCTACTAGCTTAAATAAGATTGGTCCAATAATATCTGATTTAATCTATTCAGCCCAGAAATATAAATCAGATATAAATATTAATTCATTCCACTAAAGAATTAATACTGACTTACCCTCTTATTTATTCAATTGAGTCGGGGCTAGTATTAGACTTAATTAATCTCCGTGTTTAAGATTCTCGAATATCCATTAATTAATTAAATACCTCTGACAGCAATTAATTAATCAATTAATTATTTACAAATAAATAATTATCTCGAGTGCTATCACTCAAACTTATTATCGTATCGGAACTAATTCCACCTGCAGGGTTTAATACGATAAACTTATTAAGTTCCTCGAGAGGATATCATCATCCCATTATGCATAGGACACGGATCCTTATTGCAGCTTTACCAATACTAAATAAGAACTGCTACCGCCCAAAATACGAAATTTTGAACCACTATTAAGTTCTCATTTATAATAGATCAAAGCAATAGTCAGACACTTATTCATACTGATAAGCCCAATTAAGGTTAAGACTATTTAAGTCACCGAGATCTTTAATTCTCAATAAGTCAGAACAGAGAATTAATCTCACTGTGATCCTTTCAATACGACTAACGTACTAGCATAACTAAATAGTCAAGATAAACTATTTAATACTATTATGCTACAATCTAAACCAACAACTCGTCCAAATTGTCTCGATTGTGAATATTAGTTTATATCTCATAAAATGCCGATTATATAATCTTCTGTGATCTACAACACACTATATAATCTATGATATTGAGATATTTGGACAAATAATAATTTATGCAATAACAAACATTTTAGATAGGAGAATTATAGTGAAATAAATATCAATTGTATATAAACAAAAGTCTTGCTTTCGTATGCAACCCTTCACTTGTCTCAACTGATTGAAACAAGATAAGAGTGTCAAGCTACAGAATAATGTATCGATACTTCATGTAGGAAAGATGTATTTATTCATAGATTTTTATATGATTCAACAGGAGAGTTTGGATGTGTATATTCTTATACTTATAACATAGGAGAGTGTTAAATGTAATTGGATACTGCCATATGATTATGCGAATAACCTCAAAAGCATAGTATAATTAAGAGCATTCTCAACAGAATTTTTAAAATTTTGATCATAAATTTGCTTTTAAAGTTTCCTCTATATTATTTTTTACACTTATTTATAAATACATATAACAGTTCTCCTATTTTCTATTGATTGTTTTATAAAAATTGTGAGGCTCAACTCAATTTGTGAGATACAAGAATTTATGATGTATAATTTTGAGGAAAAATATGGAAATGTGCAAATATTTTTGTGGGACCTCCCTGATTTAGAAGATCTACTTGATGAAATTTTAGCATACTTTTTAGTATTACTAGTAAAAATAACGTGCACAATGATTCCAATAAATGAAAAGATATTTTTAATGTTTGATTCTATTTTTTTAGAAATGTTTATTGCAATGTCACAAAATTCTATAATATGATTATTAAAAAGGATAAACAATAAAGAATATTAAAAAGAAAGTTACGATATCATAATAATCTAACAGATCTAGGCGGTAAGTTGAAATATTGGTGATATATTTGAAATTCAATCACTATTTCATACTCTATAAAATTTATTGTTCCAACTAAGAAGTCATTGAGCCTAAACATTTAGGATCAACTAATATTTTTTATTGCATACTTTTTACAGTTTTGTTAACATGCGAAATTTGTATACTTATAAGCTCTAAGTAAAGTTTGACTATAATAACAGATTTTTTTATATGTTACTACTATTTTTAGTAAGCTGGTAACCCAAATTTCACATTTGAACCAATGTTTAGTTTTTAATTCTTTTCGATTTAACATGTTTCATTTTTAATCTTTTCAAATAATAAATTATTCATTAATTATTTAATTTGTTGTCTTAGTTTTCTATACTCGTCTTCAGTAGTAAGACATTTGAAAACCTCAAACTATTTGCATATATTTTTTTCTTAATTAAATATGGAATCTTATATTCAAAGCTATTTTCAACGTTTACCAGTATAAAGTATAAACTTATATAAGGAAAACTTGATTTATAGTAAATTATTGTATTTCTTATAAAATATTACCATATTATAATATAACCCCTTATATAAAATATATATTAGGGATATAATAGGTAAAATAAATTTTATAAAACAAGACTCTTTTTATATAAGTATAG
Organism: Schizonepeta tenuifolia; assembly: GCA_029490685.1. Classification (NCBI taxonomy): domain Eukaryota; kingdom Viridiplantae; phylum Streptophyta; class Magnoliopsida; order Lamiales; family Lamiaceae; genus Schizonepeta; species Schizonepeta tenuifolia. The sequence continues at coordinate 143,149,668 of CM055955.1, read as the reverse complement.
ATTTTAACTTAAATTCAGAATTAATTAATTTTGAGTGAATTGTTGAGAATGCTTCAAAACAATTTGATTCAAAATTGTATATCACTCGTCATCTGCAAAATGAATAAATCATTTAAATTCAATTTTAAAAAATAAAATAACTTACTATCTATAGATTACACATCAAGGCCCTTCTTCCCCCTTCATACTTGGAGTTGGGGCAACGGAATATTTCCCAATATTTCCCAATATCTTCTTCCCCTTCTAAGAAATTTCTCGCCTATTTATTCGTTTAGTAAGAGAATTTTCTTGGACACGTATATATCTCAAAATAAAGTGGAATTTTGGGAATTGGAATCTGAATTATTCTAATTATCTTATTACAAAACTGTCATAAACATATCAACTTTTTTTTTTTACGAGGTTCGGACATAAAAGCACGATCCCAAATTTGCACCCAGTGAAGACTTAAAATTCCCCCCCAGTCCCTCATGAATATACCTTCCTTCACTCACTTTCACTTTCACACCCAAAAAACTCGCAGAAACCAGCCAATAATTCTCCCTCCTCTTGTATGTCGGTCGCTTCACCTCAGCCCGACTCCGATTGTTCCCATCTCGAATGAAAGGTAAGCCTTTTAGCAACTTCCCGTGATTCTTGATGGCCGAGCACACACATTTACATGTGTTTTTGCACACAGAAGCATCAAGCAAGCATTTTGTCGTCTATCTGTGAGGAATCTTGATCTGGGCTCTTGTTATTATGCGATGAATTTATGTATTTTTGTAGTTTTGTTATTTAATGAAATTGAGCTGCGTAGTAGTTTTAGTTGGATTTTAGTGGAGGAATAGAGTGATGACGCCTCAGCCTCAGCCAAGAAGGAAGAAATGGACTGAGGCTGAAGAGAGGACTTTAATAGATAAGTATGGGGAGATGTCTTGTGATGGGATTTTATCTAAGATGAAAACTAGGGAGAAAAAGTTCAAACCTATTGCTTTACATGTGAATTCTATGCATTTTGTCCGAGACCCAGTGTCGTATCCGTGGCAATGGACTTGGAAAGATGTCTCCACTAAAGTGCAGAACATGAGGCATCAGTATGCCCTAGTTAAGCAGAAGATCAAGAAGCCCGAGTCCTCGATGAGGGGATCGGGCGAGGAGGAGTTTGATTGGATGGAGGGGATTACACACTGGTCCAACTTTCTTAGGTATAAGGAAGTGTTTGGGGATGTGCCACTTGTGTTTACTAACAATGATGGGGTTGGAGGGGGGTATGAGGGGGATGGTCATGACATGGATATCATCCCGTTCGGGCAGCTAGGTCAGGTTGGAGAAGGGGATTTTGTGGGTGGGATTGATGGGGTTGAGAATGGGGTGATGGATTTGGAGTTTGACTATGATGGGGAGGAAGGGGAAGATAATTATACAGGAGGTAATAAGAGCGATGCTTGTATGAGGGAAGATGCTGGTCCAAGATTTATCTGTGAAGGTATAGAACCGATGACTTCAGATATGAGGAAGAAGAGGAAGGTGTTGAAAGGGATGGAGAAGAAAGCATGGGGGTTTCTTTTTAACCAGGTAGGGCAGTTGAAGGAGATGGAGGCACGTTCTGAGCTGCGTGAGGTGGAGAGAGAGCGGGAGAGGCAAAGACGGGAACAGCTTCAGATGGAGCTGGAGAAAGAGCGTGAGAGGAAGTGGGAGGAGATGGAGAAAGATCGAGAAGTCAGGGAGAAAAATAGGGAGAAGTTCAGGAGGCAATGGATCCAAGAATGGGAAGCTATGGAGAGGGAGAATGAAGAGAGAGAAAGAAGAAGAAGAGATGAAGAATTAAGGCACCAGAGGGAATGGGAGGAAAGGATGAACAGGAGGAGATCAGAATCGAAGAAAAGGATGGACGAGATGTTAAGTCAACACCGAGCTGAAATGGGACAGATTCAAGCTAGGATAATCCACGAGCAACAAAATCTTACCAGTCAGTTAATTGGGATCGTTTCACAGTGGACTGGCCATCCCTCTGCACTTTCTGATCATGCCGGAGCAAATAGCCATTATATGTCACAGATGATGCAGAACATGCACCACGTAAATGGTATGGTTCATGGTGATGCACGGGTCGAGGGAGATAGCCAAGAAGATCAGTTCATTGTCGATGGTTAGTGCCTCGACTCAACTGCAAAGGAGCTTGAAGAACTCAAGATGCTGAAGTATTAGAGGTTTGTGATTTTCCAAAGGAATCTATACCCCAGATTAGTTGTCTGTACTATAGCCGTGTAGTTTATATTCTTTACTTTTTTCCCCTTGGAAACTTCTTCCTTGGTACCCCTTGATCTGATTTAGTATAGCATACAATAATTTATCCCTCAATTTTTTTGTTGTACGTATGGTTGAATAACAATTGCCAGAAATCAATTCAACCTGAAATCTAGCTTGAAGAGTAGCTTGTTTCTAGTGAGTCCATGACCCGATGAGTTAAATAATGCCTCACTCTTTCAAGTTTCCACTTTTTCTTCGTTCCACTTTCTTTCGTTTATTTATGACTGTGATCTCTGCTATCTATACATTAGTGGAAAATCTCTACCTTTTGCCGTATCAATCAGGTTTGATCTCATAACATCCATAGATGCATGCAGTTTCTTTTGTTTATAGAGGCGTTGATGCAATTGAAAGCCAGTTGGATCTCAGTTTTTCGAGGTGATAATTTGTTCGTTTTTATGGTGTTTGTTTTGTTTAAATTGACATACGTCTATTTCTTCGGTGTACTGATTTTAATTTAGGTTTGAATTTGTCCTGTAATCGTGCATTAGTAAATAAATGGACTCACACAGGTTCCATCTATCCTACTGATTCCATTCACAGGTTTATCATTTTATGATTTTAATTATAACCTCTTTATAGTTTTGTATATATGTTAAGGAGGATCTTACCCTGAATAGGCTCCATGGAAAAAACAATGGAATAACCGAGTCCAGAAAACTATGTATAAGTATCTTCACATTCTTTCCATCTCTTTCTATTCTCAATTCACAAACAGTTCTAAGCTCTATTTTTGTCTACACAGTCACATCGCAGAATACAGATAGAATTAAAAATCTATAGGTATAATGTTTGTGTCCAAGCATGAATACAAATTCACAGTGGATGTAACAAAATCTTAGGCATATATCATGCCATTCTAAACTAGTCTTCAACAAGAAACCTTTGCTTCTTTCATCAACTCAGCACCTCGATCGATTTTGCTAGATCTTTGGCTTTTTGGCTCCACAGCTCATTTACCTGCTCTGAATATTGGGCAACTATATCATGAGCTTCAGAAAGTTGCTCCTCCGTAATGGAAGAGTCTGATTTGAGCGCAAAAAGTACTTCATTGACATCTTCCTCAATTTTGAGGCGAAAGATATTGCTGAAAATCTGCAGATTGTAATGGAGAGAGACCAAAAGCTTATCAAAAATTAACATAGAGCTCAAAATGTCAACAAGCAGCTACTTAAGTACGAAACTACTTCATCTTTTACATGTCTACAGTTCTCACCTTCTTCAAACGCGAATACACTGCACCTTTCACGGTGGAAGACCTTGAGACCAAATTAACAATGAATAAACCCTGCTCGGACAGTGATTCTTTTGCAGTCGACATAAAAGATTCCTCAACAAAATTCGCATGAGGACAGGTCAAACCGGAACTGCATGAGGATGCCACATCTATCAATGAATATTTGGAAAGAACATAATAAAGATAACAAGTGATGAATTAAGATCAGCATTACCTTGTATCAGATGAGTCCACATCGACTACAAGAATATCAATTTTGCATGAGCTTTTTTCCTCTACAAACAGAATGCGGTTCAATCAGTCAATAACTTGTGGTTAACCACATTTTCGTTATGTTTACAGCTAATAATTGTTGTCACTTTACCCAAGTCAGAATTTGCTATCTCCTTAACGAACTGAATTCCATCAGTTAAATGTACCTGAACACGCACATTAAAATGAAAAAGAATTTTTTAGAAAAGGATTGCAATAAAATTTGAAAAGCATTTAAATACCTTTTATATAACATTACATATGTAGTAAAGAAATTGCATGGTATAAATAATAATGCAAGGTGCCTCGGTAAAAAAAACAGGATATGCATGAAAGAGTTATACTCAAATCAGTTCAGAACTTTCAAAACAAAATTAGTGTTACCTTCAAGCGATCATCTTCTTTGAAATCAAAATATGCTTGAGCAACATCCAAAACCACGGGATCTAACTCCACAACCTATTATATTGAATTTGCATAAGAATGAGATAACATAATAATTGGTATTCAAGGGATAACATAATAATTGGTAATGCAGAGAATCAGGTTTTCATTAAACCTCAATCTTGAGAGTAGGTAGGCTTTTCTTCATGAACATGGGAAGTAATCCTGCTCCAAGACCAACAACCACTGTTTTTACCTGGAAAAGAGTGAAGAGCTTTTTAGTTCAGCTATGTGAGATGAACCAAGTTACAGTAGAGAAGGCGAGAGCCCCTTAGACATGCATCAAGTTTTAAAAGTCCATAAGAAAATGGATGTTTTGAATAGAAACACGCAACTATGTTTTTGCCTTGTGTAGAAAAATTATATTTTTCTTTAGAGAACGGGATGTACAGTGTACTAAGTAGAATATTCGTTTACAAAGTTCAGAGATCAATATGGATAATAAATAAAATTATTCATAACAACAAGATATGAAAGCAAACTATACAAAGACATTCTCTTAACAAGATAGAACATAACTCATTTGCTTCAAGGGAGAGTAGATAGCTAACCAGGTCTCCAGATGTTGTAGCTACTTTCAAGTATGAAGAGATCAACAATATTCCCGAAATAATCCCACTGTGATATGGACTTGCTAAGTGATTGTGAATAACTTCTGTTTCACCACTTGAAGCTGCTCAATACAAGACACAGAGGACACAGATTAACGAATGAAAAAAACATCTACCAAAAGTTGTACAAAATGTAACTACACACGCTGAAACATCAGACCCTCACCACGAGACCTAGATGAGGGAGACTCAAACTTTGTTGATAAAAGAGCTTCAGATTGCACCAGATTAGCAGTTCTTTCGAAAGTGAGACGGCGGTACTTATGACCCTTATAAGGATCATTATTATGAATTTCTTCATAGATCACATCCTCAACAACAATTGGACCAGTCATCTCAGATATAACCTAGATTAACAGATAGAACAAAATCAAAAAAAGGAAAATTAGGATGAAATTATATCAGGTACATACAGACTGTACTCTATACGAGATTTGCACTTCACAAATAATTATTTAATAAAAGAAATGAATCATATTTGATGAATGCTTCTATGCAAAAAGCAAAATGTCTGTTCAACAGAATACCCATCATGCTCCAAGAGAATACAATAAAATAGTATAAAAATTGTTTACAAACAAACTCAATCAATATTAATATATATATATATAATAGCTCAGATCTATCTTGCAACGCACAATACCAAGTCATTTCAATGTCTACAGGGAATTGAGCAAATGGTTGGTCATATTTTATGATTTTTATCCTCAAAGATCAATTTTGGGTTAAGAAATAAGAAAGGATGCACATGCAAGCCATGCATAGATCCGGAAATACGAAACAAGTGTCTCTAAAACCAGTATAATCAGAGTAGAATAACTTGTTCTGAGCATTATAAAATAAAAGATGGCAGTTGTCCAACCTGGTGCACAATATCTCGCTTCTTAATTCCGTCACCTGCAGCCAAAAACCTGTCGAGAGAGAAAATAACAAAGGAAAATAAAACACCATTTCCATTAACTCTAACAAGTCGAGACAATAACATTTGAATGTATGAAGCACAACACTTGTCTACTTATGCTAACATAAAGGATGAGAACCTTTAAAGCATGTCAGTGATGAAAAGAATGAATAAGTTACATCTCATGTACAAAAAACACAAGCCCACGAATAGTAACAAAAACGACTAGAAATAGCCTGCCCCAGACAGCCAACACTTGAAAACATATACAGCATATTTCTCTTGCTTATGACTAAGTTTGATTTAATCAATTACTTCACAGAATTTCACTCAACATCCAGAAATTTTATTATCAAATAAACTACAAACAATATTTCCTAGATAATGTCTCATTGGTCTAATGCGTGTCCTTGTTTGTTAACCAACATAATAGCGCACTTGCAAGCCACTTCTGAGTGAGTTATTTAGAACTGGTTCATATATAGTCTTTTGCATAAAATAATATTTCCAAAAATATTTAACGTCATAAAACGAAAAATAATAATCCCTTAAAAGATCAAAACATGCTAAAAATATGGTATGAAATGATAAAAACATGTAAAGACTAAGGAAAATAAACAGAGACAATGATGTAGAAATGGCTTCACACACACACACACACATATATACACTGCATATCCAGAAAGAATACACAATAATTACTTTTATCTTCTCAGATATTTGTTTCATATATCATTGTATGATCAAATTAGATAATAAACTAGAGCAAAGCTAAAAAAAATATAAATAAATTGTTAAATTAAATTATAAATGATTAAAATAATTTAGCATCATCTTTTGAAGATATATATTCTATAGAAAGGTTCCAAAAATAATCTATCTACAAATGGATAAGTGAAAATAATGGATACATACGGAATGGGAAGATCATTGTCACCGTATGCTGGAGCCAACTGCTTGACTAAAGGAGAAAGGTCTTTCTAAAATAAGAAAAAACAAAGCATAAGTTGTTGTCAGATTTGCAGCAAGGAAAAAAAAAAGAAGAACCTTCTACAATGGGAAACTAATAAAGGATGATATTAACCTGGATAGACTCCATGGAGAAAATGGAATTACTGGAATCTAGATAAACCTAAGGTCAATCCAGAACACATAATTAAAAACGAAATATAAAGTTGATAGGAGCAAGAAATGGGGGATATATAATTAAATCTAGATAGGAACATATAATTAAATCTAGATAGGAACAGATAAAAGAAGAAATATACAAAATTCATAGTGACAAGATGAATTACCATTAACAACCTGGCAGCCTTTGAACTTGCAACAATAAGCCACTGCCCTTCTTGTGATGTGTAGAGCCAATCGTGAGCTCTTAACTGAAATATAAACTTTAGTCACACACCAGCTGGATTAAAGCAAATTATATAAGAAAAACACCTAAATTATGGTGGAAAGGGGGACATATTCAAATTATGTATGACATGTCAAAAGAGGAAAACAAAGTTTATGACCCATTTAAAATTAACATGCTGAACTACTAAGATGACGTGAGAAAATTCACACACGTAGAATCAAGTAAAGATATTCAAGAAGGCAAAACTAACTAAAGCCAGCTAATTTTGGAGTTGATAGGAGCAAGAAATGGAACCCAATGTTCTTTAGTTAATAGGAGCAAACTATGAAGTCCTTAGGACAGACATTCAGAAAATTTTAAATTAAAAAACGAGACAGTTGTTGTAGTCCAACTATAAAGCTAGTTCTAAGAAAAACAGAAGAAACCTCGAAATGATGCTTGACAATTGTTAAACAAGTTCAATTTGAGGTGCTTTGTTGAGATTTGATTTATACGCTCAGAAAGCTTATGTATTACTATCTTTACATTCTTGAATAGATAACAAACGAATGCCCAATTATGAGTAACATGACATTCACAAAGCACAATAACAGCTATATAGGGGAACAATAAGTATTGGGGAGAAGAGAGACTAACTTGGGGAACAATGAATACACCATAGTAATAGGTAAAACGTTCTGAATCTTGCTCAGCATCAAGAAGCATGGCATTATAAGAGAAATTGGATACTCCAGGTTCACCTAAAACGAGCTTTATCCTGCGACCAGGTTGCAGCACTGAAATGTTTCCTTTTACCCCAAGTTTCAAGTCTTCAATTGAGTATGATACATCGGAGTCGGTGGAGTATTTTGTGCGGATACTTCTTTCTCTTTCAAGTGCTTCATAAAGTTCACGAGCCTAAACCATGTTACAAAGGTAAATATATATTTTCAACTTCCAAGTGTAATGAAAACAATTTAACTTTGAATTCTATTAGTAACGAGCAATAATGTTCTTGGCTTACAGAAATTCAGAGCATGAAAGTCTAAGATAGAAACTGATGAAAAGTAATTAGAAAATAGAGTGCTTGAAACATTATGTATTTTTATTCTCAAAATCATGCACGTCAATAGGATTATAGGGCTCATAGATGCCATTGTTTACCTGATCACCATGGCTTTCAACAGAATATTCACCCAAGAACGATAATATATCAGATATAGCAGTAGGAGAATCTTTCTCAGCGACTACCACAAAGGTCTGCAGTTGCGGAGTTCCAGGCCGTGGCGCCTGACCAATGGCATGAAGACTCATTTTCCACCCAAATCGGAATTTCGGGAAAAGCAGATCTAAGGAAAAAGCATGAGGAATGTGAGAGAGAGAGAGAGAGAGAGAGAGAGAGGCCCTAGAGCTATGGACTGACATAAGAAAAAGGGAAACTCAGTAATGTCACAAGGAATGGAGATGACCGAGCTGCAACGGAATAGACACGGAGGCCAATGTAATTTATCAATAAGATGCAGATGAAGCATACCTATGACATGAGATTCTGCTAAGGTGAGACAAATGAATTTTCCTCCAGCTTTCAGAACCCTTTTTACCTGGTTATACGCAAAACAGTATATCCATAATCAAGGCCTATCATGCAAGAAAAGTCAAGAACGGTCGAATTTAGCATCGGTATCTAATACCTCACTCAAGTAAAGATTGCCTAGTCCTGGACCACGCTTGGGCTCCATCAACGCATCCAATCCTCCTTTGTCCACAACAGCATTGAAGCTCTCGTCCGGAAACTTAAAAACAAGTAAAATAACATCAAGAAAAAGGAAATTCTTCTTTTCTTGTAGTGCTGAAAAACCAAAGTCGCAATTAAAGCATCCAGTATTGCATAATCAAAAATTACAGTTACACGTTAATAAACCATCTCAACAACTAATTTGTTCGCATGAATTTCGAACTAATTAAACAAACTAATTTCATTGAGGCACCATCTCACTATTTGACATTTAATTTATTCGTATGCATTTCAATCAAAACAAAGACGGTTAATCAGTTGTTATCGACAAATCGGTTGCAAAATTACCTTCAACTCAGTCATGTCCATAACGCGCCACTTCATTTCCGGCCGATCTCTCACATTCTTCTTTAGCATATTCATAATCACCACCTTCGAGAAATCGACGTTTATTACACTGTGGAATCCGGCATCGTACATGTGCTCGGAGAGCCTGGAGTTCCCGCATCCCGGGACCAAGATACTCACATTCTTGGGCTCTGACGGAGGGAATGAGAGATTTTGGACGAGTAGGTCTCGGAGTAACGGCCACTCCGCATACCACTCGAAGGAATCATCGCTGCCTCGAAGTGTGAAGAATTTGTCCCAATTCTCTTTGAGGGTGAAGTCTCCCAGGGTTTCCAGAATCTCCAGCTGATTTGTCTCGCTACTTCGCCCTTCTTCTTTCCTCCGCTCTTGCTTGCTCTTCTTCTTCCCCATTGTTACTGCGTGTTTGTGCGTGAAAGAGATTGCTCTAGGTTTTTTCAGAGGTTTAGCGTTCGTAATTTTAACTGCCGTCTGTATTTATAGTAAAAATGAATTTGTGAGTGAAAAATTGCGCTCAATTTTAAGTACTAAAAATGTAAATTTGGAACTCATAGCGGTCAATGCTTGGGGCAGTAATAGAGCGGTTAATGCCCGTGTCAAATGTTACGATTCAAATTCATTGTCGTAAAGTATTTAAATAATATTATTAAAAAAAGTAGTCATCTAATGCTAATTTAATACTTTTAAATTTAATTTTAAATTCAACTTTGTCGAGTTCATAACATCTACTTTTAATTAGTTACATTTTTCTACTCTAGTTATTAGAACATATTAAATTCTCTAAAATGAGTTTCATAATAATGTAGTAATAAAGCTTATATTTACATTGTATTATTTCGAAAAAAATGACCTCAAAGCTAGTTAAAAAAAATACCTCAAAGCTTACCTAAAACAAGCAAATTAAAAATAATTCAATAATCGAAAAATTAACAAAGATAAACATAAAAATAGAAACGTTGAAAGTTATACTTCAAATTTTAGTATCCTTAACTTTTTCAGATATTTTCTTTGCTTCTATTTTTGCCTTAGCAAGTCTTTTTGCTTGCAAACTTGTTGCTGAAGAATTCCACTTCATTATCTTTCTACATATAGAAAAAATGATTCGAGTTTGAGAAATTGCGCTCAATTTTAAGTAAAAAAATGTAAATTTGGGAACTCAAAGTTAATCGCATTCGATAAATCCACCTTCCAAGTTCAAAGAATTTGAGCACGCATGGCATGTGAGGCCCGTATACTAATAGTTGTCGGTTATTATTTAGTCGTCTTAACTTTTAATGGCCAATTTACAAACTACCTTTTTCTTATGTAGTCGTTTTGATTGACCGGCAACTTCATACTTGGCTCATTTTTTCTATCAATGAATATTGTATAAGATATTTTGTTGTTGGATATTCAATCACGGTAAAAGTATTACCATCTTCATTTTTGTGTTCATGCATTAGCCTTGTGGCAGAGTGGTTAATGTTTAGGCCAAATGTTACGGCTTCAAGTTCACCGTCACATGATCTTTAAACTCTCTTGTAATGTTGTTAAAAACAAGTATTGCTATGTAATGCTAATCTAATACTCCTAACTTTAATTTTAAATTCGACTTTGTCTAGTTCATAACATCTATTTTTAATTTATGAGCCAATACATTTTTCAATTACTCTAGTTATAAGAAGATGTTAAATTCTCTAAAATGAGTTTTCATAATATAGTAGTAATAAAACTAATAGTTTACATTGTATTATTTCGAAAAAAAATTACCTCAAAGCTAGCTGCTTACCTCCACTTCATTATCTTTGTGCATATAGAAAAAAATAATTTAAGTGTGAGAAAATACACTGAATTTTAAGTAGGAAAATATAAATTTGGGAACTCGGAGTTAAGCGGGTTCGATAAACCCAGCTCCCAAGATCATAGTAGTATATACTATGATCTTCACTAACAATTGTCGGTTATTATTTAGCCGTCTCAGCTTTCAATTGCCTATTTACTTACATCAATTTTATTTTTTATTTAGTCATTTGATTGAGGGGCAACTTCATATACTTGACTCATTTTTTCTTCCTAAAAATATTATAGAATATTTTGTTATTGGATTTTCAATCACGGTAAAGATATTACCATCTAATGTTAATCTAATACTTGTAACTTCAATTTTAAATTCGACTTTGTCTAGCTCATAACATCTACTTCAATTTATGAACCAATTAATACATCTTTTTCATTTACTCTAGTTCCTTAAACTGAGTTTTTATAATGTACTGATAAAACTAGATGCTTACCAAAACACAAAAATTAAAAATAATTAAATAATAAAATAATTAAACAGAAATAAGCATAAAAATGAAACGATCAAAGTTAAACAAAGAAGATCATAGTATATACTACTATATTACTGTACAATAATGTTAAAGATGATAAAGGCCAGCTGAATTGAAGCCACAACCACTATACATATATACTTCAAATCTTAGTATCCTTAAGTTTTTCAGATATTTTCTTTGCTTCTATTTCTGCCTTAGCAAGCCTGTCTGCTTGACTTCCAGCAAACTTGTTTCTGAAGAACTCCACTTCATCATCTCTCTGCATATATTCAGTTAACAAAAGGTTAAGAAGCAAACATTACAAATTGCTATGTAACATCATTAAATAGTAGAAAGCTACATATACTATACCATTTCTCTAAATAATGGAGCCGGAGTTCCAATTCTATGACCGGCAGGCAGGATCGCCCAGGGCGTCCTAGTCCTTTCAACATCTCCATCTTCATCAGAGAGTGAAAACCGCGTTTCAAGAGGCAAATTGAGCTGCTTGAGAACCTACATGCACGTTGGAACTTGATGTTTAGCAACACTCGTTGCCTCGTTGGATATTTATACGAGCACAAAGAATTGCAATGCTGCTAATGCAAAATCACCTCAAGGGAGAAAGACGGCATGAAAGGTTCCAGGAGGCATGCAAGAAGATATACTAATCCGAGAGAAGTTTTCATGACCACGGAACAACAAGGTCGATCCTCCTTGTAAAGCTTCCAGAACTTGCTTTCCTACATGAAGAGTAACGCCTCATGGCTTAATAAACCTTATAAGTTCTAAATAATCAAAATTTGTAGCAGCATGCGTACTTGCAAATAAGCATTTCCTTCACTAGATATAGTCATAGCTATCTTCAAGCCTTGCTTTAGTTTCACCTACATCGATCGCAGTTCAGAATGTTACTCTTGGTGATAAACAGCCACTAAGGCATTACTAGTATTCCGTAGCAAAATAAGGCTCTTTATGCATTAGTTTACCTTCTCCATTGCCTCTACATACTGCTTCACATAACTACCTATTTTCTCTCCCAAAGCTTTAGTCAGTGGATGAGCATCTGCATTCTGAGCATCTGGGATGATGGAACCATATCCTGAACCTGAACTTTTGAAGAAAAATATTAGGCGCCCAAAAGCAGACGTAATCCACGAAAAATTAGAAGTTATACCAGCCATTACGATCATTTTATTCGTATTATTAAAATAAAGCAAACCAAAAAAATATGCTTCCTCTTCAAAAACTTCAGTACTTGTGCCTTCCATAAGATAAACTTCAAGGGAACTTTTAGCGATGAGTAGAGAATCAAATGACGGACCTGGAGCCTTAGCAACGAAACTCAGGACTCGGTTGACAAAATTGCCTAGATTGTTCAGCAACTCAGAGTTAAGCTTTGCTTGCAAATCAACCCATGAGAATAGTGTATCCGATACCTACAGATCAGTTTGTTAGGATGACTTATAATTTTATACATTTAAAAGAAAAGGTGCTTCGTAAAGAGCCTACCTCTGGCCTATTGGTCAGCAGATAATATCTCCACACCTCAACTGGAATATTTGTGTCTTTTGCATCATTTCCAAACACGCCAACGCCCTTGGTCTTTGAGAATTTTCCTAACATCAGAGTAAACAGTTAGACAAAGGTTAGTAATAATCCAGATGACGATTGTGGTCAGACTGTCACAGCTGAAATCAAAGTGCTACATCTGATCTACTCTGATATGACTAACCAGTTTCATAGTTCAAATACTCTGTAACACTGATGGTTTTCATTAATGTCCAGTTTTCACCGGTTCCAATAAGAGTGGAAGGAAACATCACCTGAAAATCAAATACCATTCACCAGTTTAAGAAAGCATGCCAAATATAAAAATGAAACGCTATTACCAGTCAACGAGGAATGAGTGCTATTACAAGCATCCTAAAACAAGCAAAATAGCATCCACCAATGATGTTGAAAATAGTTCTAGTAAGATAAATTATAATATGAAGTGCTCACTCATTGAGAAAGCTGTGTACCAATTTCGGAAACTTACAGTGTGAAAGGGAACATTATCCTTGCCCATGAATTGGAACAGCTCCACATTTTCAGGATCCTTCCACCACCTTTCCCATTCAGATGTGTAGCATGAAGTGATTGAGATATATCCAATTGGAGCATCAAACCATACATAGAATACCTAATGGTCACATTGTAAACAGCACAAGTATAATGCACTATTAGAAATCGTCGTTTCATATTACTGTAACCAACTATGCCACATTAATTATATATATTATCATCTGATTTTACCTTATCCATAAATCTCTCGTGCGGGACAGGAACTCCCCATTTCAAATCTCTCGTTATACAGCGTGGTTTCAACCCGTCCCTGAGCCAAGCTTGCGTTGCTTGAATAGCATTCTGACTCCACCCTCCAGTCACTGACATGTTGTTTATATATTCTTCTAATTTTCCCTTCAGTGAGGGAAGTTCAAGAAACATGTGGTTTGTATCGCGGGTGGATGGAGTGCTGCGACAAACCTGTTTATGAAGTGGGAATACGGTTTAGATCCTTTCTTCTAATCCATGTCAATGAATATATTTTTATAGCTATAATAAGATCAGGACCACACCTTGCACTTTGGCTCTAGTAGTTGGTCTGTAGAACTTATTAGCTTCCCGCACTTTTCACACTGGTCTCCACGTGCAGAATCGTAGTTACAACCTGGTCTAGGACAAGTACCCTCCACAAACCGATCTGCCAAGAATCTGTTACATGTTTCACAGTAGAACTGCACGAAAGAAATTTTATTTGGACGAACCACAAGAAGATGAGAAAAAGTGAAATGTAAACTAACTGATTCAGAAATACAGAAACAGGTAAAGAGTAGTTGATGACCATAAAAACCACATAGCAATAAACTTTAGGCTCTAGTGAAAGACATAACCTGTTTTATAATGTTTTCAGAAAGCCATTTATTCTCCAGCAGTTTCTTGAAAATATCTTGACAAACTTCAGTCTGCTGAGGGCTTGAGGTGCGGCCAAACTCATCAAAGCTTATATTGAACCACTTGTATACCTCTTTATGAATAGCATGATATCTGCTTGACCAACAAAACTTGGATCATGGATAAATTCAGCAAAGGCCAAAATATATTCTAATGTCCAGTTTCATAGTCATCAATCATAATGGATGCTGTCTTCTACATCAAAAGTTAGTAGCATATGCAATATCAAATAAAATACAAAGCTAAACATGCATCGTACCACAAACATTGTTATATAACACCTATAGTAATTGCCTTTAGGCGTTCCCGCAGCTATTTACCTCTCAAAACAAAATTTCAATTAGGCATATAATTATTAGTTCTGGTAAAAATGACTCAAAATGATGACACTTATATAAGGCATCATTTATACACTGCTATAAGAGGGTCCAAACTAATACTAGTACTTAACTTATTATGAATATCTAATTGATAGAACTTTCTATTTTCATAATTATTCTAATCATTATTCAGTTTCTACGAAGCTTTTGTTTGAAGAAAATTCTATTTGGTTCTGAGACTTATATAATGTAGAAAAATGAAAACGAAAATAATTTATTATATTAAGATAATCAACACACTATGTTTAAGTTCATATATAGTTAAAATGTTCTTATCTCAATAATAATACAATATAGTATGTACAATGAAATAAAAATGACGAATATTATCATTTATCATGCACTTTAGGAGAGTTGTCTTCCACAAAACTCAGACTCTAACACAGAGAAAAATACTTAGTAAAACTACATAAATATTTAAACCAGGATATTATAAGAATATATTATAAATCTGAAAACAAGTTAATTGTCTTTTTTTACTTCAACATGTAAAACAGCTAATAGGGATGAAGGTTCAATATTGTCTCTATTTGACAATTGTATCCTCTGAAAATAATATTCACCGGACAGACTTTAAGATGATAAAATCACTTGCTTTAGTTTTAGCATCAGACATTTTACCAAACTCAAAAGAATATCAAGTAAGATTTTGTCTTCACTTTCTTATGCACTATCAAGAATCGATTCTTCAGAAATTAAAATGTAAGAATCAGAACCAATTCTTAGGGAATACCAGTCCAACTCCACCATCAGATGTCACAAATACTTATAAATAAATTTATTCATATGCTTATGAAACAAAGCTTTTAAAAAGTAATCATCTAAATATGGGCATATAAGAAAGGGTTAATTGCAAATGAAGGCACAACCTTTTCACTCATTTGTAAATTTGTTATAATAGCACCACGTTTTATTATTGGCTTATTAAGACATGACCTTTCAATTTATTGCAATTTGGATCACGCCTTCAATTTCGAGTAACTGAAAAATTGACGTGGATTTTTTTGTTTTTTTTTCACGTCACAGTTTGCAGATCACCGGAAATTGAAATCGTGATTTTGCAATGAATTGAAAGATTATGCTCATTTGCAATTAACTCGATAATAAAACAGAGATGAATTACTTGTCACAGATTTCTTTGGGAGAAGAGCCCTCCTCCATAGCCTTATTCTCAGTTGCAGTGCCGTACTCATCCGTTCCACAAATGTAGATCACGTTATAATCCCTCATCCGGCAATACCGTGCAAAAACATCGGCGCTCAGAACGCCTAAACCAAAACAGAAGCCAACAATAAATTAATTCTACAAACTAAGCTTAACTAAAACTAACACAAAGATGCAAATCGCAGCTAAATGAACAGGAATCAAAATCCTGTGCCAGTATGCAATTGACATAAAATTAAAGAGAGGCGAGTTGAAGAAGCGGGAATTACATCCGATGATGTTGCCGAGGTGCGGGACGTTGTTTACATAGGGCAAGGCGCTCGTGATGAGGATGTTTCGCTTCCCTTGTACCGGCAGCTTCGCCGCTGCGCTGCCATCGCCCATCTTTTGCTCCTTTCTTTTTTCTCTAGAGAGAGAAAATAAGTATTTATATAGGAAACGAAAAATATGCGCGCGCGGGAGTTGACTTAAGTATGTACGTATTTTCTTCTGCTCTCTTCTTTCACCTTAAAAAAATGTTTTTTTTTATAATAATATAATAATGAATCTTACAAACTATAGTCGGATATATTCGAGGGAGGCAATCTCCATGCGACCTGCCGCTGGATCATGCGATCGGATTCAAGTCGGATTGAAATCGAGCTCAATCGGTGCTGGAACCCAATCAGTGGCGGAGCCACTAAGCAATACCATGTAAAAAAAAAAAAAGACAAATTTTTTATTGTATGAAATTTTCAAATTATCAACATTTTGTGTGAGAAATCACGATATAAGCCCCCATTCCTGTATCGAAACACACGAAATATTTAAAATTTAGAAGGAAAAAAAAATTAGCCCTGATCATAAATTTTTTCTGGCTTCGTCACTGAACTCAATGACCGCTGAGTGCAATCCCAGTCGGCGCTGGATTTTTTTATTTTTATTTTTTTTTACTTTGATTTTACGGCTCCGCTTCGCTTCGATTACTAATATAAGATAAACTTAGTGACAACAATTTGGACATTTCGGCTCCCCTCGCTCGATATTTTAACCAAAGAGAAGCGACAAACAAAACGAAGAAAAAAAAAATTCCAGCGCCGGCTGGGATTGAAATCCAACGGTCTCTGAATTCCAGCGCCGGCTGGATCCGGTCGCATGGCATGTGACCAGTTGCATACAAGTTTTTGCGTATTCGAGGGGATATAGTAGATACAGCTCTATTTATAATGTTATAAAGTTGGGATTTTAAGATTAATTACTTGGTTTCGTCAAAACAATATTTATGATTATTTGTTTTAAATGGAATTAAAACATATGATTCCCATTCTAATATTAACTTTTTTGTTTAATTGACTAGCTTTAAAGTCTTGAGTGAGATTATTTCACGTGTCATATTTTGTAGGATTATTATATTATATTCAGCTGAAACACAAATAAGTAAATGGAAGCAACATTATAAATGTATACAAGTGGAAGCAACATTATGCATTGTGAATCTATGTAGAATGTGTAATGATTTTACATGCGTATAATTCAGGTTAATCATAATTAAGGTTATTTTATATATAGTTCATGTAATTATTGTTTATCTGAATATACATTAACACGAACATAATTATGCATTATTAAAATTGATTAATTGATTAAATATTTATACTGAGTAGGTGAGCAACACAACATATTGGGTGATGCTAAAACCCAAAAAATGGAGAAAGTGTCTTAAAGATTGATATAAATCTTACAACCAAAGGAATGAACGGTTCAAAAAAAAAAATCAAAGAGAAAACCACATTTTATAACTCCAAATAATTTGAAATAAGTAATAAATATAAAAAATAACTTAATCTAAACCATTGATTGAGTAATACTTAGGGAATGGTTGGTACACATGAATGGAATGAAGTGGGAATGAAATGATTCTTGTAATGGAATAAAGATAGAAAAGAAAATGGAATGAGAAATGCATTAAATATACTTTCACCTATCCATTGGAAAGAATTAACACATGACGGGGGGAGTATATATACCCTATATCTATATATATATTGAAATTCGAATATTTGTACCAATTTACAAATCTACTTGGAATAAGTGGTGATGATTTTTGGTTCAAAAAAAATGGTGAGGATTTTTTTTCTCTCATGCACATTTTCAGGAATTTTTATACGATTATAAATGGAGTTTTGGGACAAAAGGACGGAGGGAATGAAAAAGACTTTTCTGAAAAAATAATAATTAAAGTCATGCATATTGAAAATTAGTGCGCATAGATATGAAAAGATATATTTCTAGTAGTATATTGTTAGGTATGCAACCATCATAAGCATTTGATACTAAGTTGATCCCCCACAGTTTTTGGAAATTCCAACTTGTGTAAGTCCATAACAGCAAAAGTGAGACGCATTAATACATCTTTTTTCCACATTAAGCATCGAACCATCTTCCTTTGTTCTTAAAAAGTAGCCCACAAAACAAATAAATATGCACATTCTCAAATCGATTTGAAAGGTGGCAACTTCCTTTCTTCTCACATTAGACTTGTCATCTATTAGGAAATAATAACCACACACACTATCACGAGAAAATACGAGAGAATTATTTACTCAGTTCGATACGATATATATCTACGTTTGGGGGCGATGTCAAGCCAGGGATTTCACTATATTTTTCTGGATAAAAATTACAATGGGAGAGCACCTACATATAATAGCACAAATTGAATCCTAACATAATTAAACTAGGAAAAAACTTGTGGGCTAAGAAAAAGCCAAGTAATCATTTTCAAGCTCCATACACCAACATCATCATCAAATTTTCTCAAAATTGGTTTTGTGTGAAATTTCAGAAATTGAAAGGTGGTGGTGTTGTGTAAACTGAAAAGTCGTGTTTAGGATCTGATTTTGGGCAAAATTTGTATAATTTGTGGCAATTAACCATTATATATACTAAATCCTTGAATAATCAATCAATTAATTACAATAAATACTAAAGCAACCACATGTGCATGTAAGTGCAAGATAATCTAGTTGTGGTGGTAGGTGGCCCTTCTTGGGGTGTGCGTGACAGTTTCTTGGCTGTTACATGGAGAGTTGCGTAGGGCAGTGCTGGCTTAGAGGCGCGGAGGTGTTACTAGACTGGCACGGAGCAAGAGCTGTTTGGCATGGAGTGTGCTAAGGACGTCTCCTTTTCCCTCATGTGGTTTGCCTAAGGGGGATTTACCCACAGGAGGTTTTTACTGAGGCCCGCCTTCAGGTGCTTGTCTGGCATTTTGAGGTGTTCGTTTTAGAGGTGCGATCGGTGCCACGATGGGGGACATCAAGTTATATGCCTTGTCTTATTTAGCTGATTCTGCTAAGTTGTAGCTATTTATGTTGTTTTCTCATGTCAAAGCGCATGTATTTTGGCATGTTTAGCCGTTTGATGTATACTTTTGTAAATTCTTTTAATTATTTAGTATAATTTATTTACCGATAAAAAAAAGTGCAAGATAATCTACTTGTCTTATGTCTGGGATAACTTGTTCATAATATATATTTGTTTAATTTGGGTAGAGTTGGACCATACCGAGTTGGATTGGATTAGTCCGGTTCACATGATAATTTTAATGCTCGACCCATAACTTATACACTTTTTTTAATGTATACAACTTTTCTTTGTAGAGTATAATAATTGCTCAACATTACTTAATTACGGTCGTGTTATATTGATTGAAATAAATTCTCCTCACACAAATATATTTAGGACACTCACAATCAATGTTTTAAAAACTGGACCGGAGGTCGACCCGGTGAGGCCTCCGGGTCAAGGTTCAACCGTGATTGAACCGTTTAATTGAACCGTTTAATATTAAATAAATAAAAATAATAATTAAATACATAAAACTATAAAAAAAAATCATAATTTTATAACTTTCCAACTAATAAGACAAAAATATGAATATTAATATCAAATCCAATAAAATTCCAACAAATATTCATAAAAAACACATTAAAATCCTTAGCAACAGATTAATTTTAATTATTCTTTTTTGATGATATTGATTCTTATTTGTTTTTCTAATATATAATTAATTAAAATAATTTTTATAATTTTGTATATTTAAAAAAATTTGAAAATATGATATTTTCTAAAAATCCGGCGATTTTTTAAAATGAGCGGTTTTGACCGGTTCTGACTGGTTTTGACCCATCACCGGTTTTTTAGCACTAACCGGACCAGAACCATGACCGGTTCCCGGTCGAACCAGTCGAACCGGCCGGTCCGGTCCGATTTTTAAAACATTGCTCACAACAGAAGTCACATTCCTCTAGTCATTCCCAAATAAGTACAATCCACAACGAAGTGAAAATGATTATCACTTCTTCGTTGCAAAATAAAATCTTAAATTCCAAGCGTTATCTGAAAAGTAAGAATGTTACATCATATCATGGGATACCGACATGTTGATATCTTGATTAATGGAAGCAAATAAAATAAAAATAACAAGGAATTGGTCGACATCGAACTTTTTTTCACTAGGTAATTTGGTATAAGGTTGAAATCCCAAGTTAGTAAATAATTAAAATAAAGTTACATTTACTTACATTTACTTATTCAGTCACGAGATGCATTTAAAAACAGACAACAATATTTTAAAATTATTCAATAATGTGAGGGAATATTGATGAGGTCAAATGTTTTAGATTTAGATCTCGCAAACTTTTTAAATAAGTCGAGTTTGTCTCAAATAATTTTCAAATGTAATATATAAATAATTTGTAGGCTATTACATAGGAACGGTGCTTGAGCTTTTCACCAGTCTATAAATGCTCATGTATAGTACATTTTTGTTCGTAAATAAATCACACGAGAAATGGTTATGAAACTATCCGTGCACAAATGATGGGATTTGCAATTTTAGAAGTACTATATTTTACTTAATTATTTCATAAAATAATACTACTATAGTACTATTAGATATATACCACATTTTGTTTATTTCTTCTACTTTTTTTCTAGATGAAAATACTCTCTTCGTCTAAAATGATATCATATGTCATTTCCCTTTCCTTTATAGTAGAGCGCATTGCTAAAAGAAATTCCCTAACGCACCTTTATTTAAAGTTTTGTAGGGAATAAGCATTTGCTTTCAATAATTAAATAAATAAAGGTATTAATACGTTTATATTCAATAACGGTTATGGATTTTTACGACATAAAAACAAAAAGTTATGACGTTTATATTTAAATGTATCATGAACTTTCTTTAGCTGGATAATTTTACAAGGTATATATGAGGTGAATAAGATAAAACATTTGCTTTTTTCTTGCGATTTGGAAGTGAATCCGAATGCAAGTAGTCGATATGGGGGCGCCGTACTAGCACGTACGAGCCTTCTTTTATGGGCACCAAAATTTTCATTTATCATTTGTATGTTCAATATCTTTTTTCATTTATCAATAATATTTAGGCAACTGTATCCCACTTTAAAAAAATCTAAATTATTTATTACCCCTTTAATTTTTAATAATATTTATTACTCCCTATGAACTTTTAGGAAATTGACAGGGGTTTATCTTTTTTTAGAAGCACAATTCTTATTAATCATTCAATACATAATTCAAATGTTGCTTTTTTATTGTTCTTTTCTTCACACTCTTCACATGTGTGTGATGGGTTGTTCCTGATATATGGTTGGATCTATGCAATAAGTTATTACATCAATAACATTTTTCAATTTTATTGTTGGGTCATAACTTTCGCATATTGTTTATTATTTTTATTATTTTATTGAATGATAATATTGTCCTTAAATTCACTGTAGTAATAGGCATAAAATAATCAAACTACATTTTATAACAACTAGTATAATTAACGTGCATTCGCACGTTAAAAACAATAATTATTACAAAGTTCAAGATAAAGCTTATGACTCATACTAATTAGCCATTTGATTTTAGAGTTCAAAATATAATACACAAATCTTATCAAGTGCTTACTCTGAAAAAGAAACTATTCTCTCCAAGTAGATTGATATTCATATTCATGTATTATTGTTATTGTCTAATTTTAAAATCTTTTATATATGTCAATTCATCGTTCTATTAATACATACAATTAGTTTTAATCTCTTCGTGTCGTTGTAGCTGGTTTTAACTGCGACACAATGTAGACTATAAAATGCATGCTTATATTAAAATGAAGGAAGAATATAGAGCAAATTAAATCCATATCTTTAAGCAGAAGAATACTTGTTGTCAACTTATGATACTCGCACAATTATTTTGTTTCTATCTCGGCTTATTAAAATAATTATAAAATTGTCAAGTCATGTAAAACAACAAAATATGATGTCACATAATCATATATTGTCAACTTCTAATAACATAGAACAAAGAAAAATATAGCTATCTCCATAATCTTTAGACATAAATAAATCATTCATTTCATATAATGAATATCATGTTGATCTTCCTAAAAAAGAATAAATCATAAAGATTTCACTTTTTTTTGTTCTTTCAAACTTGAACTCATTAAATCAAATTTTGAACGATCATACAACACAATCCAAAAGAAAAAGGGTTGTCAATACCAAACAAAATCGAGAAAAGAAAAAAAACAACTTATCTTAAAGAAAGAAACCTGAACAGTTCGATCCTAAATATATATGACTGTTCTTCAAATTATTGCTCTCTTTGAATTAAGAAATTGTGTTAAGAAATTTGGTATATTTTTTTTAAAAATAAAGTGGCTTTTTCTCATCGTTGCTTTCTTTGCATTAATAAAGTGGCTTCTTCTTACTTCTGTCAAGAATAAAAAATAATATATTAACAAATAAATAGTTAAGTATACCACACAAGTATATGTATAGAGAAATTACCTTAATATGGTTTATCATGAATATATACTATTGTACGTTTACGTTTTGACATATGCAGATGCAGTAGACCTTTTTTATGGACCATGGGTGAGAATAGAATTAGTGCCAAGTTTTGATACATCGAAAAGATTAAATGATTCACACGGATTGATTGAGCCTAAAAAATATTTAAGAATCTTAAGTTGCCATGTTGGAAGATTGGAGGCAACTTGAAGTTACAAAAGTAAAGAAAAAAGGCTGCACAATAACCTGAGTAAAATCACGTATGGACGAAATAACAAGACTGATATCACATGATAGGTATATTAATAAGAGTATATTTCTTTCACATCAAAATAATATAAGGTAAATAATATATATTATCAATAAGGTAAGTTTGTATTTCTTATGACATATTATATATTATATATCTTGCATTACATTATTGCCCTTAATTTTAATAAATAGTTAGAATATTTTAGAGATTCAAATTTTGTAAAACAAGACTCTTTTTATATAAGTATAAATATTCATTTATATAGGTATCGATATCAACAATTAATTTTGCAGTTTCTGATTTACGTGATATAAATTTTCCATGTTTGTCATATCCATTCTTTTCACTGATAAATTACAAGTAAAGAGAATGCATCTTTAAGATAAAGATAAATTTGTGAAAAAAAACTTGGGCACTACTGTAATTTAAAAAATACGCGATAATCCTCTCCGACGAGTGGTCGTTGAATTTGCAGCGATAATCCCCGAAAAGTAATCTCAGTTCGCCTGCGGCCGTAGCATCTTCATTCTCTCTCCCACTATAGAGCCAAACATGTCGTGGTCTCCCATTTGCATTGTTCTCATGTCCGAAGATAATCTTGGTGGCGGGATGTCGGCGAAGGCACATGTTTTAGTGGTTGCTCGTAAATCATAATCATTAGAGGTGAATGCTCTCGCGGCTCCATTGAAAGTAGTTACTCTTTGGAAACTACAAAAATCAACTTCTTTATCACTTACTCTAGCTATGAATGATTTGAGGGCCCCAAAAAATAAAAATAAAAAGAAAAATTAATTTTACAATTTGAAGGGCCTGATTATACCTATTTTAAAATGATGCCCTAAATTAAATGTTGATGGTCTATTATAAAAATATAATATTTCGATAATCACCAAAACTTGTATAAGACCTGCCGCACCCCATGCGACCGCCGGGGGGCGCGTGGGGTACAGGCGCCTGTCTATTTTTTTTTTCCGATTTTTTTCTTTAAATTCCTGTTTTCTGAAAACCTGTTTTTTTTCCAGCTTTTATTTCATTTTTTTTTTTTTTAAATTCAGCTTCTTTTCTGTTTGCCTCTTCGTTTTTGTGTTTGCCGCTTCTTCTTTGGTCAAGATTCGAGCGAGGGGAGCCGAAGGCATCGGAACGAGCCGAAAAAGTTCAAATTGTTGCCCGCTGATTATCCTTATATTAATAATCTGAGCGAAGACGAAACCGTAAAATCGGAGAAAAGAATTAAAATTAAAAAAAGAATTAAAATTTAGAAAAAAAGATCCAATCAACGGATCAAATCTGAATTAATCAGGCCAACCCGACCCAACCCGATCGCATGTCACCTGCGGCAGGTCGCATGCAAACCCCCTCTTCGATAATTATATTATTATCCTTATAAAACGAAACTGCCGACTTCTTAAAGCGTAGAGCAATCGTGTGATGGTTTTCACACTCCCAGTCACGTGCCATGAGCGCGTGGTTCCACGGTTCCGAATAGGTGAGGAAGCAATTTAAAATCCAAAACTCGAACAACTAAACTCACTTATGTTTCCCAAACACCTAAAAGCCGAAATCGCTATAAATACATCAAAATCCCTCTTTCAACTATTTCGATTAAATAATTTCCCAATTGCGAATTAAATTTAAGGAAGGAAAATTAAAAGAGAATCCGGCCATGTACTTGTATTCGCCTTCACGAACACACATAGAAATGCGTATACAGCGGTGATATCTATATTTTTTCTGCCGAATTTCCAAGGGTTCGTGTGTGTGACTGCAGCGGCCGCGGCGCAGATCTGAGTTTCTGAGGTCAGTTTGCTTTCTCAATCGGCTATTTTTATCTGCGCGTGGTGAAAGTAATGCGGAATTCAAGCGGTGCGGGTGTTTGATTGATCGCGGAAGTTAATTCTGATTTTTTTGATGATTTATTGGATGCGGAGAGTTGTTTTGTGGAGAAGGTTGGCGGTTTTGTTCAGTGGATTGATTGGTGCTTCGTTTGCTGGAATTTTTTTCGGGAATGATATGCGTGTTGATTTTAGTTTTTGCATTACTAAGTTTTCCTCCTTTTACTACTTTTGCTAATTTTTACTTCTACCAAATATAGTTCTTCATGATTGATTACTGCTGCGTTTGTTGGAATGTTCTGCATCTGATGTGAAATGTGGAAGTTGATTAACATGTTATTGCCTTTCCAAAATGTGGAAAAATATAGGTGGCTGAGGCCTACTGATATTTTTAAGATGCATTTTCGATCTCTTTCAAGGAACAATTTATTATTGATAAGTCAAAATAATGTGCCAACTGCAATTATGCATCTTATCATTGATAACTAATAATGTTGAGATTTCTGCTAAATGTGTAGTTGTTATGTGGTTATGTTTGTGGTTCCTTGTGCTGTAGAAGTCAATATGACCATGCTCTCGACACTGTATAGAGTTTTTCACCTCCATGCGTGATTACAGTAACTTTCCTCTACTTATAAAATTTACATATGATCAATTTCAACAGAAGTATGTAATGATTGAAGTGATCTTGAGTGGGTGGGTTCAATCTGTAGTTGCATTTTGTTTGTTAGATCTATTCATAAACCTTTTTTGTTTTTTCTTTCAATTGCGAGTCAGGTTATGCATTAATATCTATGATTTGCTGGACACCGTTACTGTTGATCCCTAGTTGCAGTTGCCCGAGGAATGAAATAGAAGTAGACTAGTGATGGAAAGATTTGAAGTTTGTGTTTCAATCTTTTGATTATATTTGTCAACTAGATTTGTGATTCTCGCTTCTATTTGCAGTATGGTTATTAGGTTTCATTATTTGTTGAAGAAGCTGTACGGTATATTTATAAAAGCAGATTAAGCTAGGTTGTTACTTATGGATAGTGTATGAAGATTTAAGGTTGTATCAGATTTTCATGGTTCAGTTGTATTTGACGTGTTGTTGACATGGTTGAAATATATGATTTCTAGTACTTAGTCTTGATAATGAAATGTCCCACCTCCTGATCTGCATTACTGCTACTATTATGGTGTATATTTTCCCATCGGTACCTCAGAATTTATATTTATATTCTTCTTATAGATCGTGAAGATCATTCTAATTTGATACTTTGTAAGTTAGCTCATATCTGGTCTGCACAATTAAACAGATTAACAAAAAAAAAAAAATTATCTGTAGGATTCTGGAAATAATTGCATCCCTGTGTGCTCTTACGAAGGCTGATAGTAGTGAAGCTTAAGTACTGAGAAATGGCGGATGGACTGTCAAGTTTTTGGGGGCCTGTGACATCCACACATGAGTGGTGTGAGCTGAATTATGCTCACTCTTCCTACATAGCCGAATTTTTCAACACCCTATCTAATATCCCATGCATCATCTTAGCACTCATTGGTCTTGTTAATTCACTGAGACAGCGATTTGAGAAAAGGTTCAGCGTTCTCCACATATCAAACATGATACTTGCCATTGGCAGCATGCTATATCATGCCACATTGCAGCGTCTGTAAGTTCTTATTTTGTGTCCTTCCTTTCTGCTTTATTATTTGAGCTCATTGTGGGCCCATGATTATCGATGTTTGCCGGGAGCTACTTTTGTTTATTCTTTCGATGAACCTGATCTTTTTGGAAAAATTCCTCCAAATTTTTTTAGGAATTAGGACATATTTTTCACTCTTACAACTGGGATCCAATCCAACTAAACCAAACTGCCTAACAGAAAAAGAAAATATAAGTTGTTTCACACAAAGAAATCTTTATAGGCAACATTTCTTCATGATGTCTTTTAAGAACATAATATAAATGTTATTATTTCTTGCAATTTGGAATCAGATCTATATCCTTTAATGTACTTTCATCCTTACGCATGTGACATTTAGTGGATGGCAACATTATTTCTCGTCAATCTCATATGTTTCATGACAGTGTAGTATTGCTTGTTTACTATAGGAAACCATGTAACTCTTGAAACCTGCAGTTGGAAGTTTCAAATTTTAAATGTTCAAAAAATGGATTGTTGGTTGAGATTTTACAGAAAAGAGACCTTCTATGAGCCTGTGTGTGTACTAAAGAAGTGAGAGCCAGCCTTTAGCCTAAGTGGGCTTCGATTGTTATAGTAATGTTATGGCATGCTTCCTTTAACTATATAGAGAAGGTTGATGATGATCATTGTGATTGTTTCTGAGTATTCATCTATTTATGGTTTTTGACCTGATTGACAGTGTTCCTTAACTGGCTTGAAGTTGGTCTCATATAAAGGGCATGTTGCTAAGACACAGTATCCTGGTTGTGACGATATTTTGAGTATCTATTTAGTTCATCTTGTTTTACGTGTTTCTGTAGCTGCTAGGATCACACTATATAAGTCAAATAGTTTCAATGAAATAGTTTATTTAAGCTGACTCTAGTTTTGATATATCTAGCACTCCTTTGATTTCACGCATTCTCTCGGTTTTGTTTGAATTTATTCAGGCAGCAGCAAGGGGATGAAACACCTATGGTGTGGGAAATGCTCCTTTATATCTACATCCTCTACTCTCCTGACTGGCATTATCGAAGTACAATGCCCACGTTTTTGTTTCTCTATGGGGCAGTATTTGCAGTTGCACACTCACAAGTTCGCTTCGACATTGGTTTCAAGGCGCACTACGCACTGCTTTGTCTCCTTTGCATTCCTAGGATGTACAAGTATTATATTCACACAGAAGACAACGCTGCTAAGCGGTTGGCAAAGCTCTACGTCGCCACTCTTTTGATGGCAACTATCTGCTGGCTAGTTGACCGTCTCTTATGCATGCATATCTCGCAGTGGCCTTTCAACCCACAGGGTCATGCCTTGTGGCATGTTTTAATGGGTTTCAACTCGTATTTTGCCAACACGTTTTTGATGTACTGCCGAGCTCAACAACGAGGGTGGAATCCGAAAGTAGAGCACTGTTTGGGTATGTTCCCGTATGTCAAGATTCAAAAACCAAAAGCCCAGTAGACATGAATATTAGTTGTGAGAAAGTGCGAACATGGTACTTTCTGGTTGGCGAAACTGAGATTCATTTTTTGTCTTTTTTTTTTTTTTTAAATTATTATTATAAACATGTATGTAAATGATATAGCTGGGAGTAAACTTAGTTGGTTGATATTTAAATTTTGACTGTAAAATTAGCATTTTGTGAGGTGGCATATTTTTAGACTCCCACTCGACACCCCACAAATTAGGCGTTTATTTTTAAGTTGTTTTGATCTATTCTCCTATATCGGTTGTGTATTTATTTATTTATCAGCTGTTGGGAAGGGTTCTCCATTTCATTCGTTTTCTTTCCATCGTTCATGCGAGCATGGGATTCTGTCTCATCTTTACCACATTTATATCTTTGTGACCGTACACTATGGATTGATTTTACAGAGATATTTATAGATTCGTATAACAGGATGCAATCTCGAGTCTTGACCCCTTGTTTATTTTTAATCCCAAACTTTTATGCTTTTATCAATTTTATTGTTTTTGTCTATTCATCACTCATCGAAGTGTCCATTTGATAGCCATTATTGAGGATTGCCGATGCACATGCTTTCAACAAAATAAAGTATTTGCTCCATCGATGCAGGACATAATTTCTAGTCAGCATTTTATAATTATGATCTTGTACTTGCCCATTCGTATCCTGCCTGAAATTATAAAATTTTCAACTTCAAGACTTATAAAATGCATCTAAAAAATCAGACTACCATATCCATGCACACTGTAACTGTGGTCGAGAGCAACACAATTTTTCCTATCAAAATAAGTATACAGTAAATTTCATCTCTATATCAGCTCTACATTGGTAAACTGTTCTGTGAAACTATTTCTAATACTACTATAAATTAGATTCAAAACTGCAAGCTGCTTATTGTGAAGATGCTACAACTCATGTTTCCTACCCATCAGCTCTCGACTGGATAGAAGAGGCTCAACGAACCCACTGCAAGAATACCACAAAGAATACTAGGGCCATGCCCAGAAGTAGGTAAGTGTGTATATTTACCGCAAAGAATTGTATCTTGTAAGCAAAGCCTTCCCGTGCAATCTGGAAGAAGCACGGACTTCCACAAATCAAGCTTCAAGCATTAGGCCGTTAGCTGGTTAGTGGGCAGTTGAACCTGCTAAAAATGACCGTCGCTTACACTGTCCCCACCGTTAACTAGCTAAAGCACAAATCCTTCAACAGACAGCTCTACTGTTTTGGCACAACAACTGCCAATTTCAGATTACCCAGCTGGCACAACAAGGCCGGATTTTTATATATAGTGACCCTTGCCATATTGTCATCTGCCAAAACAACATGAGCAATGCTAAAAGCTTCACCCTTTTCAATTGCAAATTGCCACTCTCTGATTGATATAAGAAACCAATTCTTTCTTTCATATCTGGTCGCTTTTACTTCAATATATTCAGTAGTGTTTTCATCACCCTCCAATAGAATATCATAAGGCAGTCCAGTTTCTTTAGCTTCATTTACCCATTTCACAGACCGACCACCTTTTTCTTCCCCCGTGATATAGTTAAACGCTACGAGCTCCCCCAATCGCCCTGTGAGCAATGCCTGCTGAGCAAGTGCCTGATCATTCACATTATTAACCGATGGGCCAAATCCATTGCTATCAGGAGAAACAAGATCAGCAGAATCCAGTAAGTTCAAGTTGGGAGCCGCAAAGTTGCTTGGAAGATTTGACTGCGATTCTTGAACCTCAGCCACAGCTAGAACTGCTCCCTCAGCGGTTGAATCAGCTTCAATGTTCATTTCACTGCTAATATCATTCAGAGAAATATCTTTTGCTTCAAAATTATTCTGTGCATCATCCCCCTCTTGGATTTGCACATTGCTAGGTCCAGGTGCTCCCGACCTAGATGCATGACCAGAGTCGAAACCAGGTGCAGTTTTCCAATCAACAGGTGGCCAGTTTGACAACTTGATACCAGGCAGTTGTTTGGTTCGCACCTCAACCTTTACAGAGTCGGAAGCTACAGGTGCAGCATTGTTCTCCATCAATGATGAGACGGATTGAAGAGACCAGCTAGATTCCTCAGCAGGGAGTTTTGGCAACTTCTGGCTGTTTAAAATAAAAAATTCTGTTTGCTCCTCAGTCGCACCTGATTTAGCCATGGTCGTGATCATATGTAGGAAATTTGCGAAGTGCAGTTGAGGAGTTCCGTCTAATAACAAACAAGATAACTCTAAAAATACTGAGTGCGAGTCTGATTCTCGACAGCAGTACAAGATGTTCTCCTGCGAAAAAAAAGAAAGAGGGTAACTGACAGAACTCAAAACTCAACGAGGGCCCCATTACTGAGAATGCATCTCAGGCATTAAAGTACCTGGAGAAGGCAGTTACACTGGTGTTTCCTCTTGGACGTAATATCACATTTCTTTATCTTATACCGATAAAACAACTTTTCAACAACAACAATCTTGAGATTTTTGAGATTCTCAAAACAAGACTGCTTAAGTTGAAAATATTTGTCTGGGTGTGTTTTGAAGATGTAGCGCTGAGCATATGGAAGAACCCAATTTACCAGTGAAGAAATGGAACTACTGTCTTCGGGACCTTGGGGAATAGCCTCACGAGTTACAATCTGCCAAAGAAATAATGTTATTGACACTAAGAACGATTATAGAAAAGATCTACACACCTATGTTATAGCCTCAAGATACGCAACTGATTAGACATAATCAATTAGCCTGAGTATGACAAACCAACTTGCACGTAGACAATTAAAAGTATAAAGTAAAAAGACCTCAGAAGTATCAGTGCATTCCAAAGACGACTTAATCACGATTGCAGGCATTAAATGTCTATCATCAAAGTGGTTTCCTTTATTGACTGCATAATGTCACTTTTGGAAACCATTATAAACCAACTAAGCTGTGCATTGCATCCTTCTCACAAACAGGACTGGAGAGTTTGTATAAAAAACAAGAAGAATTCCCAACAATTTACAGCATCTAATAGATAATGAAATTAAGAAAAAGAACCAATAAGTAGAAGCATTAGCTTATTGCCTGTCAAATCAGCAGTGTTCACTTTCCACAAATGGAGAAATAATTTGAGATGTGAAATAACAGTAAATTTCTAACAGAGATAAATTAGGAGTTTTTAGATGTAAAATAAATTTATACTCTACACACTAATAGAACAAAGTAAATAGCAATTCTAGAGAGTTCTTCTCCTCAAAGTAATGAAATAAATACATGACAAAGTTGGCCTTTTAAACCTGATGCATGAATCCTTAGGTTATTCCATTATATGATTGTCAATGGAGAAAAAAATATCTTCCCCCTAGATCCAAATTGCAGAAAGAAAGACTATTATCATTTCTCATAGATGCTTGTGAATATTTACATACATATATGAAGAATAAACAGCACCTGTCACATGTTGCTTCCTGCTGCTATAGTAAATAATACAAGTACTTACATATTAATAATTACTAAATACCAACACCCTTTAAGAGGAACACCGGTGAAGTACTATTAAGAGAAGTTAGTCCTTTCCAACAATTATGTATAGAAAAAACGATTTTTTAATAATTAACCATTACATTTACATGCTGCTGCATGAGATTAAGTCTGTTTCTTCTGTTAAAAGCTATTGTAGTAAAAAAAGTTTTCAAGCATTATATACAAAAGAGAACATCAATTTACTGAAGATTTAAGATATAAAGCAACGGATTCAGGGAATTTGTAACATGATTAATTTCATAATCGTGGCTGAAAAATCTGTGGAGAACATACAAACAATTTATTCTCAACTCTACTAAAGCTTGTTTAGAATAAAACAAATGAAGCAAGGAAGGACAGAGCACTTACAGGGTCAATAAAATTTCTTGAATTGAAGCCAGAAATAAATCTTACAGCCTCGAGTCAAGGTCATTTCAACTAAAACTTTTTAATTTTTGAAAATAATATGGATTATTTAATTGGTTTAACTAATACAACTTCTGAACAAAGTAAGAAGTTTTTCATTTCTTAACAAGTATTAAAAGGTAATTACTCCTACTACAAAAATGAACATCATAACAATGCTATGCATGGCACTTGAACAAATTAATTAGAACTATGATTACTATCTTGAATAGACAAATATTTATATACAATTCTAGAATTTTCATATATAGGCATATAGCTTAAGAGGATATATTTATACATAAATTATGATTAGGACAGCAACCAGAGTCACTCCGCAACTAAGCTTATGATAGCACCCATCCTGTAGGATACATCTCAAAGTTTCGGTTTATCGACATAAATACGTAATAAGACATCTAAAAGTAGACATGTGGGTAACAATTCATATATTGGTGTATAACTAGATATAGGACAGCAGAGGTTAAGGTGAAAATTCTATATAAGTTCCCTAATCTTCGCTTTGGCTGTTCTTCTGAAGTGGCAAACTACCATCTCTCTGCCTCTTAATAGCATGTTTATTGAGACCTAGAACCGCGTATAGGTTTTCGAAACTGAAAGCTTGTTTACAATATGATGAGACCTAGAGAAGCACCTAGTCTTACCCCAGTGAAAGTGTGAGCTTCTGCAAATACTAGATCTCAAATAGGCAACACAAAATAACAGATAGAAGGAACTGTTAAATCACAGTAGGGACCCATTCAATACAATTTCTGTGAACGGATTAAGTTACAAATCACAGTTAAATTGAAGTAGGATACAAAATTATATTTAAAAAAATCACAGCAAACATCCGAATAGAAAAAAAATATATATAATGATGCAAAAAGGTAGAATAGAAAATGAAATAAGTAATGAGATTAGTAAAATAAGAAAACAAAAAGCAATATGAGAAAAAGATCTAGGGTAACTAAAAAAATTTCAAAACATGTAGGTCTGCACAAAAACATCAGTAGCAAAAAGTGAATGCAAATTCATTCAACGAACATATTTTTCAAAAAATTCAAGATAAATATTAAGTAAATTTAAACAGCAATTAAAAGATCCAACAAACCTGAAGAAGGTCCAACTCTCTCAAATATGTTATGTAAGTGATCTAACTCAATAGATAAAATCAATACTATCAAATAGAATACATATATAAATCAGAAAAAAGTGAAATCAAAGAGAGAAATACCAAAGCAGGTGAAATATTATTTGATTGGCAAATATTGAGGCAACACTAGAATTTAGAAGATTATAGAATAAAGGAAGAATAACAATGAAAAAGTATTTCATCTCCAAAAAATAAAAATAAAAAAGTATCTTACAAAAGAAGATAAATAAAATAAAAATAATATAGAGAATGATAGAATAGATAAATGTGCATATTAGATGCAAACTGATGGTGTTTGTTTGATTAATATAAGAACAGTCAACAGTGCTATTTTCTGGACCGTAATATATAAAGGGTGTGAGGCAGCAGCCCTGTTTTTCTCCCCTTCAGAACCAGGACCAATTATAACCAAAAAGGTAACAAATACATGAAATGATTGAAAATACATATAGATTCTACTAGTAAATAAATAAATAAATATATAAATAACAAAACACTTAACGAGATTAAAAAATAAAAACAACATTTAAATTTTATAGAAAAATATAGTCTTAAAAATTTAAAGCAATAAGTCTATCAATTCACTTCAATGATCATCAAGCACAAAAAACCAAATAGACACAAAAAAGTGCATATGGAAATTGCAAATTAAAAATATTGAATAAAAACAGCATGAATGAAAAATTATTAGGTTGAAACAGTAGGATATGAAATGAAATAAAATATGAAAATCAGCAGAGGATATAGGAAATTAAGATATATTTAGCTTAACCATAAGAGAATCTACTAAGTTCATGAAATCGAGAACAGGTACTATGGTTCACTTGGTTGTGGCTTTGTTATAATCAATTGATTATTGAGTTGCAAAACAATCAAAGAGAGATTGTTCTTGTAAATGGCAGAAAACAAAGTCCATAAGACCAAACCCAGAAAAAAGATCAATATACACCTCCTTCAAGTTCCGTCTATAAGCTATGAAGACAAGGATCAAACACTACAAGATTACTAGAAGTCGTTATCGAACATAAATAAATCAATTACACATCAACCTTAATTGTTAACAAAGAATACATGTTTAATTATTGATGAATCCCCAAATTAGCATAACGAATGATAATTGTAAGAGAATGTCATGGTCCACAGTGGTAAAAGTGAACCTAACAAAGCATCAACTGATCAACATGACATAGTTGCAAGTACAGCAACCCAAGAATGTCAAGAAAATGAAAGTTACCAACAATAATATAGATCAACAACAATAAGGTATTATCGCTTCAAGAAAAAAAAAATCAAAGAAACTATAACATTTATGGGGATTAAACAATGCAAAAACCAAAGTATTATGCAGCAAAATGGGGGTCATTATTTTTATCATACATTCTACTCAAAATCCACACTACGCTTGATATATTAACAGTAAGGACTACATAGTGGAGTGAGAAAATGAGATTATGGGGTTTATTTTATCTAGAGGGGTCTAATATCCATGCAGCTTATCATACAAAAAGAAAGTCCAGTTGAAAACAAAACATTGTACGACACCAGACTAGCATGTAAAATATGAGTATATGCATGAACATACATAGACACAGAGACAGAGAGAGACAGAGAGAGACAGAGAGAGACAGAGAGAGAACCTCAGAGAGGACAGGAATTTCTAGTTTTTGCACGACAGCTGAGACCTTCCCAGGAAGCATCTGCTTATCTTTCACAGTGGTTTCTTCAAAGCACAGGAAGTCAACACCTTCACGATGTCTAAATTCTTTCCGTAAAATATCATCATCAGACCAACAAACTAGACCAAATGACGAGTGTAGAGAAACCCATTTATCTTGTCTAGTAGGAAGCACAGTACATTCCTTTTTCAGGAGACTTTCCTTCAGGAACTCAACATCTTCAGAACTCATTGTTCCAGATCTCAATGCATAATCCCAGATTAAAAGCACCTCAAAAACCTATCACATAATTCAGATAAAAATCAAGCTAAGATTCCTAGGTGACAAATCTTAGGACTAATTTGAGGATCACTTACCCTCTTTGCAGCCTCATGAGGCAAAGCGACCATAGATAAATCTAGCAAAATCTGTAGGTAATTTCTAAAAGGAGGAGCTTCATTCACTCCACATTCATTCACAAAAAAATCATGAAGAAGTGGGTAGAAGCTTTGCAACATTTTTATACGAGGACTACTTGCTGCTGTTGAAACACAATCAGGTTTAACTGATTTTATTAGGTCTACTGAACCACTAGTATCATGCCAGTAAACATCTTGAGGAGACATGAAAAAACCAGCTAAAGCATCCTCATCTGAATAGCTAGATGTACAGGGAACAAAAATGAATGGCCCAGAATGTAATTCCTCGATAACTTTCTTCTTTAAATGAGTCATTTCCTTCCAGAGGAATGCATAGAAGTTGGACATCTGCAAGACACTGGCAAAACAAGAGAAAATAAACATATATATGCAAGCCACTCGAAACCATCAAGCAACTCAGGAAGTATGAAAAAGTACTTTTCAAGAATTATTTAAGCCCCTAGCCAAACAATAGTAGATACCACTCCAGTCCAATTATCTTTACCAACAGACAACTGCCATAAAAACTTTTTTTATGCTTATTTCTCATGATGTGCATTCGCCTAATCGTGCCACACACTAGCATGAATTTTTTTAAGAGCAATATGCTAGGTAGATAACTATATTAAACTAATCATCATTTTATAAATATCTTTCAATTGCACACGACAAGATCCAGGTAGCAATGACTGTAAAGGCACACATAATAACATTTAGGCCTACATGCATCATGGAGGGGGCTGACTCAGATAGTGTACCATTTTGGGTCAAGATACTGTTGATATGTGCAACTGGGCTAATAAAATTCTAATACTAACTCCTTTCAAAAAAGCAAAAAAAAATTATAATACCAACTATATTTAGCCTATTATGTTTGTGAACAATTATATTCACTAATATTTATATTGCAACAGTTGTTCAAGCATTCAACAAATTTTATTGACGCACGATGTGATCTCAACTGATCCATGTTGAAAGTGACTTGATGGTCAAGGACATTTCTGGGGGCAGATTTCGAATATATGGGTCAAAATTCATTCATTCAAAAAAGAAGAAAGGTAGTGCTACTAAGCACTGTTGATGCATATAAAATATTCTATGCAAAGAGGAGCTGATTTTTAATGTGTCCAGGGAAGAGAAGTTTTAAAAATTATTAATCATGATAAGTCTAGAATAGTTTCAAAAAAACAATACCTAGCCTTGAAATGAGAAGCAGACTTTCTCCACAATCTAAGAACGGAAAGAGCATCATCAAGGGTAACTTCAGTTTTTAATCCAATATCAGTGAGCAACTTCGTACTTTTCACCTGTTTCAAATGGAAAGACTAGAGAGTTACATTACTTCGCACACACACTTACACTTCTCATGTAGATCCTTCAGTCGCAAAACTTAAACCAACTAAGCCAAGATATTAGATGCAACATCATAAACCAACTACGCCAAGATTTTCAAAAATCCATGCTGCACAAGATTCCATATTCATGAAATGGATACACAAATAAAATAAGTATAATAATCCTAACCACCAAGTCATCAAACAAACAGTGAAACAAAGATCATTTGCAAGGTAATTAAATTTCATAGAGATGCTATTTTAAATCAAAGTTCAAAGAAGAAAGCCTTTCTCTACTTCTAAAGTCAGTAGTACAAATGTCTTTTTATCTGATAGAATGATGCTAATAATACCATCGAAAATAACAGCAATGTAAAGACTCCTTGCGTGAGGCATTCCTAATAGCATAATGCTATTAGATAAAAGGAAACAGGTTTCCATGTTAATTTATATCTGGAACAAGGAAATCGCTGGGACTAACAGTCGAAACCCTCTCTTATCTCATTACACGCAGAGACAACTGAAACTAATATTTAGAATAAGAAAAATTGGGCCTCCATTGACTTTTTTCTAGGTCCAAATGACAAACATTTGTCATAAAATCAAGTACTCCAAGTACATTTCTTAATAAAATCCAAAAACTAATTTTTTAAGACAGAAGAGCACACTATGACATACCAGAGGGATAAGAGAACTTCCTTTTTACATCAGAAGAATTATAATTTGGAAAAGGTTTTCAAGCTGATTTGCATTAGCATATGATGAAGCTGAGACTTTCAACAAAATGAAGCATACAAGTTCTCGAACAGTTATTACTACATTACTACAAGGATAAAAGTCCAAAGGTTAACAAACAAAACTCAACCCATTCACTTAGAGACCTGCACTAATTGTTTGACAATCTTTTGTTCTGAATTGATTATGGAGTTTAAGACAATAAAACATTACAAAAATGCACCTGAAAAATAAAGAGAATCGACTTTCACATTCGCTCACACCAGGCAGAAACTTTGGACAAAATAGTTTCAGAGCATAGAGAGACAAGAGTTAATGATACAAATAGAGAAGCTAAAGTAAACATATTTCCTTGAACTGCAATCAACCACAGGTAACAACATACACAAGAGACTCGAAATTTTAAATGCCAACTAACCTTTGGAATGGTAAAAGGAGCATTAGGACCGCAAATCGAATTTACTGCCACACAATCATGAAAGAGATCTTTAGGAAAATGAAGTTTGCTGTCAATATTTGATGCTATCCATGGGATATTTTGGAGCATGCATATAAGTGAGGATTTGAATGGTTTGTGTTCCCCAGTTGTATCTTTGTGATAGCCAGTAGCCTTATCGCTGTAATATTCATCCCACAATTCATCAAGAATCTCCAAGAGGTAGCCAGACTTTTCTCTATCATCTCTAGAAGATATCCAGGACAATATCTGAAACAACTCCTCAGATTCCCAATTTTTAGCAACTGAATCAATGGACATCATCATCTCTTTAACTTGCCCTACACCCTTCGAATTTTTAAGAGCTATTTCAGGAACACCATTGCCAGCTTCAACTACTTGAACAAAATCAGTTACTCCAATTTCCTGGAAAAAACTCCTCCACTTCAACACTCCATCAGAGATGGATTGGGTGATAGGATGTTTTACGTAGGCAGCATCTATTTGGTACCAATTTATATCAATCCCATTAATTAGCCTATCCACATCAACAGGATTTCCATACTCTCGATTGAAATGGATAGCCACCTCATTAGATCGCTTGAATCCAAAATTAGTCAGGATCAGAGCCTTCTCATGCAATTCTTCAATAATGCTACTCCTTTCTAAGCTGCATGTTGTACAACTTGATTGTAAGTGGTACATAGCAAAGGCAAGGTACTCTGTCATCAATTCTTCCTGCCCCACTGCATTTTTATCATCAGATACGGCCGGCAAGATCTGCAACTTTACAATGTCATGAATGGACAGCCGCTGGACTCCAATTTTATAAAGCATTCTTGCAGCATTCTCCACAATTGAAGCGTCAGAGCATGAACCGTCATTGGTGGAAGCTGCAGCCAAAAGGCTAGGATTCACAATACGAAGTTTAGCATACAATCTTGGGAATATTTCGAGAAGATATTCATCATTGCCGACAGAGTCATAATGCAACCAAATAGTGCCCTCATCTACAGAGCTGTATTTACCATCTGAAAGAGGGATAAATGGAGTTTTCTGAAGGTCACGTATGAAATCAGATTCAGTCCCATTACTTGAGGAAGTTTGCATAAGAATCTGAGATAGCATCACATAAATGGTGCTGAGCCAAGATGTTAACCAAGCAAAACCCATTGACTTTAACCCATCTTCTGAGCGGCACAGTGAAGAAATAAACTTAAGCAAAATAGTGGGTCCGCAATCCTCAATACCCAGAGCCTTAGCTAATGAATCTGAGAGAACAATATCCTTATTCAAGAATCCCAGACCAAGATGCTCATGAAGCAAACTATCAGGTAATAAAGAACGTGTCTGGTCAGACCAATTCCTCATGACCTTGCAAGGAGGAACCCATTCTTTTTCATCACCTTCCAGAAGCAAGCAATTTGACATACGTAATTTGGAAATTATCCTTCGTGGTAGGCTAGAAAAAAATCCATGAACTTCACCAACAAGAGGCACAAAACTCATAAATACTGTAACAGCTTTTGCTGGGCAGTTCTTGTAACAAGGAAGAGAACAAAAAGACCTCTCAGCACTAGCAAACAAATCAGGGAATTCTGACAGTAACCACTGGTTCCAAGGACTGTTTCCGTCAACTTCCTCTCTGGAAGAAGGCAAAACGAAATCTCCTTGGAGAATAAACTTAAGACCATATGTCCTTAGAGGAAGAAACGAAAAAACTGGTTGTTGATTCAGAACCGGAACATATACTTCTGCACCTGTCTCCTGTAATGTAAAAGCTACAGAAATTTCTGTTGTTTGCACATCAGAACGAATGGTATCAGCCACTAATTTCTTGGATGCTACAAACCAAGTCATCCTTTGATCACCAAGGGCAACCTCCACAATGCCATTCCCTATTACTTCTTTCCTCATAACAATGAATGAATCATCAACTAAGTTTTTGAACTTTATACATCGAAGCCGGTGAAGAAATAGTAGCAATGAAGGATGAAGATCCGAGAACATAGATAAAATGTTGTTCATGGCAAATCCTTCCAGCAAGCTTGATCTGAAAGGTAGCACAATGCACGTCTTCCAAGACTTTCGATCAAGGCGGTCAGAACCTGCCAATGCCAATCTGGTATAAAAGTCAACATCACAAGGAGGAATTACTGTTGGAAGAACAAACCCAATCTGGCCTTCAGTAATGTCAAATTTTAAATGAAAACCATTGGAATGTATTTCTGGAGCATCAGTAACCTGCAATTGAGAAGGGAAAAGAATAAAACTATGGCACACTGAATACTGAGGGGTAATCCTATCAAAAGTTTTCTGATTATACAAGACAAGAAACAAATGGGTTTCTATTGTTACACTTTGATTCAAATATGCACAACATTACTTTTAATCAAATTAGCTCCTTCAAACGACTTTACCAGCCTCGACAGAGCTACAGTGCTACACCAATCTAGAACCTACTACCTTGCACAATTTTACTCCCATATTATTTCTTAATCTTCAGATCTAAAAACTAGTATTCCGAACTATTTCGGAGCTACGAGCTTTAAACAATTTACAGGATATGCGGCATACATGTATCATGGAAGAAGATGCACATAATAGTAAAGCAAGATGTGCATTTAGCTGCAAAGAATAAATTTTGCAAATGTAATTGACATGATGTCAAGATACAAATGTGTGACATGATGTCAAATTTGGCTTATATAAAGAATAAATGGTTTAAGGATTATACAAATAGTCAGAATTGTCAATTTTATAAAAATATATCTCGTCACAGAATTCCAGAAAGAACAATCAATTATGCAGCAGGCAAAAATTGGTCAAAACTGGCATCAATGATAGTACCATAATGTGTTTAAGTCATCTTATTAGGTCAGAATGGGATGCAAAAAGAACACTTGCAAGACAACAGAAACTCCTGTTATTACCCGGAATACTGATTTAAAACCGATGCCTTTCTTCCCAATGTATCCAGTATTGACACCTTTTTTTGTTGAATTTCCAACATCACAAAGGGCTCTGATGTTATTGAAAGAAAAACCTTGTTCATTATTCAACACAACAATGCCCTTCTCCTGTAGAATGAATGTTAGAGTAGGCTCCACATTTTCAGCATATATATTATCATCAGCATTTTGTACCTATAAACAAATCAGATAGAAAGATGTCAAAAATAAATATATAAAATTGTTCTCCATAACAAATAGCATATTTTCAGAAAAGTCACATAAATGTAGATAGCTATCTAATAATTATTGTTATAATTACTACTATTTGGTGTGATAAAATAATCTCTTCACATTGAACAAAATGACTGAACTACTTAGTAGCCATCAGGAAAGAGGTTTTGCTACCACCTCCAAATGCAGTTTTAAAGGTGCACGAACAAGTTCATACCAGCTCTAAGATGAAGTGTGAATCGTGAGAGTACAACTCTTGCGATAGACAGTGGAGAGCCCTGCCCAATCGAGCATGTTGCTTTTCCAACATGCTATTTTCAGTAGCTGAAAGACATTTACTTAGACCAAATTCCTCTTGCCTAATAGCTTCGATAAAATTTTCTGGATCTTTACATTCAGTAGTGCAGCCTAAAAAGTTAGCAGAATCAGCCTCATCACCAACTGATTTATCTTTTCCATGATCTACCACACCGGAAACCAGTATTTCACCAGAAGAAGCGATATGTACATCCAGTTCACCTTGGCCAATCACTGATGATGTATTGAGCTCAGGATTAACCAAATTCAAGCATGATGATGCAGCGGAAAACCCAGCCGTCGCAGAAGAACAAAACGATTGGTAGTCATTAACCCATTCCAATAATCCAAGCGACAAACCAACTTCATGAAGAATAAGACGATGCTCTATTTGCTTACATTCAGCCAAGATAGCTGCAGGAACATTGTTCACAAAAGATTGTAACCCAGAAATCAACACATCTGCAGCTGAACTGCAAAACTCAACTGGCAGATAACACAAACAGTCAAGTATAAACCTCGACAAAACTGGAGTTGCCTTATTGATTGTACTCCTATTATTCGAAAATTTGCTGTTTAAATTATTGGCTGTGCTTTTGCCAACTATATGCTGGTCAAAAGATAGATTAACATGCATGAGTGGATTTTTAGTATCACGTTCCATCTCCAAATACTTATTCATAATCACTTCAAAGGCTTTCCGTGCATGGCACTTTAGAAGTGACAGAGGAACACTCTGTTCACCACCATATAACGCAAATAAGGACAACATTTGCACTGCTGTTTTGAAAGAGGATCCTTGGATGCAAACTTTCAAAAACGAGTCCACAGTAGCTGAATGGTCCAAACGAATTACTTTGCCATCCTTTGTGACCAAGCACAGCAACTCTTTGGAGTTGACCTCCTTTAACAACCACTCCACAATTGAACCAAGATAGGGAGCAAACAAAATATCCCAATGAGACCACAATCTTAAATCAGCCATCATAGGGGCCTTGAGCAGGACCTCAACAGCATCTCTGCTTGTAACTGGAGCAACAATTCCTTCTCTTACTGCATTATCAGAAAACTTACTAGTATCTTCTGTTTCCTTCTCATTTTGACCAGATGAATCACCCGTATAGGTCGGTCTTGATAACGGTATAGAAAATAATACAGAATTTGAAGTTAAGTTGTATCTCTTTTCTCGTATCATATCCAGAAAGTTTGCATTAAGATCATTATTCACTACTTTGAAGCATACTAAAGGAAACTGCCTAGCCAGCAACTCAGAAATATTATGTATATTCACAGTTTCATTTTCCTGAAAGCTATCTAAAGCTTGTGATAGCAACACATCCAATTGAATAGGCAGCAAGTGAGCATCCAAAGAAGCATTTTCCGGCAAACCACCCAGTATGCACCTTTGTAATGCATGAGGAAACAGATGTATGTATTTCTCCAAAAACACAAAATATTCTCCATAACCCAGAAATTCAAACTTTTCAGCAGAATATTGTTCAACCAGCCAATGCTCGCACTCACAGAGTTTCCTCAACACCCGGAATCTATTTTCTCGAGATGGAAGTTTACAGAGCAAGACATCATCCTCATAATACCCGGAAATTTTCTTAGCAATATCTTCAGCTACAATATCTATAGAAATTAAAATAAAAAGGTGAGAAAAGCATCCCAACAACAACAAAAAAACAGAAACGATGATCACATTTCACAATTAATAGCAGCCTCTATGCATCCCAACAGCAACAAAAGGAAATTGCATTCACTAAAATGACAGCAATGGTTTAACTAGCATTAAAGTTTTTTTAACTAGAATAATGCAGCAAAAAACTTCATAGCCATATGCACATGAAATTTCAATTTCAATTTTAATATTGTCCTAAAACATATCAAATTCTTGACAACAGTGAATGAACAGGATACCAGTAAGAAAACGCTAAAAAGCTGGCATAAAGATCATTAGGATAGTTCAGGATACTAATACTTTCTCTCTCTGAACCAAATTTACTCACCATGCTTATATGCAAGAATTTCACGTGCTGAAGCAGCAACATCCTTCTTAGCTGATTGGACATCAATGTTTATGTAATCATCTGAACTCTCATCTGGTTTATTGTCTTTTTCTTGCTGGCTTAAAGTATGGAAAGTATCATACATATTATCCCCCAATCCCAATTTAATACATGTCACCTGTAACAACCAGATGCTAGTAAACCAAAGGCATGCTTAGATAAAAGAGCCATTAGTAAGCTGGATATGGAACCAAACGAAGTTAATTACATTCTAGGAAAAATAACGAATTATTAAATGAGCAGAAGCATATTTTAAAAGACTAATGACTTAAAGGCAATAAAATAAAACACCCGTATACTTACAGCAGCATAAAGCAATCCAACAAATGGATATGATGTGAACATTTCCTTCACTTTCCTCTTTCTCCTTGTGTTGTAAAACTGAAGCATCCTCTCAAGGACCTAATAAGCACAGCGAAATGAGAATTAATATCTCAAACATTACCCACCAAAAGAAAGCATCAAATCCACAGAGTAATGAAGCATGAAGCCGAAGTTAGCCCACTGTCTGGCAGTGCAAGTAACTTCTTGTCTTGATTTGAGAGCTAACCATGTATTGCCCTAGTGCCATTAACTAATTGTCTATCAGGATTACTTCTTCAATTATGTGCAGAAAAGTAGTGATTCAAGTGAACCTAATAAAACACAAAAGAGTGCTCAAAGAGAAAAATAGAGCATAACAGGCATCTAAATATCCCCAGACAAAATTTTAAAACTGTAGAGTCTAATGAAGCAAGAGCAAGGGAGTCTAACTGGGGGACATGTCTGGCTAAGTTATTCTTCATCTACTAAACTATGCACTGGCCTCCATTAACATTTCTGATTAAAACTGCTAGATGCCATAAGTAACATGCTTCATCAGCCCTTAAGTTGGTA
The DNA here is from genome assembly GCA_029490685.1 of Schizonepeta tenuifolia. Lineage (NCBI taxonomy): Eukaryota > Viridiplantae > Streptophyta > Magnoliopsida > Lamiales > Lamiaceae > Schizonepeta > Schizonepeta tenuifolia. The sequence goes on along the minus strand of CM055955.1, from coordinate 143,105,541 downwards.
AAAAGTTACTAAAGCTTCACTTTACAATATAATAGTGAAGATACTTTTAACACTTAAAATATAGGCCATTTGGTTAGGCATAAATTCAAAGAGAGTTTAAAAGTGACGTTTTGGAGTATAAGCTGAAAAGTAGTGACCAAGAATCAATAGAGGCCATCATTAAAACAACCAAGTAAAGAAGGATAAACAAATTCACAATAAAGGGAGAATGTTTCCCTACCTACAGCTTGATATAAATATATGACTAAGGAAATAGTGATGGATGACTGAACTCATATCCCAGGCCCTAACTGAACATCTAACAGCTCAGGTAATTGATACTTTTTGTAAAGTTTAACAGGAAGAGCTGATAGCTAGCACCGCTGGTTCCAAGGAAAAAGAAACCAACCGAAAAAAGAAAGTTCAATGATAAAAAAAATATTGAAGAGGCTAAAACTAGAAGCATATGCAGCTCCACTAAGCTATGCATCTCCATTTTTGAGATCAAGATATTACCTCATCTGCATCATTATCACGGCATGCCTCTTTCCAAGTGGTAATAAATGTCCTTAACGATTCAATGGAAGTTAAATGACCACTTGTGCTCTGATCACCAAATCCCTTAACTTTGGCATCTGTATCAAATGTCTCCTTTCTAGGCAACTTGCGAGGTAAAGAAGTGCTTGAACTCATATTCTCATATCTTCTCTTGCCACGAGAGTGCTTAGTGTCCATATCACACCTTACACCACCACCAGGTGTGTAAGAGGTAGACTCTACTTCACTTTTCAAGCCCAGCCTTCTCATTTCTTCAGTTGCTGATGGATAAGGGCATTTACTCACATGTTCAGGTCTATCATTTGGCAGAGACAAATGACAACTGCTGTCCGCATTATTTCCATCCTGATTAGCTTCGCTATCATCATCCTCTGAACTTGATGAAAAAAATCTTATGTGTGTCCCACAAAACTGGGTACTATCCGATGAAAAAGACTCCACACGCTGGGAGATTGTGCTAAAATGTTCATCCATTTTCTTTTTTTGTGCCGAAAAAAGAGGACGCTTCTTGCTGCGTTTTCCATCATCCATTTTAATTTTTTCATAACATTTTTCTAGTACAATATCTTCCGATTTTTTTGCCTGATTTATATGATCAACATATAATCTGAGACACAACAAGTATAGCTGATTTAGAAATTAACCAAAAAAATGGCACCAACTGCATTATTTTCCACAAATACTAAATGAGGATCTGCAGAACAGCTATTTAAATGACACCAACTTCAACATAGAAAAATAGCAAATATGTTGCCTCATAGAAGCAGCACCATATTTTCAAGAAACTCGATCATAGACTAGTGCATCACATGATACAGGACATGCTTCATAATACAACAAAACTAACCAGTGATATTTTGTATAGGACAAGGATATGTTATAAAGAAAAATAAGATTACAACAAGGATTACGAATCTCAAATTAAAAACAGACATTAACCAAGTGGCACTGTTCTAATGTATAATATATAAACTTCAAAAGGAAGGCTTTTAAATATTTGTTGTTTGAAACACATCAAGCAACCCTACTAAACACATCAAATCACGCTTGTCCTGTATTGAGCTATGTTTGCTACAACAAAATTGTGATTACAAACCAAAAGACTTGAGTGTTTGCTCAAAGTAAATAACAATGCAATTAATTGAGTGCAAAAGTCATATAAACAAAATGAGCTCAATCTGAGGAGTTCCAATGTGCAAGATTTACAATTGATTGTATCAGGCCAATCCAGTGCCCATGAAACAACACTGCCAAATTATGATGCCCTTCCACCAGCTTTGCATCCCTACTGATATTTGAGAACTTGCAATGATCTATAAAAAAAATATACACTTCTTTTGCTCCTTCACATCCCCAGTCCCCACCACCCCCACTCATGCACAATATTATCTAATGAAATCGCACTGATGGGAGGAATCGTCATAGGAATATAATGGAAGTAATGAAGTATCACTTCCAAATCCACCCAAAAGAATTGGGGAATCGACAAAAAGTTTCAGGGCTGTAAGCGAGCAGGATGATTATAGAAATGTGTGTTCCCAAACTATACAAGTGCCCCCACAGTAGCATACTATACTTTAAACAGTAACACTCTATATAAGACATAATAAGATTTGTACCAGAAAAAATAAAAAATAAAGTATATTCTGTACCCGAAATCCTGGATCCGCACACAGAGGTTTTCCCGGCCACCAACGGATAGCTTCTTGCAAATAAAATCCAAAAAGACATTTACTTTAATTCTTTTCTTTTTGTGAGTATCAATAAACTCGCATAGGTAAGATACTATTTCTTCAGTTCTTATTCTGTAAACTTGAGTCACATTAGAAGTCAGAGAAAAGTAATCCACAACAAGTGGGTGCTGCAGCAAAGGACCCAATTCCAGCTCTTCAAACTGTTTGACGCCCTCACTCTCACAGAGTGCCACTTCCAAATCATACAACGAAGTAATTCTTCTAGCAGCAACAAAGCAGTGTATAAATGCATTGATCTATCAGAAAATAACAAACAAACATCAAATATGGATTTTATACCCTGCTAAAAACTGAAAGTAGATGTGGCCCAGGTGGCAATATTTTAATTATATAAAAACTGGTTAAAGAAAATAAGAATGTTGCACCAGGTAAGCAGAACCAAATAACCTCATGTAGAACCCAGTAACATTCCACATAAGTAACAGAAATTAGTAGCTCAAGAGATAGCAACTCAAACCAAAGGAAGTGTCAAGCAAGTCCGTTTACATAGCTATGAAATAATCGATTTCTATTGAGGATCATTCCAATCATTCGGAATTTCATTTTCATACACGTACACTAAAATTTGAAATATAAAGGAACAAGAAGTAATGAAAGGTGAAAGGTCTCTGATGCCAAGAATAGTTTAATTTGCGCACCTTCCCTTCTTTAACCAAGAGGCTTTTCAGCGAAGGCACTTGCTGCATTTGAAACCCCAAACTCTCCCAGGATTCGGCTTTCAGAGCCGACAAGGCTGCCTGTGTAACTTTCCACGCCGAAACATTCTTGTTCGAGTTCACAAGTTCCTTCCAAGCGCTCTTCGCCGCCTTATCAACTTTCTCAGCCAGCTCATTTTGCAGCTTAACGTGCTGTTGCGGAAAGCGAGTATTATTATATTCATTCGGACGCGGTGCTTGAAAACCATTATGTTCAGGATTCAGTTGAACAGGGATATTAATGTTCGGAAACTGTTGTTGAACCTGGGGGAAACTGTTAGGGTTTTGGTGGAAGGGACTAAATTGAGCCAATAAATTGGGGTTCTGCTGAAGGAGAAATAGATTGGGGTTCGGGAAGAAATTGGGGTTCAGGTGGAGTTGCTGCTGCTGCTGCTGCTGCTGCTGTGGCTGCAGCGGTTGTGATGCCCCACGGCCGCCGCCGCCGCCGCCAGGGCGGAAAGGCGGTGTATGTCCGTACATTAGAGAGAAGAGAGGGATGGATAGTTGCGGTTGCAGGGAGGCGGGAGCAAAATAAGTATATTTATAGTATCCGATTCATCTTCCTGTAAATTGCAGTTTGACCCTTTAAATAGTTAATTATTGTAAGAAAACCACTGCATAGGCATTTAAAGCTCGTAAGTTTCTTCTTCTTCTTCTTTTTTAATAGATTTTCTCACCCCCAAAACTTGAGCAGTTTTTACATGATTTAATTAAGCAACGCAATAACAATTCAATCCAATATGTGCAAGTCATAATTCAATAATTTCTTAAAATCAGCTTGTACAACCAACCCTTCCCCTCTTGAATTTGCAACTTTTTCGCATGAGATTTGTGAATCTGATTATTTTATTTACTATTTGGAAATGATACGCCACATGACAAACTGAGTGCAAATCTTATTGAAATTTAACAAGAATTTCACTATAACGAAAATTCGATACGACAACTGTGTGCATAATATATGATAACCTATTGTCCAGCCCAATCACGGCCAGCTCATTTGCAAACTCGAGACTAAACATCATGAATTTGAGCGGATACGGTTATGAGGAAAACTTACGCAATGTATTCGTGCTGAAAGCAAATTTAACAACGAAAGATTTATTGTATGATACTTTGAGAGGTTTGATTACAAATTCGCCCTTTGATCATCTTACAATTACAAATTATTATTATTATAATAATATTCAATAATACATCGTGCTCTCGAACATCAAGTACATCATGACGTGAGTGGTGGTTGATGCGCAACACCATGTTGGATCCCTACTCGAAGATTTCAGTTGTTGGCGTGAGCAAGTACTTGTCAGACGTCGGTTTTCCTGGAGAAGAACGTTTTTTTAGGACGGTAACTTTTACTGTTTTTCAATTATAGGCCAAATTTTTGCGGGCTTTCAATTTTAAGACAGTATCTAAAATATTGATCAATTTTAGGACAATATCTAAAATATTGATCAATTTTAGGATAAAATTGAGCCCGATCGGGCTAAGTCGCACTTCACTCTCACGTGAACTCAAATCTTCGGCCCGATTCTCACTTGGCTGCCAACTAGGTGGTCCATTCATCAATTGTATATATTATTATTACAACCAAAAATCAATTATTCACCCTACAAAGTAAACTCGTCCAGAAAAAGAAAAGAAAACCACACCGCAGCCGCTCCAAGAGTCGATTATGTCAATTACATTTAGTTTGGGCAGTAAAAATTCTGATTTGCAATCGATTGTGACTAGGGTTCTTCAGCTTTGGGGTGGTTGTTGTGTATTTTTGTTTTCTTTTTCTAGACGAGTTTATTTTGTAGGGTGAATAATTGATTTTTGTTTGTAATAATAATATATACAATTGATGAATGGACCGCCTAATTGGCAGTGAAGTGAGAATCGGTCCAAAGATTTGAGTTCACGTGAGAGTGAAGTACAACTTAGCCCGATCGGGCTCAATTTTTTGTCCTAAAATTGATCAATATTTTAGATATTGTCCTAAAATTGATTAATATTTTAAATATTGTCCTAAAATTGAAAGCCCGCAGAATTTTGGCCTATAATTGAAAAATAGTTAAAGTTACCGTCCTAAAAAAAACCTCTTCTCGTTTTCCTGTGTTGAATACCTATCATGAGGGCATTCCGTCAACTACCATCGTAACATTCCCAGTCATTCCTCCAAGAGACTCTCACATGATACAATATATTCCTACTTATAATGTCATTTAATCTTTTGACAAATATTCTATAAAAGGTAATATAGTACATCTTATCTATGGAAGAGTTTCGAATTCAATTCTATCACTCCTCCCTAGCTCAAAAAGCAAAACTTTCGAAAGTATTGTGTATGACCAACCAAAGGTAATGAGATTGTGACATCATGACTTTCATATTCTACAACTCGACATGCAGCACTAATTTAGGATGAAAGATCCTAACAAAATCTGTGTCTGAATTAAACTATCAATACCAAGAACTTGCACAAACATCTTCACTGTCTTTCCCTTCTATAGATCTTTGTTGCTGTTGGCACTACAAAGTAGAGAAAGAAAAAAACACATCTCCTTGCGATCAAATCGAATAACATTTACACCCTACTTTCTTACAAGACAAAATAACAAATGGAATTCTAAAACTGAAACTCGGTACGGCAAGTAAAAAAGTATCTATTTCAGCCTGCTTGGCGAACTCTCAACTTGCTGGCAACATAGAGAAGATGACTGATGTTACTTGATGGGTAGTTCTGAAGCAACTTCAGATTAGATGTAAAGTCACCAGCAAGCAAACGCTTCCGCACAATAACCAGCATTGCACAACAAACTCGGAGTAGTGTTTCCTGAAATTTAGGATTTGATTAGCATCCAATCACGTCACTACTATATCAATCCTAAAAAAGCATCTCTAATCAAATGAGGCATCACAAATCCATATCAGCTTCAAACATGCACCACAGAAACTCAGCTAACTAGCCTACAAATACAAGTAAATATTGACTATTTGCAAACTGGCAGTAACCCTGCAATCAAAAGATCTGATTAAATATACTGCTCTAGTTTTTTACGTAAAGATACTTATACAAATCCTAGAAAACTGCTTACCAGTACCAGCCCCTCGAAAAATGATAAGAAAAGTGTTTAGAGCAATGCAACATTACCATACATCTGCAGAGGTAATCTTAATGTGTGAAACTAGTCTAAGAAGTGGCATACCTGAGGACCTTCAGGGTCACTCAGAAGCGTGTCCCAGATTAAGAGACTGTCTGGAAAATTGAACTCTTGGGTCAAAAGGAGAGTTATCCACCGAAAAGCATAAAACTGGGGATTGACCTACAGATAAAACCAAGAGAATTAACAAAAAGGAAACACAATCATTTCTCCAAGTACAATAAGAATGACAAACAACTCTAGAATGAACACCAACTTCAAGATAGAGCATAACTTAGCTCGACTTCTAAACTCAGAAAATGACAACGTAACATTCAGAAACACCTTGTCTAGCACAGATGAATTCAAACCCAAAGGCAGCCAGAATGCATAAGTTATAACTAAGCAGGTGCTCACTTTTGCATAAAACACTGTTAATGTCAGAGTAAGCCATCTCGGCCAACTTCCCCAAACCATCATAATCATCATTACTTAAGCACATAGGCCAACGGAATATATTAGCTATAACAACTAAGCAGCTGCAGAGTAATTGCATAAACATCAACATCCCCCAAACCATCAACATTCGCATCAGCTTCAAACGCTTCTTTCTGCTTATCATCCATAAGATGATATGTAGCAAATTCATATGAAGTTAGTCTTTGCTACGTCACCTTCGACATTTAAAAAAGACATTATAGTATTTGCAATAATGAAGGTAGAGGTAAAATACAACTTTTTGGCACGGAACTCCTATTGTTCACCATTAGTCACCCCCTCCTTCTCTTTCAGTGGAGACAATACTCAACCACATGACAAATGAAAACAGTACCCAAAAACAATTAATATAAGGCCCCCTTGCATAAAAATCAAAAATCCCTCCACGTCCCCAGAGATCATTATAAAATTATTTACTAACTGGCCCACATGCATGCATGATCTATGGACTCAAAATACGTATAAAAATCTACTCTCGACTGTAACACAAGCCCGAGAGGTTTTTCATTTGAGCTTCCACAAAAAGACCTTGTATCAACCCAGATTCATGTTCAGTCTTCTATGCTCAATTGCTTCCATTTTTTTCCATGCAAGACTTTATTTGTTTATCCTAATTATCATCCCCTCTAATAAAAGAAAACTAAACTTCCACAAAAGGCACTCTATCCGGATTCCAATGCCTTGAAAGACAATTTTCCTTTCTATGGAACATCGGCTCCATATTGCCCCGCTTGCCATCTGACACCTTGGAAGATCATCTCCTCAGAAGATCTGCTCTATGTCCCACTACCCACTTAAACTGTGCCGGGTCACATGCCTTGCATGAGCACTATCTACCACCGCACTAGAGAGCCCACTTCATTAAACAACATAAAGCCCTAGTTAGCCTCACCGAAAATTCAGGGCTCGCCAGTTTGTTTGGCACACATCACTTTGTCTGAGACTATGGCTGATACCACATGTTGCGAGTGCAGCCACATGCATGTGCTTGATCTGTGATTGCACATCCCTACCTTGATATCATATTATCCACTCTGGTATGTGGCTCAGCCTTAAGCTGTTTTGCATTTAGGCTTCCCCCAGAAGGCCTCGCACCAGTGAGGTTCATGTCCACTCTTTATGCTCATGATCCTTCATGTTTCCTCAAGACTTAGTTTGCTAGTCCAAACAGTTTCTCATGTTAATGCAATGACAAATAGTCATCAAGACACAGACGTAGAGAAACACGGTTCAAGCATCTTTCCCAGATGTAAAATCATCATGCACAAACTATGAACAGCTGTATTCAATATTTTCCCACATATGATTCACTTCATATAATGGCGCCACAAGAGAATAAGATAAGCTGCACGCAATGTACGCAATAACAGAGTACAAGACACAAATTCTTACTTTTGTTGTCATCTCAAGATGACGCCATAGTTCTTCATCATGCTCCTTTAAAAGCTGTGATAATCTTGTAATGGTGGAACGAATCCCTACAACACTATTATCCAGTTGTTGAACAAAATTGTCCCTTAATCCGCTTAACAACTCCACAAAACAGAAGAAAGTATCTGCTTCAGCAGAAGCCTGCAAAAGGAAGTATTAATTGTACAAAAAACCAAATAATAATATGAAGACATAAATTACAAGCATGCAAAAGTCACACCAAAAAAAAAAAAAAAAAAAAAAAAAAAAAAAAAAAAAAAACTAATCTCAGTTTACATGTAAGCTGATAGAAATAACATGATCAAAATCTTTACATCAGAGAATTAAAGGCTTGTTAACAATGGTGTGATAAATACCTATGACACGCTAGTATCTTAAGCCCTTAATAAAAGAAAGGGCCTGATATCAATTATCCACATGAGTGATTTTGTATCCCACCTCCTTTGTGACATACGTAATATAAAAGATAAGTACAACGTATTTATCCTTGTACTAAACTACCCACGATTTCAATGATTTCAACCTCTCATAATGTAAAAGGACGTTTAGGAATTGTAGATAATACATCCAAGCAAACATAAAATCAATACCTTATATGGTAAAAGACATCCTAGTCAAACGTATCAAGTCTTATCCCATACTGCCAAGTAAACGAGGCCTAGACAGATATAGCTGACAATTAGTATGGAAATCCTTTTCTCTCAAAATCATGATGGAGCAAGCAACTTGTCATTGGGCCACAAGTCGAGAAAAAACGGATCATTCTCATGATTCAAAACTTACAGTCCTACCAAAACTCCTTAAAATTACAACTTAAAACTCTCGAGGATTATGCTGATTAAGGTAACTACTACTTAGAGGATATGGTCCGAAGAACGAAATGGTCGACTTTCCACTAAAATGTCACTATTACCACCTTACATACTTACACTGGTGGCCATTTTTACAGCAAACATTTGAAAGCTAAAAAATGTAAAACCTATATAATTTTTACATAAATAATAAATGGCTAAATAGGAAGGCCCTCTGATCCAAAAAATTGCCAACGAAGAGTAGGATTTGTTCCGAAGAATACAGGGATGTGCATAAATAGAATACAAAAGCAACAAAGGGTCACTAAGGTAATCCCCAAGGAGGGAGCAGCGATTCCTAAAGTCAAGTGTTGAGACCCTTTTGGCTCATAATAATCTCACTGTACTTAATCTTTTGAAAGGAGAGAGCAAGGGTTTAGATAGGTGAGTCACTGCATGAGCCGATACTGACAAGTGGTTCACAAACCAGCAGGCAAAATTTCCATTTGATATCCAAGTAGCATAGACGGAAGAAGATCTTATCTAACTCGAAACAGTTAACTAAAATAGAAGAATTACTTTTCTAGTTGACAGAAATAATTTGCTTAAGAAAAGAAGATGCATCTGATTCCAAGCTAACATGTTAAATAACTAGCACTTTGTCATAGCAAGCAAGAGATATTGAAGAAACATAGCTTACCGAATAATCCTCATTGGGGTCATTTTTGAACACGTAGAATAAAGGCGCTAGGAGTTCATTCATGCCTTGTACATATCTTATTCCAGGATTCAGTTTTGCGAATACAATTAATATATTTCTTAAAGCCTCCTGAAGCAAAATCACGGCCAAGTGAAATAAATTCAGCAAGCATGCATCACAAACAAAAGAGCGAAAAAGAGAGTATAACTTGCGCTCACTTGGTTGGATTTAGCAAAAGCGGAGTCCCCAGAGAAAAAGTGCATGCCTGGATGGGTACGTTTGACATCTCTGTCAATTTGTTCCAAGATTTCAGCATCCTACAAAGCATATGTAGTCCAGCCAAACGATCAAATCTTGGTGTTCACAGTGACGGCAGCATTCCACAAACGAATATTATTAAAGCGAACCGACTTTAACCTCCATATATAAAGGGCACTCAAGCAAGTTGGACCTAGCTTGCATATATAAGATAACAGCACTATACCTGAAAGAATTGATTCCATACGCTGTTTTCTCCAAGACTTAAGGGATGCTCTCCATGAGTTATTTCTGATCTTGCAAGGAAACCCGGGCTGCCATCTGGTTCATTTTTCTCAAGACTTGATTTTTCCAGCTTCCACGTAATCTCTGACTGACTAGCCACAATAACATTCAGACAGTGCCAAGAATTGAAAAATGTGTACGAAAAGTTAAAGCAATACAAGTCCTTGATGTTTGGTAAAGGAAAGAAATTAATATAGAAATGTGGATTTGTAAAATTAAAGAGTTCAAGGATTTTTCTGCCAACAATGTAATTATAACTTGGAGATCATCATGTATATTAACACTGAAGTTGTGCGGATATGTAGTCACCCATTTATTTTACTTACCATTTTCTTAGTAATATTTTTTTCCCTTACTAAAACAATTAGAGCAATTTACAAGCACAGAGTGCCATTTCATAGATGATTAGTTCATTTCAACTGTCAAGGAATTTCACAAAAATTAGCCCAACCAAAGTAAGGGAAACTAGCAAAAATCAAAGGTGGTTGTAAGATATCAGAATAAAAAAAAAATTGCCATGAGGTCTTTGTTTCTTTGCAGGACTAACAACATATAAGACATACAGAAATATTATGCACAAAGAGAGCGAACTTACAGGATTGATTAATAATTCATCTTTGAAATGTTTATATTGAGACCGTTTCTTGGCCAACTCCGAAGGCCAAAGAGAGCGATCAGGTGGCAGATACCCCAATAGTAGCTGAAAAAAATCAACAAGAAGTCATTATAGTAATGCCCAGATATATTCTGAACTTAAGAAACTCCTCTATCATTTAATCCTATTCAATACGCATTGCACATCAACAGAGTAATAATAAAAATGGGAATCATGATAGACGATAGGTAACATACAAGATCTCCATGATTAAGCTAGTAAGAAACAAGTCTAGAAAAATATCAGTCAATGCATGGTAGGTTCTTTTGGTTTCAGCTCGACTTAGAAGGGATCACAGACATATAATTATTTATTTTCAATTAAAAATAGACTGTTATTAGTGTGTGCACTGAAATGATGCAAAGCCACAACACAGTTACAGACAAATTACTTACACTGTATGCATCTCACCCTAGGATTACGATCATTAATTTTTTTTAAATTCAATGATAGTGCCATTCTGAAATTTAATGAGAATAATGTTCTTCATGACTTAACAGGCTTCCCAAGCTCTGGAGTTCCTCGTACCAAATAAGCATTTCAACTGTTCAAAACAATAAGTACTATGGTTTAACATTGTGTAATCCATATATATATATATATATATATATATATTTTTTTTCATACTCCACATTTCATTTCAAGAAGTGTACTGTCAATGCAACATCAACATCAGCTTACTTTGATTATTTACTGATGATAAATAGTTCAAATAGCCTTTTTACTGATGGACAAGTTGTTACTTACTAAGTTACTATTACTTGGGTGAAGGCAAGGCTTAAAGAACCATAAGCAAATCATTAGAATGAATTGCAACTGTATTTTGTGAAGAGAAAAGTGTCATATACATAAATAACTAGGAAAAACAAATAAAACCAAACTAGGCAAAAACCACATCTTGTCCTTGAGAACAGCACAGAGATCAATATCATACTAACTTACAAATCATACCTTCCACACAACTGAACGAATTCCGGCTCCATCAGGTATGCCTTCTGATGCTAACCTTCTCAGTTCTCCCATGTTTATAATCTTCCTTGACAGCTGAGGTTAATGAAGATGCAAATTATAAAATGAAATAAACGAAGAAGCTCATAAAGTTGGAGAAAAAGAAGACCAAGGAATAAGGATAGCAATCAATGAAGTTATAGCGCCAGATATTCTCCAATAGCTCACTACTAAACGATGTTCCTTTCTTTCTGCAGCTTGACCAGGGTGGAAAATATATTTTACATTGTCAACTCAGCTCTTTCACTCATGAATACAATTCCCCACTCTCTACGTGAACGTATGTATTGCGAAGAGATAAAGAAATACAAAGTCCACATAATAGTACATGTCTAGTATACTCATAATAAGTAGGCAGACAGATACCAAATTATAAGGAGAGTAAGGAGAGCATATTCGTCTGCTATGAGATGTAAGATAGATAATTACCCACATACCCTTGCCCTAGAGTGACTGTCATCACACAGAGGAAGAGACCCTCTCCATCTTTGTTCGGATAGAAGACTGTTGATCTTCATATCAAGGTCACAAATATAATACAAAGTTTTCCATGTAAGAGGCCACCATGGACATAGACAACGGGGACAATGACCATCCTAGGGTATCCTTGTCAGGCCAAGCTGTTTATTTATCACCACTAAGCTGAGCATTAAAAATTAAAGTTGCGAAAACAAAGCACCTATGGTCTGGGGATAACCAGATAAGGGTAGCTGAATCTATAATTTTTTGGAATGTAAACTAAACCCATTTACAAGCTATAGAACTCTTATGTAGTAGTAATTGATAATGACAACAGTAGTAAAATTGGTTATATAGATTGAGGAAGTCCTATAAACAACAGTACGGTAGATGTCTTCTACATCAAAGCATTACCTTACCAGGCGAAGAACAATTATAGTTAGGTTTAACTTAGTATTCTTCGCTGAACATTGGCCAGTTAGTCTCATTCAAACTGGTATCCGCATGAATATCTCTCAGCCGATGAGGTCTCCTAACACCTAAGTTTTCACTAAGCCATTCTTCTCTCCGGCAATAAGCATGAACAATTTTCTAAGTAAAATTCGCACAAAACACTTGCGCAGCATTTGAGAGAGAGAGAGAGAGAGAGTAAAAACCTCCTGTAGAAGCTGAGTCTGCCTAGAGATAACTTCAGGAGCAGGAGGTGCCGGGGCTGGCGCCACAGGCGCGCCGCCACCTGACGTTGTAGAGTTGGTCGAAGAGCTTCCGTTTTCCTCATCGCTGTGGCAGTTACTACTATTACTACCGTACGTGCTGCTAAGCGGATCCCTGATTTCCGTCTTCGCAGCACTCGTAGAGTGAACAGAAGAAGTTGCCGGGGGCTCCGGCGGGGCCACTGGCGGCGGCGGCTCGACCACTGGGGCAGGTGATGGCTTCACGTCGTCGTTGGGCGGCGGTGATGGCGGCGGATTAGGTGTCGACCACAGGGAGCTGTTGAGCCAGTCAGGGACACCTTTCTTCACCATAATCAAAGAGAACTTTTCAGCAATTCGCGATCGACGGATGATTTGGTGAAAATGGATTGAATCACGTCAAATTAGTTGATGAAACTTGGGGGAGAAAAGGTTTTATTTGATCACTGAGAACACGGGGACGTTCACGTTGAACTTGAAAGCGTCGCAGCGGTCGCACCCTATTAGTCGTGCGTGTTCCTCTGCCGTGTGTGTGTGTGTGTGTGAGAGAGAGAGAGAGAGAGAGAGAGAGAGAGAGTGGGGGAGAGTGAAGTTTGTTGCCAGGTGGATTGGTTGTGGTCACGTGGCTTTCACATGTGCTAGGTGTTAAACCTCATTTTTCCTCGTTAATGGTATAAATTTGCAGGTTATTATTTTTGGGAAAATTATGTGTATATCAAAATATAATTTACTCTCTTCAATCTCTTGGTCCGATTCAAAGTGACATGTTTCTTTTCGACGACATGATTATTTATGAAAAGTACTAAGAGAACTCCCTTGGTCCGGTTTAAAGTGATACTCCTTCCGTTCGCGAAAACAAATTCCATTGTATGCTGGATACGGAGATTGAAAAGGCTGATAAAGTTGTTGTGAGTGGAGTTAAGGTCCCACTTATTGAGAGTGGAAGAAGTGGATTGGAAGTTAAAATTATTGTGAGTGGAATATGGGTCTCACTTATTGTGAGTGAAAAAGATAAATAGAGTTAAAATTGTTATGAGTGGAATAAGGGTCTCACATATTGTGAGTGGAAAAAGTTAAATGAGAGTGGAAGTTGTTGTAGGTCCTATTTAATTTGAGTGGAAAAAAGTAAGTATGACTTGTTTTGGTGAAAAAAAAAGAGAGCAAGTAGAAGTAGGACTTGTTTTCGCGAACGGATGGAGTATGTTTTTTTTCGGTGACATGTTTATTTATGAAAAGAGTTACTACGAGAATAAAGAAATAAAACACGTTATACCTTTTTGTGAATGAGTGATTTTCTTTTTTAGATTATATCATTTTGAGTGTGATTGTCCAATAAAAAATACACGTTAATTTAAGTGAGATGGCCAAAGAGAATACGTTATTCATATAGAAATAATACCACGGGACTTAATCTCCAGTTGAATAGTTTGTAAGAGATATCAATGAAAATGATTATGTTGGTAGTTTTTAAGAAATACTGATAATATTTTTGGAAAATGAGCTAGTATAGAAAAAGATTTCACTATTCGTTTTTTTTAGAAGACTATTATTTGTATTTAAATTGTTAAATTATATTATAGAAGCCGGACTGATTATTTCATAATTTGGCTTCATTGCAATCAAAATCAAAATTATTGGCGGAATAATCATTTTAAATCAAACAAATTAAATTTTATGATAATTGAGACGAACTTTCAATATATAGACAACTCAGGCCATTAGATAGAGAGTGATGCTATTTAGTCATAATATGGCTAGCCATAATTCAGTTAACTATGTGAAAATAAATCGATTTAAATAATTTTTTGATTTATTTTAAGAAGTATAAACATATATTTTATGTTATTATCATATTATTGACTTAAATTTTGTCATAAGTGGTGTAAATATATAATTCTTTCATTCTTTCAATAAAAAGCTTTGTATTCACTTTATTATCTATATCGACATTTTTATTGCCTCAAAATTCAAATACTATCAACATAAATTTGTATAAACTGAATATTTAAATTATTAGAAGTCATTTAGAACTTAAAATTATAAATAAATCAATTTTTTCTCCTATTTAAATAAAATTATGGGTAGCCATAATATGGCTACATAGATTTATTCTTAGATAAATCCATGTATCAAGTAGAGTTATTGCAAATTTTAAAATGTTTGTGTCATAGATAAATTATGATCAAATATCGTGTATTTGGAATTTATCATTGATGGGATCAGTGAATGTGGTTATATCAAAACTTCGATGAATATATTATGTGCAGAAACCAATAACATCGAATTGAACATCATTGTGCATTTCCAAAATTCCTTGATTTCTGTATTGTGGCGAGAGAAGTTATGAAAAATACAATAAGCAACATCCAAGTAAAAGGGGCTAACTAAGTCACATTGATATTGACATAGTTAACGAGAAACAAGACAATATCCACGTGACATTGCTTCCTTTACTCTTCTCGTCATTTTCTATCTTCATGGTCTACTTTGAAGAAAAACATTATATGCTTGTCGCAACTGAAAAAGCTTTATTATCTTGAGAAAAAGAAAGAAAAACTTATTGTCATTTGTAAAATGGTTATTGGCCTGTAAATTTATAAACTTTCAATAAGTTCTGGTTTTGCTCTCAACTAAAGATTCTGCCTCCAAATTCTTCAACTTTTAATTTATTCTAATTTTACATCTATCGTTGAATTCTCCTAAATTGATTGCTTACATGGCAGCCGGAATATCCTAGTTGGCATGTCGTCCGATGAACAAAACGACGTCATTTGTCACTGAATCAAAAGACGCCGTTTCTGGTGAAATTAGAAGGTAATAGATTAGAATATATTTTTGGGTGAGAATTTAGATTCAATTTTTTAGGGTAAATTTATCAGTAGCAACGTGAGTTGCTCTATGGCTTCTTCTTCATCGAGTTCGTCTATACACACGTCTTCTTAGTCAAGATTGTGCAACCATGATACCTTGTTGTTGGCAGTAAAGACGTCGCTAAGTTCTTCCTAAACGACACCATTTTAGCTTACTCAAAACAATATCGTTTAATAAACCCTAATGTTTAATGTCACTCATGCCACGCCAATGCCACATAAATTGTATAATACCATGTCAACAAATCCCAAAATTAATTTCTAACTTGAAGCCATAGTTGGAGGCAAAATTAGAATAGATTGAAAGTTGGGAAATTTGAAGGCAGAATCTTTAAGTGATGAGCAAAATCAAAATTTGTTAAAAGTTGAGAAATTTACAGGCCAATAACCCTAAAAAGAATATCATAGTTATACTAATTATTAAATGCGGTAGGAATCCTCTTTAAAAAGTTTTTATTTTGTCATTGTTATTAATTGGTTATTACGACCACAACAATTTAGCTTTATCAATCAATTATTGAATACCTATAGTTGCAACAAATGTCAATGGTGTGAGGTTAACAACTAAAAGCCATAACATTGTGTTGGGGCAAAAATCTCACTCCCATGATGATGAGAGTACAAGCATTGGCCCCTCATGTATTATGCAATTGTTGAGATTAGCCAGTCTTTTCATAAATTATTTACCCATAATATTTCCACAACTTTCTGAACTACTCTACTTCTAGGATGTCGTGTCGACTCTCTCTCTCTCTCTCTCTCTCTCTCTCTCTCACACACACACACACACACATGCATACAAACATAAAACTCTGATAGTAGGGTTATTTGATTCATCATAAAAGAGTATAAAGAGGCTTTAGCATGTTCATTTCTAACCAATATGAATAATGTTAAGCCAAGGAAGGAGAAAACAATTCCAAACCATGTAATGAAAATAAATTAATAAAAATGATTGTTCAAAAAATATATTATCTAGTCTATTTTCCAAAAGGCTGAATGCAAACCACATAAGTTACATCAATTATAATCGGCAGTGATTTGGAAAATGGACCAAGATAGATGTTATGGTGCTCGGCCAAAAAAAAGCACCCTTCTACAATACAAAGGAATCCATTTACAGAAACTTAACACTTTCACAAACTTCACATATCTATGTACTCTGGGGAAAGAATTGTCCTTGTAAGCTCCTTTAAATTTGCTAATATATGGCGAGGTCCTAAGCTCTTAACACCGATAAAGTTCAAGAGCTGCTCTAAATCCTGCAATAGTATTTACAGATAAGTGATAAGTGATGATTAGACAGCAGATATCTGCACCGGGGAACGAAAAAAGACCATTGGCATGATCAATATTTTGATTGATAACTAGATTTGTACTCGTCTACTTCAGAAAGAAGATTGATTCTGCTGATCAGCTGAATAACTCACGCAAGAATGAGGAATTGAACACACCTTGTTTAGCAGGAACACAGCATAAGCTGCTCTTGTTGAGTCTTGACCTTCAATGAATAGAGGAAATTCTACAGGCTTCGAGCTTGTGGAAATTACTGAATCCAAAGACGTACTGGGTGCTGAATGTTCAGCGGAAGGGGAATAGTCACGTATATATGATCGAGAACCTCCTAAGCGTAATGGATAACGCAAAGGGACTTGCAAATAAGAAGCAATAAGAGACACAGCCTGCATAGTAACAGGCCATTTTGATCAAGATATAATAACGGAATAGTAACTGAACTCGCAGATTGGCAGCAACAGATATGCATAAACTAAGCATAAATCTCGCCCGTCTGATATCGACCCTAGTGATACACCAATGGACAAGTTAAGCTTATTATAATATAAATGAAGAACAACAATTCAGGAAATTGTATACCAAAATTCAACTTGATAAAACTGGAAGGCAGTACATACATGAGCTACATATCCGAGGGCAGTTGACGATCGCTGAACCTCCTTCTTGTCAGTAAAAAAACTCATCTTCGTAAAAGAGACTACAGTGAGGTGCAGTCCTGAGATAGTCAATGTGCCCTGGTCGAGAGGTTTTGATCCATCAGGAACGCCTGATAGTGAGAAGAAGAACAAAAAAACAGTATAAAAAATTATGCATAGAAAACTCAGAATGCTTCACATGAAACATATTAAGAAGCAATTCCTAACAACCCCAAGATTGCATCTGCTACAATATATAGTGTACAGCATTACAACTTAAATTCTGTGCATATAACCTTGATAACGCTACCAGTTTTTGTAATTTGAATGGTGATGTATGCCACTCACCAGAACATCACTATTGAAAGTCAATTTTAAAACTACACCAAGTACATCATCCTTGCAAATATGTTTACAATATCTTTTCATATCTGTTCATATTGCAGTTTGTCGTGCATACGGCAATATTCAAATCATAAAACACAAATACCCAAATTGCTTAATTTTCAACCGGTTGGATGATAAAACTCAACACAGACCTTAGCTTTATCAATTTCATAGTTTATGTTGTGCTGGTGGTGGGGGGGAATAGCACAAATGTAAAAAAACAAAGGCAGATGCACAGCCTTGGACCTCAACAAACAGGCTTGAAAACAAACAAAACTGGAGATGCTATGATTTTACTTTTGTATAAATAGGCCAATTTTTTCCTCCATTTAACAGAATCCAGGGACCAGGGTGATGATTTCAAAGATAGCCCCAAGTCACGTATCTTAACCCTGTGTTCAGACTACTGATACTGCTCTAAGGACAAAGTAAACTATAATACAAACTGTGACATCCCTGATGTACTCTATATTCCATTAATTCTTCTCGTTAAAAAAACTGCAGTGTTTCTGTTGTATTTTAGAAAATTATATCTGACAAGAGAAGCAAACTTTCAACATTTACGACTGGTCAGTAGCACCATACACTGCTGCACTAGTTTCATTACTGATGTCAGCATCTTTTGGTTTATCATACAAACAATTGATGATGTAAGACAAGTTTGCAGAGACAGCTTGCAACATTCTAGTTTACCAAACCAAGAAACCATGCTGCTTGGACTTGCTTACATGACCCAGAACACTGGAGTGTTGAAAATTCAATTATTAATAGGAAAACCGAAGAATGTCAGAAGGTGTTCAGATATGGGTATAAGTATAAGTTACTAGACCGTGTTAATCTTACACTTTTGTTTAATTTAACATGATGAAGAAAGAAAAAAATACAGATAACCAATAACCTATATGAATATGGGTATTTACAGACATATTGTTCAAAAACTGTACAATATTTTAGGAGATAAATATCAGGTGTCTGACTCTGAATTTTGATCTTCAATCGTGTGTTTTGTTACCTTATCTGTAATGCAAGGATATAGCTTAGGCATGCATGCGCACAGAGTGACCCAAAACAAGATGGCTATAGAAACTTGTCAAACTATGATACATACTAAACTGATTAATAGAACTTAATTGCTCTATATCTCAATTATAGTACTTAATTTCTTCAGGCATATAGATTCTGCTTATCTCATACCCCACAAAGGATTAAGTTTGACTTTAATACTCAAATCATTAATTTGATTTTACTACATACTATCGTTCATCTGCAGTTTTACATTTTTGTCATCACAACATATAGTATCACAGTGAAACACATTGAAAATATTTCGACTCTGAATAAATGTGAGATCAATTACCTTTTTAACATATTCACTTTATAATTAATCAAATATATTCATTTGTTATCAATATTTACCTGACTTAATACTACTACGAAATGATTCAAGTTCTTGCTCAGTAGCTTTTCTGACCACAACCTTTACTGGATATAGCAAGGTGACCTGGGATAACATATACTGTTGCCTCATTCTCAATGATTTCTGCAAGTTTTTCAAATGACCATAACCTTTTTCTCCAGCAAGTGACCTACTTGAGTCCTGCATTGAAATAAAATCAGTTTTCAGATAACTAATTACATCAGATATACATGTATCTAATACAATCTACAATTGAAAGAAGTTGAAAGCGAATTAAGAAATATAAATGAAGTGCAATATCATTTCAGCCACACGTAAATTCAAATAATGTCGACAAACTGTGAAACAATGCTAATGGTGTGTGGTCGCAGTGAGCTTCACCATTAAGCATGCAGATTCACTGTAGAAACATGGATGACGTCCAAAATGACAAGAAGTTAAAATGTTTATTTCATTTTAGTGCTTATTAACAGATAGGCCCCCATCTTCCTTTTCCCTCGGCTGCTTACAAATCTTTTGTCTTCATTAAACTCTAGTAGATACTTCCGTATCAGATCTGGGTTTTCTGTTAGTTACAGGTTACAAATTACTCATTATTCAGAAACATATCCATCATTAACTCAACATGACATCTATCAAAAGTGCTCTTCAGATATTTGTCATTACACGCAATAAAATTTCATTGTTGCATACTGCATTTGATATCTACTCTGAATAAGATGAGCTGTGTCCATCAGAGCGATTTAGTAGAACTACATTAAGGGATCTAATCGGTCAATCTCATATACTATGGGTAAATAGACGACCATAAGAATATAACCGATAACATGTTCCGTCATCCACTTGCAGTGAAAGTACAAATAGAGTCACAACTTAAATAGTCAATATTTGAGGTCCAATGTGAATTTATTTCAGTCATAATCAAATATTACCTGCATGCGTTTGTTGGCCACTGAAAGAGAACTTCCACCGACCAAAAGAGATCTAATTTCACCACTAAGTTGTTCCTCCTGCTTCCTTACCTTCTCTTTTACAACCTTGGAATGCATAGACATCTTCCCCATCAACAATTTACGACTTTCCAATTTTTCACGCATCTGATCAAGCTCATTTGACCGAGTTAATGACTCTGACTCTACCTGTCCATAGTACCACCAATGGATTTTAGCAAAGTGAAATCGAGTCAAATGGCTTAGAAAAAAAATAAAAAAGAACACCAAGAAAAGTTGTATCAGTCAGTTAAAAGATATAGGTGAAAATCATAATATCTTTCACACATACATGATACAACCAAACACAGAGTTAATTGCAATGCTCCCTTATAGTTACTCTCAGCAAATGATAAATGAAAGAGTCTTGAAATTTTCCAGGGATTCCCATCTAGTTATCCAGCCGTTAGTTCAGAAAATAACACTATCCAAAATCAGCGCAAAAGAAAATGCTGCAAGTTTTAAGCTTAAAGTATAACACTTATCATGTTTTTATGTTAAATATATTTGTGTACTGATTGAGTATGAGTTGGACCTTTAGCAACAGATTACTAGATACATATGCTAAAAAAATCTAATGATTAAACAAAAGACGGGGCAGATGAAGTTCTCATTATGGTGATACAACTGATGATTAAACAAGGGCTGTGGAACAGGCAGGACCAGAACTAGGATTACAAATTAGGTGGAGGCCAGAAATCAGAGAGTGTGAAATCAAATGTTTAGTCATGCATAATAAGAAAATTTAAATAAGTTATACTTTATTAGGTGATAGATCACTATTCATCATTAAATATAATGACTTATGAGAACATTACTATTCCATAATCAATAGAATTTAGAATGCCACTGTTGCATGTCATGAAACATATTTCATATATTAATTTCTATACTAATTTTCTTCTCAGGAACTAGTAAAAATACATTTGTCATCTTAGCATAAAGTGCAATATTAAAATAAGTAATTACAGGAAATATTGTGCATATGAATGTGTGGCAAAAATATATACCTAAAAGTAGAATGATTCCCACTTTCCTTCTCCCAAAGCATTACCTTGTGGAAGATGTGGTAGGCCTAAACTGATAAGGAGTCATAAGTTTTGTTCCAGAAAGTAGCTAGAGACTAGAATTTGTATCTTTGCATTAGACAAGTTTTGGAATGTTAGGGAGGACTTGTTACTTACTACATCATGTCCCTAGAATTCTATGTACCTTATAACCAGAGAGAGAAGCAGAATAACACACAAAGAGACGCAGATCAGAAACACAGCAATAAAACTGCTATTACTACACATGTAATAAAGTAACATCTCCTACCCATGGATCAGTTATTCTCTAGGAAAATAGTTCGTGTTGTTCATTGTATTAGAGCTACATTTTAATTAGATTATCAAACACAATCAATCAATGAAAAGAGAGTACTTTGATATGGTGCTTTTTACAAATATAGCCAACCCATGACTACCGGACACATTATGATCCAGACATGGGGGAATCTTGTATCATGCCTGAGGAAAATTCTAAAACCGATATATAAGTTAACACAGCTGTTGAGGATTAATAAAGGCCATTCAAAGAATCCTCACAAATATTTAAAGAGTAATTTGACTTGTCATATTGCTCTTTGTAGAACATTTGTACAAGGAAGTGAGGAACATCAATAATAAATAAGCAATCTGCGACAACAAGACAAATTCAACATGAGCCTAATTTTCATATGCACGTTTCAGAATAGCCGAATGTCCTTTCTTTATTCTTTACCGAGAGGCGAGAGCCAAATCTCAAAAGGTTAATTTTCAAGTAAAAGACCTGGACTACCCACTATAAGTACTTTACTCTGTTAATTAATTTATCAAACCCGCATTGTTCTTCAATTAGCAATATTGTCCAATTTTCAAATTTGACAATACCTGATTTCACATAGCTAAGCCAAGCATATTCCACATCACTTAACTCTAACTACAGTAAATTAAAGAGACATAAAACTTCAAATGAAGAGTAATCATTGGATCGGTCATTGAAACAGTAGGAGTCATTCAAGCAAAGATGATCCTCTCTGTCAATAAAATACATCTCAATCAATTTGAACGCCGGACCATAATCGACTGCTCTGCTCTCCATTAACTGTTCTCAATATTACCATCAAATAAGCCAAGGAGCATTTAAAGGAGCACTATATCCAACAAATATATCCATATTTTTTTATTTTTATTTTGCCATCGCAACTCTTTACCACCGATGAAAAAAACAAAATAATAAAAAAAGATGAAATGTTTACTTGTATCAACGACTGAAGCTTCTCTTCAAACAGCGATTTCTTACTCTTGGCTTCCTCAAGTGCGGAGGTCAAACTGCACAAACGAGCGAGCTCTTGCTCGTAATCCTCCCATTCTATGACCTTCGCCGGCTGATCCTCCTCTGCTACCCGCTTTTCCTCTTGTTCCTTCACAATTGGCTTTTTAGACGACCCCATTCACAAGTCACGATCGACGAATAATTACCACAGAATCTCTTCGATTTCAACGGGGAAATACGATATCCATCACCGTAGCTCCTCTTCACCATCGTAGTACGAATAACTTTCAGGAGAAAATCTAGGGTTTAGATGGCGAGAACCGTGCCCTCATAGCTATAAATCTTTGATTTTTGGGAATATGGGGAATCGAAGAAAGGAAAGTGCAACAGTTTTGTTCGATTTTCCCCCGTTCTATTTTCTTCGTTTTTTCTCTTTCTAGTTTTATTTCTTTTCAGTCTGATTGCACTTAGCTCAGAGCTTGTCAAAAGCGCGTCGCCCACAAATAACGCTCTTATTTATAATTTATAAGTAATTAATGCAGAATATATTCGAATTTGTACTAATGGAAAGTGTTTTGGTTGTGGATTTTGGCGGATGTTTTTGGACTTTAAAAGTCTGGGATATTAGGGTAAATAGGATATTCTTCAATCCAGATTTCACAATTTCATTGATTTTGTTGGATTTCAGTCAAAAACTACAACGGTTGAATCCAACCTCACCCCACCCGATTTAGATAGACTGTTTCACCCCAAGCGGTGCTCCATCGATCGCTGGCACGCACCCAGCGTTGGGTGAGCTCCAGTATCTCAACCCCGACTGAGTTCCAGCGACCGTTGGAGATGAAACATCATTGAACTCTAATAAACTCTCTCAAATTCATGTATTACCGTTTTTTGCTCATTTTGCTTTGAAGAAACACGTCTTTCACTTGAGGAGAGTTCATTCACAGTCAGCCTTTTCCCTTTGTTGTTCTTCTTATAAACGTATGAATCATAAATCTTTTGTTGCTCTTTATTTTCTCTTTTGTGTATGGATTGATTGGAGGCTTGGAGCAATTTGTGTCATAATTCTTGCTACTCTTTTTGTTTTTTTTTTATTTTGGATATGGATTTTGGGTATGGATGAGAGTAGCTATTTTATATGTTACTTTGTTTTTTCTCTTCTCCATGGTTGTATTATTGTTAGATGTTTATCCATTCTTCTAACATTGTTAGCATACATAGTTGGTTGTCGTATTGTTCTTATAGCCGTCAATCAAATTCACAGGCTAAAAGCATTGCATTGTGTCATATACTATGAAGGAAACAACATCATGAAACAGAGAACAGTGTTGAAAAATACGGATAATTTTACAATGGTGGGAGGAAGATTTAATCGATATTGGAGGAGGGAGGTATTTGACATATGTTTATGGACGTGCAAATATATTTGAGAGAGGTGTGGAAGAGAGAACCAACACTTATAATTAAACTCACTTAAATTTCTCTCTCAATTTCAATACAATACATTGATACATATTTATAGTTGTTATATGTCGGTGACTAGGTTGTGCAATCACCAGCTTTAAATTGTGTTCAAAATTAGTACTATAATATTGATATCGGGGGGATGAGGTGTTGGATCGGCAGGAGTGGTGGTGATTATCCTACTGATGATGCGTGTGGGATGATGGTTTTCCGGCTGGTTGGAAAGGGCGGGGAGAGATGGAACCGTGGAGGGTAAACGAGTCGATTCCGCTACTTGATGAGATGTTGGCTTGTTTTAATTAGATCCACCACTTCTGTCGATCCAACACCTCATCCCTCCCCCCATCAATATTTAATTAGTATATAGATTTTAGCCAAATTAACTTTCTGTTGTTCCTACCTATAATGGAATTCTCAAATTAAATTGAATGTTTTTTATTGAGAATGTGCCGTCTCTTGAATGTAATTAAGTTATTTGGATCTTTCATCAAACTTTTTGAGTAAGTACATACTTTTTTTCTTCTTCTTCTTTTCTAGAGAGAGTATATGAACTCAAACCCAAAGAACTTAATTATTTCTATTGCATGGGGTGATTTAATTGTAAAACGAGTTAATTTGTGATGTAGTATATTGAATCTTACCAATATTTCTTATGGGTTTTACTTATTGATTTAATTATCTGAAATTGGTGATGACAAATTAGAAAGTTTTTAGGGGACATGTAATACGTGTATAAAATATGATAATAGTGTTGGTATATTACAAAAGATTCCTCTTTCATCAAACTTTGCCGTTCTTGATTATTATATAGTACATCAGTAAAATATACTCAATGTGTTTGTAGCAATGTTACACACACACACACACAAACACACTCTTACTCGTAATACGTAATTGGTCTCCCTTATAATGATTCAATTATTGGTTGAAAACTAAAAATTATATAGATCGCATATAACTATAATTCCGAAACATTGTTCTCGCTGAGATTGAATATAATTAAACAAATAGATAGCGATGACAAAATAAGTTGAAAATGATTATATTGTTAATCTTTTTGCTGTTAAAATATTGCAAAAAGATCTACCAGCCAGTTGTCAACTTCGACTTAGATATCATTTTAATTCTATATTTTGAAAATAATACAAGCTTATGTGAGATTTTTTGACGGGTTAACATTTATAAAACAAGTCAACATCTCATCAAATAGCGGAATCGACCCGTTTACCCTCCACGGTTCCATCTCTCCTCGCCCTTCCCAACCGCCCATAAAAACCATCATCCCACACGCATCAGCAACAGGATCATCACTACCGATCCAACACCTCAATCCCCTCCCTCCCTCCCCCCCCCCCCCACTATCAATATTCGATATACTTAGGGTAAAGAATTCTAGAAGCAAGGGAGAAAAGAGAATTTAGTAGATTATTCTAGTTACTAATTTTGAACCACAATTTAAAGTTGGTGATTGCACACAACCGAGTCACCGACATATAACAACTATAAATATGTATCAATGTATTGTATTGAAATTGAGAGATAAATTTAAGTGAGTTCAATTATAAGTGTTGGTTCTCTCTCCTACATCTCTCTCAAATATATTGGCACGTCCATAAACATATGTCAAATACTTCCCTCCTCTAATATCGATTAAATATTCCTCCCACCATTGTAAAATTATCCGTATTTTTCAACACTGTTCTCTGTTTCATGATGTGGTCTCCTTCATAGTATATGACACAATGCGATGCTTTTAGCCTGTGAATTTGATTGACAACTTGAATGCCTATTTGAATCCATGGTTTGTGTTGCGGGCCTATGGCGAAACATTGATTTTTAGCTCTGGAGTTTGAACTAACTTCAATGCTTCGTGAATCCATCCAAGTAAGTTTTAAAAATATGATAAGTTGGATCCTTTAGATTGCCAGTTTCTTGCTCAGCTTAGCCAACATAAACAATTGTTAATACCGATTATTTGCATCTCTTAGTATAAGGCTCCCAACGGGTTTACGGTTCAACCTAAGCAAATTGTTTTGTCATTCAAATGCATAACTAAGGGTACGCTTATATATATTGTAACTTGATACATAACTAAGGTTAGGCTTATTTTAAGTAAACTCTAAATTTTTAGCGCTTTCACAAAGTAACAACATGTTGGCATTAATATCTTCTTTATAATAGGAGAGTGGATTCCAAGCACTACAATGATCCACATGCTTATGTGGCATTACTATAAATTTTCTTTTATAATTATCTTAAAGCTCAAATTATATGTATGAGATAATTAGTTTATGAGAAATTGGGCGGTTACAACCTTTCTTTTTTGGTATATTTTAGTTATCCAATTACTAATTGCATAATTGATCTTTAGTAATATCTCATCTAATTAAGAATAATTGCATTACATTGTAACTGTCCTGTAATGGCTTAAAACTAGCTGTGGCTAATTTATATAATTTCTTTTCTATTTTTAGCCGATATTTTGTGCCTATATATTTGCAGAGTTCCCAAAACCAAAACATCCACACTTCATTCCATTATTGTTCTATTTCTTTATCCGAAGATTTTTTAAGAGCAAAATAAAGCATTAGTGTCAAAATATTTTACAAAATTGAGAGAGAAGTTGATGTAGACAAGCTAAGGATTATACAATAGTGAAGCAGTAGATTGGAGCCATGTTGATTGGAGGCACCACAAATATTCTCATGCCTAGATAGATTTTTCCAGATTTTTTATTTAGATTAATTTAAATTCTCAATTTGAAAGTATGTATCAAAGAAATTGGGCGGTTACTTTATCGAGACTGATTGTTTGTTATGTATTGGTGACATTATTATGAAGTATATATAGTTGCATGAGTGGAGACATGATATAGCCTATAGCACCCATAAAAATACAAATTTTGTCATGGAACTTAATTTAGTCAAATTCTACCCAATCTTTGCATATTAGGACGAAAATACCCTTTAGAGCTTTAGTAATAATTGAAACTAAATATTACTCTCAATTTTGAATCACTTTCTCTCTCTACCCCATTCTCTCCACAAACCCTAAAAATCAAATACCTCCACCACCACAGCCACCCCATCTCCGCCACCCCATTTCAGCCACCCCATCTCCGCCATCTCTGCCACCCCATCTCCGCCATCTCCGCCACCCCTCTCCCCATCTCCGCCATCTCCGCCATTCCCTTCCACCACCACCGCCCATCTCCGCCACCCCCCCATCCCGCCCCCACTCGCCCATCTCCCCATCTCCGCCTCTCCGCCATCCTCACCACACGCTCATCTCCGCCACCCCATCCCCGACGCTCCTCCCATCTCCGCCATACATCCCCGCCGCTTCTCCCATCTCCGCCACCCACCGCGCCAGCCATCTCCACCGCGCCACCATCTCCACTGCAACTCACATCTCCCCATCCCATGGCAGATGTCGAAAACTCCCCGAGGGAAGAAGTGGCCTCTGACGGCGAAGCCCAAACTGACGACAACGGGCAAAACAGGGCGACGGAGAAGCCAGATCCGGCAACACTCAAACATTACCAAGAGTTCCTTACGAAAAAACAATGGTAAAATTCCATTTGTGTATAATCGTACCTGCAAATTTTTTAGTTTTTGGTTTTGAGATTTCAAATTTATAATATTCGCGGGCTGGGTACGAATTGTTGGTGGAAATAATAATATTTCGGATTTCTTAACTATATACATAATGTTTGGCTTTGGTAATCAGTTACGAAGTGAACAATTCTTAACAGAATGCCATGTTGATAGATATAGAATTTGTTTGAATTTGGTAAGTAGTTAAGAAATGCTTGACTCGTAATTCGTAACTGGTTTACCTTGTTGTTAATGCTTTTTATCTGGTCCTCAGTTAAGAATTGAATAAAGAGTAACAGGGTTACCTGTTCATCGGTATATAATTTGTTTGATTTTGGTAAGTAGTTAAGAAATGCTTGACTCGTAATTCGTAACTGGTTTAACTTGTTGTTAATGCTTTTTATCTGGTTCTCAGTTAAGAATTGAATAAAGAGTAACAGGTTACCTGTTAATCGGTATAGAATTTGTTTTAATTTGGTAAGCAGTTAAGAAATGCTTGATTCGTAACTGGTTTAACTTGTTGTTAATGCTTTTTATCTGGTTCTCAGTTAAGAATTGAATAAAGAGTAACAGGGTTACATGTTAATCGTTATAGAATTTGTTTGAATTTGGTAAGTAGTTAGGAAATGTTTGATTCGTAACTGGATTAACTTATTGTCTACTGCTATATATTATGTAACTCCATAATGATTTGTTTCATTGCTGGTTTTATTGTAGGTCATATGGACGTACAAGAGAAAGAAATTAGCAAAAGAGAAACACAAAATTATGCTTACAGGGTACGAGACTACGGTTGGGGATATCCGTGCTTGCCTCAAATCATTTGGCAAAACCTGTGTAAACAAGTTCAGGAAATCAGTTTTTGGAAACTTCATGAAACTCTCGGAAACAGTGACACGGTCCGGCACGGTGCTGCACTACATGATTTCGCGCCAGGTGACGGGTTTGCCAGATTTAGACCCAACAGCTCTTTGGTTCAAGGTCCAAGGAAGAGTTTTAAGATTCTCAAGGGTGGAGTTCGCGTTGGTGAGTGGACTTAGGTTTGGGCCAGCCAATTTCAATCCCTACACAAGGCATGCAATCCCCCAAACTCAGTGTACACAAGGCTGCTCGGCAACAAGCCCATACACCCCGCGACCTTGCGTAAGAAATTCATCAACAAGAAATTTGTTCTTAACAAAGTGGAGGTGAAGGGTACGGAGGAGGATTATCTTAAGTTGGCGAAGCTGTTGATGGCCAATCTTTATGTGCTTGGCTTTGACGCAAACAAGGCTAAGATTCCCACATGGATGTGGGTGCTGTTGGAAGACGACGATGCTTGGGATCATTTTCCGTGGGGGAGCATGGCATTCCAAATACTAACTGATGTCATCAACAATGTCAAGAAAACATCAGTGGACCATACCATCTCAAAGGGAACACAATTGTCTTTTTGGTAATTTTCTAGTTACTCTTGGTACGAATTAACACAATTCGAAACGAGGTTACCATGTATATATCGCGGGAACCAGTAAGAATTGAGTTAATTCTTAACTTTGTTTCATATACAATCATTTCAAATCTTTTATGTAATTGTACAGGCTTGGATTCATGAAGTAATGCCAACTGTGGGGATGGAAATTGGTGGTCGTTCAGAGCACATGAAGAGGCCCCGTTTTTTGAGGTATCGCTATACCTCGTCAAGCACAATCCCTAAGTACGACTCATCGGTAAGTAATAAAATTTAAATCTCCTTACAAATTTGTTCTCATGTACGAAATTGATTAATTCTATACTTGATTCTGTAACCCAGTTACGAAATTCCTAATTCTATACCTGAATTAGTAACACAGTTACTAAATTATGAATTTGATATGGTGTGCCTAGTGATGATGTACGTAATGTTTTATTCTATACTCGAATTAGTAACCCAGTTACGAAAATTTAAATTTGATTGAGCTCTGTGACTTGTTCTCGTGTACGAAATAGAGTAATTCTATACTTGAATTCGTAACCTAGTTACTAGATTATAATTTTGATTAGTAACCCAGTTACGAATTGTTCAATTCTTTATCTGTTTTTCGAGTAACACGTTAAGAAATTATCAATTCTTACAATGGTTAACTCGTATGCTTGCAGGAGCTATTGGCTGTGCTTGAGCCAGACGAGACTGAAATGAACACGGACTACTGGAAGTCTCTGGATGAAGACCCTGAAAAGATGCCTTTCGCTTTCAAGTATGATGCACATGACAATAAAAAAAAGAGAAAGCGTGATGAAGATGATGATGAAGACGTGTCTGATGATACCAATGCTCCAGTGCATGTTGCTGCCAATGCTCCAGTGCACTCTCTCGATGGTCCAAATAGGGCAACACTAATCAAGGAGATCGGGGAATACGCCGGTGAAGTAGCTGCAAAGAGAGCAAAAATTGAGATGGAGATGCTACTCCAAAATCATTGCGACAATCTCGTCATAAAAGTGAGGGAGTACGTCTACAAAAAGCTCATGGAAGCATCTGACAATTATGGCGGGGGGGATTTGTCAGAGCCATTTTTCGCAGCAATGGCATCTCCATCCACTGACTTGGCAGTAAGAGACTCACGAATGGCACTTGCAACCACACACATGGCAGCGGTAGGCTCACCACCACCATCCTCCGCCACCGAGGCAATTGCCCAGTTAGCCCTAGCACCCTCCGCCACCGAGGTAAATGCTCAGTCAACACTAGCACCCTCCGCCACCGAGGCAAATGCTCAGTCAGCACTAGCACCCTCCGCCACAGAGTCAATTGCTCAGTCAGCGCAGCCACCATTTGCCACCGAGACAGCTGCTCAGTCACCGCCAGCTGCAGCGTCCGCCACCGAGGCAGTTGATCAGTCACCTCCACCACCACAAGACAAGGAAGCATCAGACGGTGAAGCACACAGAGCAATGCTTGAGAAGCAACAGGTAAAAAAGCCTTGAATTTGGAGTCCTAGACAATTATCTTTTTTCCTTAGTTATGTTATGACAATTATCTGCTTTTGTTGTTGGAAACTGAATTTGAAACAATATTATGTATTATCGTTTGAGAAATGATTTCATATGTAAAGATACAGTGCTGTTAAAACAGATAGTACGAATGGTACGAAATCTTGAATTCGTAACCACCGTAACTATAATCAGGGTTACGAATTACAAATTAGTACCATTCGTACACATTATACTACAAAACGACAGCCGTAAACTTGTTACCGCTGTAAGAAATCATTTAATTCGTATCGTTCGTAACACTAAAACAAGTACCGGTTACGAAAATGATAAATCGTATCCGTCGTTCAAATGTAGCAGGCACCTGAAAAGGAAGACACACTTGATGAACCTTCAGACACACAGATTAACCTAATCTTTGACAACCTGATGGCGTTAGAGGAAGTCACACCGCAACCAATACTTATCCCAAAAAAAGAAGGTGAAATGACTTCATTACCACCATCAATCTCTGCCCCAAAAATTCCAAAAGTGGTCTTGAATGTGAGACCAATAAGAAAGAGATATCCAACACCGACTCTTAGGAGTCCATTCCTTCCCGACGACATTCGACCGGGCAGACATACATTCGACCATTACTTGAGTTTCGAAAACGGACTGTAAGTTCAGTTCATTATTTTTAATTATTTAATAGATAAATTGTGAAATACTCAATAAATATACAAAAATAATAGGCGGAACGTTGGATTACCATGGGGTGTTGACAAGGAATTTTTCCAACAAATCATGAAAGAAGATCAGCTACACGTTGAACACATTGAAGCCTACCTTGCTGTACTATCATCGGACCCAACATTTGCGGGTTTGAAAGAAGTCCACTCAAACATTGCACTGACATCACCTTACTTCATGGTAATAAGGTTACAAAGTTTCAAAAATCGTATCTTCTTTACAATATCTCAGTCACGAAATGTCTTATTTCGTAACATTTTACCATGCATATGACACTAATTACGTGGTACTCTAGTTAAGAAATTTCAAAATCGTAACTCATTTATACTTTTGTATTATGGTAAAACCGGTTACGAAATGAGTAGTTCGTAACATGTTTACAATGCATATATAGGACACAGTAACGAACGTGTTCGATGCAATGCATGGATCGACAAAAATCTTCAATCAGCTCTATGACCATAGTGTGTTTGATCCAACCGTTGAAGAAAGGATTCCTCCCGAAGAGATGGAAAGACTATGCCTCTTTGCATATGTTGTACTGCCAAATTGGGGCAAGAACATGAAGTCATGGATCGAGTGCGACAAGGTACCAACACTATTTCTCAACTGTCTTACGTTGATAGCATGTGTTACGACAGTACGAAATGATAAATTCATAACTATTAACTGGTACCCTGTAAGAAATTATTAAAATAGTAACTCATTTACCATGATCTATTGTCAATTTTAATTATCTTTGACATCGTTGCTATAGGTCGTCACTGTCTGCTACTACAAAGGATCACTGGGGAACAATCCTTTTGGATTTGAAAAAGCAAAAAATATGGCTTTTCGACTCATTTGCATACAAATTCGAAGAACACCACTTAGACAATCGGAGAGATGTGTTCCTTCCCTTGGCCCGGACAATACCTCAAATAATGAAGGAAATTGGATATTCAAGCACAATCGGATCAAACACCCAGAATATGTGCAGTGGGAGTTATGTTTTCCGCCACCAAAAGCGAGATACATGTTCAAGCAAGAGGATGATATTAGTTTGTGGTCTCTACGTATTGAGGCAAGTAGAGCAAATCATATCAAAGAGCACACCGCTGGGAAAAATGAAGAAACGGGAGGAGCTTGTTCAGTACCGACATCACATTGCTACAACAATATATGCTCACAGCACGGTGGAGCCCCCTACGCCAATACCTATGGTATTGGGTCCCAAGCAATGAAGGCGCGTTCAATGATTTGAAACCAATGTACATTTTGTCATCATTTTGTCATTATTTTGCCATCATTTTGCAACAAATATGCTAACATAAAAACTACTGTTAGTTATGATGTAACTTGTGGATTACATATTTACAATTGCAAAATGTATGCAACTGTTTCAGGTTACGATTGTAAAAACTTCTTAATTTCGTTACCGATCATTTGTACGAAAATTCTAATTTCGTAACTGTTGTATCAATTTTTTGTGTTGTAAATAGGTAAGAAATTATCAATTCGTAATTGGTACGAATTGTAAAATTTATAAATTCGTAATTCGTAACTGTACTGATCCTGTAAAGTAATTTAACTTCGTAACCGGGATTACAATTTAACTTCATATTATGTTATCATTTTGCAACAATATACTAAAATAAAATTACCAATTCGTAACTGTTATATCAATTTTTGTGTTATCACTTGGTAAGAAATTACCAATTCGTAACGGTTGTATCAATTTTTTGTGCTGTGAATAGGTAAGAAATTATCAATTCGTAATTAGTAAGAATTGTAACATTTATAAATTCGTAATTCGTAACTATACTGATCCTGTAAAGTAATTTAACTTCGTAACCGGGATTACAATTTAACTTCATATTGTGTTATCATTTTGCTATCATTTTGGAACAATATACTAACATAAAATTACCAATCCGTAACTGTTATATCAATTTTTGTGTTATCACTTGGTAAGATTTACCAATCCGTAACTGTTATATCGATTTTTGTATTGTCACTTCGTAAGAAATTACCAATTCGTAATAGGTAAAAATTATAAAATTCATACTGCATGTTCCGAATTGAAAATCAAATAACACGTAGTCTTGATTCAAAAAGAAAAATAACACAAATACCACAATTCCTACATGTCATGTCCATATTAAATTAATTAAACAATATCAAGCAAACCTATGGGGGTCATCGCATGTTTTGCGAGTGTGCCCAACAACACCGCAAATTCCACATTTCTTTGCCTTGCGAGGTTTACTAACACTTGGTTGACTGCTACAACCTTCTCCACCCGGAAAGGGTTCTACCACTGCACTGCATGTACTCTGGTAATGACCTTTTTGATGGCATCGAGAACACACACGAGCATGTATTTTGTGGTATCCGGACTGAATCCTCTTTGAACGTGGTCGTCCTGTTTGTCTAGGATTGGGAGGGGTGCCAACAACCCTTAGAGCAACGTCAGGGGGCGTAACCCAATCATCCTGGTCTGGGACCTGGCATGACCTCCGCGGCATATGTTTCACGCCAAGTCATAGTCGAGTAATAAGCATGCACAAATGCCGCTGGGGATTGACTGACAAAACTACAAAACAAAACACAAATAAAGATAGTTACGAAATTATTATTTCATTCTGCATTTTCAGTAACCCTGTTACGAAATTACTATATGTGTAACCGGGATACATCAGTCAAGGTAAATAAAATTTGTATTTCGAGAACAGAAAATTGACTTCACCTAATAGCAGCTGTAGCGTGAGAACAAGGTATAAGATCAAGATCAAACACGTGACAAGTGCACTCCCTCGATGCAATATCCACAATATGACTTTTGGAGGACGAGATGACTTTGAATTTTTTATCAGTTACGGGCTCAACCTTCATGTACCGGTCTGCCTCAATAGCTGTCTCTAGTCTTCTTGTTGCATACACTGATAGCTCTTGAATTCTAGAATCAGCTACTTTGCGACGCTTAAAAAACCAATCCTGACATAAGTTACGAGCATACTCTAGCAAAGCACAAACCGGTAATGTTCTAGCCCATTTGATTCGAGCATTCAAAATTTCAACAGCATTGGAAGTTCCAAAAGCATATCGCCGCACAGGGCATTTACAAACAGCCCATCGACTAGGGTCAAGGTTAAGAATCTTAGCATGTGCCCGAGGAGCAGTCAATTCCAGATTTTCATGTGGTGTTCAAAATCCTCGCTACGGTATGCACTTGCAGCAAATTGGAAAATATCTGTAACAACAACACCATAGCCCCACTTTTTTATGTTGCTTTGAATATGAAATGAACAAAGCGCATGAGGAGTCCCCGGATAAACCAAATCCACAGCATTTTTTATGCTCAAGTGTTGATCAGAAAACAATCAAACAATTATCTGGACATCCAAACGTCCGCCCGAACTTGCTGGAAGAACCAAATCCATGATGAATCGTTTTCAATGTCCCCAATCCCAAAAGCTAAAGGAACTACCTGCTCATTCGCATCCTTTGTTGCTGCGATAAACATAATACCTTTGTACTTTCCTTTCAAATGGGTGCCATCAACCACAATAACAGGACGACAAGCACGAAATGCTCGTATGCATGCAGCAAGAGCAAAGAAGCAAAATTGGAACGAACCATCATCACATGTCTGTAATTCAACAATAGATCCGGGAACAACTAAAAAAAAAATGGGTACTTATGTTAAGACAGTTACGAATAGTTAGGGAACTAATGAAAATCAAAGGAAACATATAAATTAAACTGTTACGAAATTGTCATTTCGTAATTGCATAACCAATATAATACAGTTACGAAATGTTGATTTCGTACTATATTACCACGTCAAATAGGGGGTACCCAGTTACGAAATTATCAATTCGTAACCGTAAAAAATACAAAAAATTTCTAAAATCGATCATTATAAAACAAGTACGAATATACTAATATAAATAAAAGAAAGAAGTAGCACAAACTGTAAAGAAATCATCATTTCGTCATTGGATAACCAACATAATACAATTACGAAACGATTATTTCATTCTGAATTTTTAGATACACAGTTACGAAAATGTGCATTTCGTAACTGTAACTAATATAAAGTATTAATATTCGTAACCAGGGGAACCAGAAATTTGAACAAATAAGAAAATAGTAACAGGGATAACCTGGAAAGACTTGTCTGGATCACCATATGACTTGTTCAATGCATAATTCTTCCCAGCTAAAGCAGTTCGGTATTCACATTAACACCAAATTCTCGTAGTGCCTTCCCTTGTATATCACGAGGCCTAAGAAGATAACCATCTTCAGCCAAATTGTCAACAAATTGTGATGCTATCACTCTAGCAGAGACCGTCGGCTGAACATGAAATCTCAAATCCATCTCACAAGTATGAGGACTCCACTCGTTGATTCTCCATGCAGTACCTATTGATCCGGCTCGAATGACGAAATCACATCTCTCGGCACTGAGTTTGCATACAAGATGATATCTAGACGAACATGAACGCACCGTCGAAAAACTGACATGATTTTTCAAGTGGTATAAACCAACAGCTTCACTCATACACTCCTTATCACGGAATATGGCACCAATAGCGAGTTCATTCATAACAGGCTCACACGATATAACTACATCTTCACATGGAAGAAATCCTTTACGCGATGGACTAGGAATCAACCATAGACGACTTTCTTTGCCACATTCTTCATTAGTTCCTTCATTTCTTTCATTAGAATTATCTAATGGGGCAACATAATGGAGATCTATACCAGAATCATCACGATCATCATCACAATAATCACCACTATTATCAGTTATGTCAACTGCATCATCAGAATAACTATCATTCATATCATCACAATCAAAACCAACTTGTGGATCATCGAACCAAATTCTGGATCATTCTCATCATGATTATGATTCATATTTGGCACATTCCGAACAATATGATGATTTATCCTACGCCGACATTTGTTCATTCTTCGACAAATAGTAACAAATACAGTAGGCACATCCAATAAATCCATCAAACTGGACAACTCAAAATCATCGGTGACCTTCATTCTCATAGTCTCACCAATAGGAGACTGAACTAATGCATCAAAATCAAATATATACATCCTCTGATCCTTCTTTAAGCGCACCTCCACTTTTCTTAATAACTGTTCAAATGTCATCCTAGTAGGTGGTACAGGAATATACTCTTTTCTCCCTCCTTCATATGTATTATCATTCCATTCTCCTCCATGGCAAACAATTAAACAGGTTGGACCATTCTGCATGAAATATGTAAGCTTTATCAGGTGTGTAACTACTCAAAAATAAAGAAAGAAACAAACACAAAATGCACACGAATATGGTAACAAGTTACGAAATGGTTACTTCGTACAGTGGTACAGTGGTACCGTAGTATATAATTTACGAATTAATTAATTCGTACTGTGTTACTACATCATAATGTAGTTACGAAATTATTAATTCTTACTGTGATACTACATCATTCTAAATATAAGTTACGAAATGATTAATTCTTACTGTGATACTACATCATAACATAAGTTACGAAAAGATAATTGAAGGTAAGTTCGTAACCACTAATATCAATTACTGTGTTACTACATCAAACTTAGTTACAAAAGGATTAATTTCTACTGTGATACTACATCATTCTGAATATAAGAAACGAAATGATTAATTCGTACTGCGATACTACATCATAACATAAGTTACGAAAAGATAATTGAAGGTAAGTTCGTAACCACTAATATCAATTACGAAATGTAACAAGTTACGAAATGTTTATTTCGTACAGTGGTACCGTATCAACACATCATAATTACTGTAATTTCGTAACTACTGTAATTTCGTAACCACCTGCATGAAATAATTAAAGAGTAACTACTGCAGTTTTCGTAACCACATGCAAGAAATAATTAAAGAGTAACTACTGTAATTTCGTAACTATTGTAATTTCGTAACCATTACTATATCCACAACAAAACGAATCATTACGTAAATAGATCTGAAAGTATGGAAGAAACTTCAAAAAATATCTCAGTATCTCCATTTAGAACAAACACAAGCAACAAACCAGGGAAAAAAAAAACGAATGTAAGTAGAAGAAATAAAGAGAAAAGGAAGAGAAGGAAAAAAAAAAAACTTCCGTGAAGAAAGAGAGAGAAAGGAGAAGAAAGAGAAAGAGAAAGAAAGAGAACAAGAAGAGAAGAAAGAGAGAAATAGAGAGAAAAAGAAAGAGAAGAAAGATAACGTATGGAATAGTTGGGTGAGGTGAGGGAGTAGAAGAGAAGAAAGAGAAAAAGAAGAAAAGAAAGAGAGAGAAAGAAAGTAAGTGGGTTAGTAAGGGTAAAAGGGTCTAAAAACACAAAAAGTGGGTAAAATTTGTACAAATTAAATCTCTTGGCAAAATTTATACTCTTTAGATGCAATGTGGGTATATGAGTGAATTTACTCTAGTTGCATTAGCTTATTACTAATGTTAACAATATTCATATGTATTGTTTGCTTTTGGTGATTATGTAATTGAATACTAAAATCTCAGTTCAGAATGCTAAAATCTCAGTTCAACGACAAATTTTTCTAAAATCTCACAAATTCCCATTTCAGAATAGCTATCATGATTTTTTGTTGGATAAATATCATCAATTCGGATTATGTAGCTTCAAACCAATAGCCTACAATATATTTGATCATCAATCCAGAAAAGTAGATTGAGCTATATATACATTAAATTAATTAATGAATGTCTAATGAATTGCGAAATTTGTCAATCGTAACGATGGGCAAGTTACGATGATTGATGGAATATCTATCGCAAGAAATTAGCCGCCCTATACATGTAAATATTGGATTGTTCTATAGATAACCGTAGTAGTATTAATCAATTAATCTAATTTAGAAAACAATATAATAATACATATTATACTTTTCGTTCTAAATACAAGAGCAAAAAAAAAATATTTACAAGGCCATTTAGAATTTTGAAATATACATTTTTAAACATAAACAAGAAAAAACCGATACATAAAAAGTTATCACGGAAGACTGTACAAAATTTTTCTTTTCAATTTTGTATCATAAATCAGTCAATAATGATCAAATTTATCAAAATTATATTCTTAGCATTTTGGTTGTAAGCTTTAGGTAAAATGAAGTCCCAATGTCGTTGCCTTATTTTCATTATATTAGAAATGAGAAGGACTTGGGTGCAGACTTATGCACCCAAGCTGCACATAACTTGACCCGCCCCGACCCGCACGTGGGTCTCACCTGCCCAATTTTATTATTTATTTATTTTCAGGTTTTTTTTTCCGGCGGAGCCTTCGGCGGCGATTTTACGGCTCCGCCTTCGCTCCGATTACTACAATAATGATAATCGGAGGGCAATAATTTGGACTTTTTCGGCTCGCTCCAAGGCCTTCGACTCCCCTCGCTCGAATCTTGACCATAGACGACAAATAATTAAAAAAAATTGGAAAAAACTGGCAAATGGGGGTTTGACCCGGGTCAAACGGGTCGGGTCGGGTCAAACGGACGGGTGTTCTACGGTGCAACAGTTGCACCAGAGTTTTGTCATTAGAAATATTCAAATCTTCTAACCAATTCAATTAATCTCTATTCTATGTGGCATTTTCTAATTTTGTATCGAAATAACAAGATGTAATTTTTTTTTAATTGGATTTAAGACGGGCGGGTAACATGTATACAAAAAAATGGATCTGTAGCATATATAACTATATAGATTTAAGATGTGAACAAGTTGTAATATTTTTTAAGCAAATAGAAACAGGTGCGTGTGTATAAAAAATGAGTTATACTAGCGGACATTAGTGTAAGTGTTGTGATGGAAACGGTAGTGAAATTACTTCTCAATCGGACTTGAGACGAGTTTTGCAATTATAGTATAATTTTCAAATTTACACTTGAAACTTATTTTATATATTTAGTTAATATTTTTTTTTTATAAAATACAGGGTTTTATCGCATATTACTATGCGAGTTTGGATGAGAACACAATGTAATATAGTAACGTGTATATATATAAGAAAACATGTATATGTATAAAAATTGATATATAAATAAACATGTATTATAGAGTACAATATAACATTAATGTTTACTTTGTGATATTTATACATGCTTATAATGTGACAAGTTGATTTTTTTTTCAATTGGACATGAACATCAGTTTGTTTATATAAATATTAAACAAATGAGTTAGTTAATAATTAATGAATATTTATCATTATACGGGTTTTAGAACAAATTAGGTTGTTACACAATTAATTTCTACAAATAATATACTCCATTCATTTCAAATTAGTGTGTACAAAATAGGATTTGTTGTGAAGTATAAAAATATTAGAAACTACACACTAAGCGAGGTAGAGATAATAAACAGTAAAATTATTTTTCAAATATAAATAAACTGGTTCATGTAATTAGTTGGTATTGCTCTACGAGTTTGAGAGATGAAACAATAGTTTAGACAAGAATATATAGGAAAATTAGTTTTTAATCAACTTTGGTTGAGTATAACTTTTAGGCTGATTTTGTGTATTGTATGATCTTTTAGTATATAAAAATTAAGTTTTAATTTTTTTGTATTTATATATTAATAATGTTTACTTTGAAATATTCAAGTTTATTGTGTGATAATATTTAAGATGTGAACAAGTTGTAATTTTTTTTCAATCAGAAAGAAAACAAGTACATGTATATATATATAAATAAATGGGTAAAGGTTATTAGAAGAGATACTATACATAGAGGGAATGAGTTATAGAATTATCTCTTAATCGGGACTTGGGTGCAGACTTATGCACCCAAGCTGCACATAACTCGACCCGCCCCGACCCGAACTCAAAAACACTTTATCAATTAAAAAACACTTCATATCACTTTATTAACTACACTAAACACACCATTTATCATCTAATACTTTTTTTCTTAATCTCCATGCCGATTCCAAATGGGACAAGTTCAACGGGACGGAGGGAGTACTATATAGGCATAAGATGTGAACAATAAGCTGACTTTTTTAATCGAATTGAACATGTATATGTATATAGGTAAATACGTTTCAATTACTTAATTGATATTTATTACTATACGGGTTCTAAAACAAATCGAATAACTATAAAATTTATTTTTCTACGAATAATATACTCCAAAGTGTGCTGTTGCAGGAGTAAATCGTCATGTTTTCGTGATTTTTTTGTTATCTAATCACTAAAATCTTATATAAAAGGAGTTTACATCATCAGTTGGAAGCATAAGAACTTTATTTTTCAAAATATTATATTTCTATTTTTCTCAAGATGTAAAATTATATTTTTAATCTGATATGATAAGGGTACGAGTATATAAATAAATGTATTCATATAATCAATAAGTATTTCTATACGAGGTTGTAGCATAAATGAGTAGCTTGGATAAGAACACATGGTAAAGAGTACTTTTTAATCGACTTTGGAACGAGTACATGTATATAAATTTTAAGATACGAACGTCGTTTAAAATATGTGGCTACACATGTGAAAAAAAATTAAGATGCATTTAAGATGCGCCATTTAAAATACGTGGCAACGTCGTTGATGGTTAAAAAATTGAAAAAGAAGTGTTACTAATTTTTGCACTTAATTATAGTTATTAGCAACACATAATATAATACATGACGTCAAATAATTTTTTTTATATTTTATATAATTAATTTATCCCGTCGAATTTCGACGGGTAACAAGCTAGTCAATCAATCAATATATAATAACAATATTGATTAGAGCCATCATAAGCATTTTCAATCCTATGTGGAATTCTCTCTAATTTTCTTTTCTAATTCTCTAAAAATCTCAACTTTTACTTTAAAATTGGTATATCACAATTATATTCAAT
Organism: Schizonepeta tenuifolia; assembly: GCA_029490685.1. Lineage (NCBI taxonomy): Eukaryota > Viridiplantae > Streptophyta > Magnoliopsida > Lamiales > Lamiaceae > Schizonepeta > Schizonepeta tenuifolia. Next base: position 143,064,119 of record CM055955.1, on the reverse strand, counting down.
TAATAAAAAAAACGTTACTATACCATACCACAACATTGTTATACAATTAATTAATATTTGACAATCATAGGCATAATTCATGGCTGAACAATTAATTTATTTCCTATTTTTTAAATGTTTTCATGCCTATATATTTCAGAAATTTGTAACAAAAAAATAATCATACCTTTCGTCTTTTTCTTTTTGCTCATTCATTTTGGTTTTCGCTCCAAAACAAGCACTGTTGATATGAAAAAAATCATCAAAACAAGAGCCTTGGGGTCGAAATTTTCTAAATTAGACAGAAAAAATGATTGTTGCTGCAACAACTTCTAAAGGATTAAATGATTTTTAAATTTTGATTTCGTGTGGCACCTAATGTAATCAGATGGAACATTATATTGTGTTTTAATTTTTTTTATTTGGATTTGTTTAACCTTTTTAGACTTTATATATTGATCAGTTCTGCAAAGTATTTTCATCATTCTCATTGAATGTTTAAAATGTGAGTTTATTATGTATATATGTTTATTTTATATATATTCTATAGTATATATTGTACTGAATTATTTAATTAGTATTTACAATCATTTAATTAGTATTTCTTTCTGGAAGAGACTGCAAAAATAGAAACTTTATTTTATCAATCTACAATATTTAATCAGTAATATAATTGAATAAATTATTTAACAGATTCATTATATTTATAACGTAATATAAGTATCAACCTATCATTATGTCTATATATATTGTATTTTGTATTTTGTATTTTGTATTTTATATTCTTTACAGAGTGAAGGAGTGATATAACAAAATGACCCCTTAGATTATAATGTTTGTCAAACAACTTAATATAATAAAATTCTAGCCAATTTCATGACTTTTGGACAATTTTACCCTTACTCATCCAAAAACATAAAACCCATTTTATTACCCCACCCAAAACACAAAACCTATACACAAATTCTCTCAAAACCTTATACTACAATTTCTCTCTCTCTAAAAATTCTCTCTGCAGAAACCACTCCTCCGCCTCCCTTCATCTCCGCCGCTTCCCTTCATCTCCCACTTCATTCTTCATCGCGATTTTCAGTTTCTTCACCCCGATTTCTCTCCAGCTCATCTCCTCAGCCATATCTACTCTACATAGCCTCCGAAAGTGACCGCAACGAGCAGCCCCACGGAAAAGAAGAAGAAGTGCCCTCCAATTTTGGGGACCACAGAGAAGAAGAAGTCGCCGCCTCTAAAGTCAATGCGTCTGAAAAATCTGCCGAGCTCGTAATATTATCGACCGAACTCAAGGTTGGGGATCTTCCTCACGCTCTCTCTCGATTTTATTTCTCTTTCTCCATCTTTGTCTCTCTAGAAAAATCCTAGATCTAGCTTGAAATAATGCTATTTTCATATTTGGTTTTGATGATTTACAGTTTTCGTATAATTCCTGGTGATTTGAGGTATATTTGGGGTGATTTCTGACCTATTTGGATGTATTGGTGTTCTAGATCTAGTTTTTCGCATGTTTGCATACGTGGGCCTAGGCCGAACTGGGACATATCACAGGAAAGCTCGCCCCCACCTAGGTCTTGCTCAGGGGCGGTTCTATGGGGTGCGCCGGGTGCTCGACCGCACCGGGCCCCAAACAAACGAGGGCCCCAAAGTTTTTTGACCCTTATAGTATATATATATATATATATATATATATATATATATATATATATATATATATATATATATATATATATATATTCTAAATTCATATTATAAGTAAAATATTTGTTAGCTCAATTGGTTAAGTGTCATTTGATCAATAAGGAGGTCATGGGTTCAATTCTCCTCACCCAACTTTTGAATTCATTTCATTTTTACTAAAATTTTTGGTCTTAGCTATTATGAATAAAAGGGCCCAAATTTATGAATTCGCACCGGGCCTCCGATTTCTTAGCCCCTCCCCTGGTCTTTCTAGGCCAGCTTCGTTTCCAACTCTACGCCTCTTTGTGCCGCCCCTGGTCTTGCTAGGCCAGCTTCGTTTCCAACTCTACGCCTCTTTGTGACTACCTTTATGTTTAGTATGTAAAAAATGCTATGCAATATTACCAAGTAATGTTTGGAGGAGAAAAACAACGAAGAAAATAAAGTTTCAATGAGTCGTTTTTAGGGCTGTAAACGAGTCGAATTGTTTGCAATCTACTAGGCGATCGACTCGAAAAAAGCTTGTTCGACACTCGACTCGATAACTAATCGGGTTGAGTTTGAACATAAAATCGAGCTCGACAATTTTATCGAGTTGAGTTTGAGCATAGTGTTGCTTGACTCGACAGACTCGCGAATATGCTCAACTCGTATATAATCGAGCATGTTCGCGAGCTTACAATTGAGTATGTTTGTAGCTATCTATCAAGTTATAATCGAGCTTGTTCGTGGGCCTAATAATCGAGTTCATGTACATAATGTTAAATAAATTAATTTTTGACGAGTTTGAGCTCGATTAACATTTTTAACTCGATCTCAATTAACATATTGACGAGCTAAATTTAAATATAGTCGAGTTCTTGACGAGTTGGGCTTGAATATCTCTCTATCGAGTATTTGACGAGTCGTGCTCATGCTAATTTTGGATCGAGTCGAATTCGATCACGATGGCAAAAACTTGACTCAAACGTGAATCGAGTTTGAGCAGATGAATATTTAATTGAGTCGAGTTCGAGCAGACCAATACTCGGCTCGACTCGGCTCCTTTACGGCCCTAGTCGTGTTGCAATTCTTTTTGGAGTCAAAATCGGAAAGTCCCATTCTGTGAGGGCCAAACTATAAATTCTGAAATTCTTGAAATTCCTCGTATTGTGTTGCACTCCTCCCCAAATTCTCATCAGTCAATCAAACTTCGTTGCACCAGTTTGCCTAAAATTTTCTTCCCAAAATTTCGAACCCAAATTCATAAAAAAAACCCCTAAAAATCACGCGATCAACGAATAAGCATGGCGGGATTTTCATTGAAATGCGGGGATTGCGGAACGCTGCTGAAGTCAGTGGAGGAAGCCCAGGAGCACGCCGAGCTAACCAAACACGCCAACTTCGTTGAATCGACGGAGGCCGTGCTTAATTTGATCTGCTCCGATTGCGGAAAGCCGTGCCGCTCCAAAACCGTATAATTCTTGAACTGTGCTTTCATCTGATTTATTGATATTGATTCCTAGGTGTGTCTGCGTGCGTATACTTAAAAAAAAAAAAACAAACTTTATTACCCTAAAAAAAAAATACTAACTTTCTTGATCCTACTATTATGCTGATTTCCTGAAAATCCAGTACCGCTACCGTGGTGGAACCATATCATGATACCTTTAATGCTGTTGAACTCAACTTCTCAAAGGCTAAATTCTAATAGATCATGGTTGATGGTTGATCATGAATATTTTGATGCATTTGTTTAGGAGAGTTCTGCATCAAGATCTTGGAGATTTGCCGATGAATTTTGAACCCTTTGAGCTACTCACTTAATATTGCATCTTATGTACGGCACGTAATATTTGGTTTCTGTATGCTAGAATGTGCACAGGAAAAAGTGCATATGGCATAGCTTAATGCAGTCCAACTGTCTGAATTACAGTTCAGCAATAGTTCAAGAATCTAGCTTGTGGCTCATATGTCGTAGGTTTCGTTTTTTTTGTTGAACTCAGGAGACGGATTTACATACGAAGCGGACGGGACACGCTGAGTTTGTGGACAAGACTTCAGAGACAGCGAAACCTATAAGCTTGGAGGCTCCAAAGCCTAATGATGATGTTGAAATGGAAGAGGCTGGTGAGGGTACTAGCACTCAGCAAGAAGGTAGTCAATATGTCTGTCTTATCGCACTTGTTCACTGGCATGCTATGTGCCACCTCTTGAAAGCTAATTTAAACAATTTTTTCTGTTATAAAAATACAACCTTTTGGATCCAGTTGATGCTTGGTGGCATACTGAGTACTTACAGTATGTAATATGCAAAGTTGGTCTCACTATCTTGATTAGTTTGGTATGAAGAGAATGTATTGGATAAGCATTTCTCTTCCAAACTTAATATCTAACATGTTTTCCCGTTTGGATTTTAATTATTGATTTCTTCGAATGTTCGAGTTTGTCTTTCTATAAATTTTACTGAAGTTTTCTGGGGTTTTCAAATTCAGTTTCACAATTTTCACTTATGCCTATTGAGCTAGTTGATCAATTGTTTGTCATTAGTACTTCATCGAAACAGCTTAGTGCTGCTGCCTGATGCCTTTTTCTGTTCAGAAATGGTCGTTCCTGAAGTCAACCAGCAGCTATTCTCAGAACTTGAGGAAATGGGATTCCCTAAAGAAAGGGCAACTCGTGCACTCCATTTTTCTGGTATGCTCTTTCTGAAACATAAATTTATGATTTGTTGTAATTTTGATTTAGAATTTTTTTTTTGTCTTGTGGGTATACTATTGTGTGATGAAATTTATCATTAACCCACACTGCACAAGTGCAAGCTTGTTCTCGTGTTAATGATGTTTCTCATCGTGTTTGTTTTACTTGCTGCTTTTGTAGAAATACATAGAAGTTTGGTCATCTTGATAGAATTGTTTAAATTAAATTGTTGGGTTAAACTATTTTGTCTTCTTCCAGGCAATGCAAGCCTTGAGGCTGCTGCAAATTGGATAGTTGAGCATGAAAATGACCCTGACATTGATCAAATGCCACTGGTATGCAATTTATGTATACATGTTATTGATAATATACTATATCAATTGATATTAAATGATTTTTTCTAGTAAACATTAACAATTTAATATAGAATCTGGACTTCTACTTGTGCTTAAACTGGTCCACTTTCTGTATCAGGGACTTCCTCTCCTTGTTACTTAGGATATATGATACTCCCCCAAGCTTGTAAGTGAAAGTGTTAATGCTTGGTAGGGAAGTTCATGTGATTTTGCGTAAATGATCTCATCCACAAAAGCACATGTTTTGCTGCTCACTTCTTCATGTTGGCGGATCTGGCTGCTTAGTTGCTCTCCTTAGTCAATCATTCCATCTGTTTAGTGTGAAAATCAAGCTTACAAATGATTCGAAGTTACTGGCTTGATAATGTCTAATTTGACCTATTGGAAGCTGTTTTTTTTTAGGAAAGATGTTTCTTTGTTTATTGGAAATATAATGCTTCCAATCCTCCCAACTCTTTTTGTCCGTCTCAGCAGTGCCGCTGCTTTGCTATCATGATTCCTAATCGATTACTTGCTTAGTTGCTTAAATAAATCCGTTTGTACCTTATAAATTGTTGTTTGGTTTTTCCTGACATGTCAGACCATAACCCTTATTTGCCATCTTTTCTACTCATGCTTAGGTACCTGTCAGTTCCAAGAACACTGGGACTCCAAAAAAACCTCTCACGCCAGAAGAGATTAAGCAGAAACAACAAGAATTAAGGTATCTTTAGATTCTTGATAGGATTTGCATTTCTTTCCTTTGTGGTACAATTTGTATAAATTTAATTATTTTGATAGAAGCATTCTATACTAATAATACGTGTTTGCTGCTGTTTGAAAGTTTAGTTGTGTGAAGACTTTGGGCCAGTTTTATAAGTATCATCTGCTTAAACAATATTATAGTGATATCTGTAAATGTGAGGGTGACAATGATTTCCTTAACAAATCCTCACCACACCTTTAGTCATTGGTGGACTCATGAAAATGCTGGTTTTATTTGGAGGTTATCATCACCCTCAGTTTCTGTTCTCTGCCTTATTCATGATGATTTTGAATAACATGTTATTATATGTCTCGATTTGTTTATTATTTGCTCTTTTGTAATCTCAGGGAGCGAGCTCGCAAAAAGAAAGAAGAGGAAGAAAGACTGAAGGAAAGAGAAAGAGAGAAAGTAGGTCTTCATTTAATTCTTTGCTAAATCTTATTCAAATTTAGTGCCAAAACTGCGATCAAGAGTTGTATTGATAGTTTTCAATGTTACAGTACTGACCCAAATATTGCAGATTTTTGTTACATATTACTAGAGTAACACCAGTCCGATGCATGAGGGGAAGGAGGGGGGGGGGGGGAAGAATAGCTCAACTGTCTTTTGTTTTAAGCATTTGTACAGTTGGAATTTTTATGACTATATTAATTTTCTGTTTCCTGCATCTGTTATGTTGTGCAATTTCATTAACATATTTTTTGTGAATGCCTTCACATGATATGGCAGGAAAGAATTCGAATTGGGAAGGAACTCCTTGAAGCAAAACGCATTGAAGAAGACAATGAAAGAAAACGGTGTGCCATCACTTCTGTATTTCAAATTAGGTTTTTGCATTTTGGTTAGATTTTCTCAATGAGTTAGGTTTCTGTGCAAACAGAATAATGGCCTTGCGGAAAGCAGAGAAAGAGGAAGAAAAAAGAGCTAGGGAGAAAATTCGTCAAAAATTGGAAGAAGATAAGGTCCTTGTGATATACTTAATTTCTTAATGTCATTGGCTTAATATCTGCTGAAAACATCCTATATTATGCAATTGGTCTTCGACCATATAGACAAGCTTGCCCCTTGATGATTGGGTATGTTGTATTGGAGTAGTCTGCTTCGGGTGCTCTACAGATGGTTTCCCTGCATTTTCATTTGTTATTGTCTTTTTAATTGTTATATGTTGAAACTGTTGCGTTGAGGTAAGTCAAAACTTGTCAAACTTTCCAGGCAGAAAGACGCAGGAAGCTTGGGTTGCCCGCTGAAGAACCAGCTGCTGCAAAACCTGCTCCTCCACCTGTTGAGGAAAAGAAGGTATTCTTTTATCTTATTCTTTGATATGGTTTGTTTGGTCCTGAGTTATTCTTCCCAAAATTAAAATGCAGAGCTTTGTGCCTATCCGGCCAGCTACAAAGACAGAGCAAATGAGAGAGTGCCTAAGAACCCTAAAACAGAATCACAAGGTAATAATTTCTGTTGTTAAATGTTACTCCCTCCGTCCCACCAAGCTTGGCCGGTTTCTTTTGGGCACGAGGTTTAAGGAGAAAACAATGAAAAGTAGAAACTATGTTTAGTGGAGTTTTTAAAGTAAAATAAAGTATGCAGAGAGAGAGAGTGAATAGTGAAATAAATTGGTAAAGTAAAATAAAGTGGGTAGAGAGAGAGTGGATGGTGAAATAAAGTGGAATAAAGTGAGTAGAGACAAGGAGAATTGTGAATGACACAGAAAATGAGGTGGAAAAGTTTGATGAAAGATGTAAATAGATTGTTTAACAAATTAATTATTTCCTAATTATTTCCAAAAAAGGAAATAGTACAAGAATAACGGGATAACCCGAAAAGAAAAACAGGCCAAGAATAATGGGACGGATGGAGTATCACAAGGTAGTAATAGAAATTCTCCAGCATATAATTAATTCATAGTCATGATATGTATATTGTGATGAAGGGATGAACGTGATCAGTGTATTGGACAAAAGCATGATTCTCTTAAATGAAAATGTTGTGCCCCAATATTGTTTTTGCAACTAACAATTGAGTTATACATTACTTTCATCCGAAGTTATGCATTACTCCTTCTTGATTAACCAGGACGAAGAAGCCAAAGTGAAGACAGCTTTCAACACACTCTTGACTTTTGCCAAGAATGTTGCTACAAATCCAAGTGAGGAGAAATTCCGCAAAATCAGACTCACTAATGCCAATTTTCAGGTGCACTTTACATATCTATTTGTTCTTGCTTGTGGGTGCCATTTCTCTTTTACTTCACATACATTTCTTACCTGGACACAACTTTCTTGAGTGAAACCTAGACAGAGTTTGCACCTTATCCCCAGCTTTTAAATTATAAATGATCTAATATTGTTGGTGATGTGGTAGGATCGGGTTGGAAAACTGAAAGGAGGCATCGAGTTTCTTGAACTTTGTGGATTCGAGAAAATCGAAGGTGGTGAATATTTGTATCTACCAAGGGAGAAAGTCGACATGGCTGTGCTTCACTCTGCAGGGGGTGAGTTGAACAGTGCCATAAATAATCCTTTCTTCGGTGTTCTTTGATCTTCTCTTCTGCCCCCACCTCAATTTTACCTTGTTATCAAGAATTGACTTTTTTTCATTTCACCTTTTGAGTTTTAACGTTTATCTGACAAAATTATTCATTTAGAGAGTATATTCGACTTACTATCTTCATCTTTTAATTTTTCTTTTAACTGATTGTTATTTCTTCTGTCTCGCTCATTTTGTCTCACTCTCCTTAAATGGATGTCCCACTCAATTTGTCATATACCAAATAAGGAAAGACTTTACCCTTCAAAATCCTTCAAAAGTAGTAGGATCTATTCATTTTCTATCTTTTTATCCTATTCTTAATCTTCGTACAGAACAGTTAATTATTGTGTATTATTTGAAGCCTATCGAAACAAAATTTTAATTTTACAAAATCCACAAAATAAAAACAAATAAGTGTTCAGACCACGCAACCGCTAGATCCAAAAACATGGAAAGAGTGTAAAACAACAAAGAAAGGGGCAAAAAATGAATTAAGTAGACAAAGACAATAATGGGGAAAATCTTCGATTCCTTTGCTCAAATCTCTGATTTAGGTCTTACTTGACATGAACACTTAAGAGGGATAGTCTTCAATAATTGCCTCGAAGGTGATGTTGCAGGTGGCTTGTCAAATATTTCCTCATACAAGTGCCAAATTTCAGACTCTTGATAAAAAACACAAGTTCCAATTCAGAGAAAACTTAGATCTCGAGCTGAATGGGAAAAGATGAAAATCGGAAAAATACATATCTTTGGTCTATGATTACATATTCCATAGATGTCTTCATCAAGATCTATTTGAATTGTTCGATGGGTTTTTCATGGACCTGCGCAACATTTTCAGGGGTCATGAGAATTAATTATTCAAAAAGCCAGGTGACATGCACAAAGATTGCACGTAAATAATTTCCTTTTAAAGAGAGTAATAGTATTCAAAATAACTAGAATACCGCCCCGTGCGATATTATGACATGTTTGAGGGAAATTCTCGTGTGTTCCACCACTATAATTTAACTTAAATAGTGGTTCCACAAATTCTTATTTATATATTTATGGAATACCTACCAAAAAGCATTTCAAAAAGTAGTGTGAGATATTATAATTAATGAATGTAATAATACATATGTGTAATAATATGTTGTGAAATAACAAAACAAAGAAAGAAACGGTGATTTTTCCCGTAAAGAAAAAGAAACAAATAATAAGTAGAAGAATTTACGATCGAAGCCCCATAAATTGGATGCACAATATAATTTCAACTTCATAAATCATAATGACATACATATATTTTTATAGAAGAAAGGAATCTCTTGAGGTAAAAAAGAAAAATTAAAAAAATGAGTAAAAAGTAGTACTCCCCCTGTCCCGTTATTATTGGTTTGCATTCCTTTCTAGGTTGGCCCGTTATTCTTATTTTGTTTCCTTTGTTGGAAATAATTAGGAGATGATTATAGTTCAATTAATTTGTTAAAGAACTCACTTTACATCTTTCATCCTACCTTTTCCATCTCATTTTCTATGTCATTCACAATTCACCATCTCTCTCTACCAACTTTATTTTACTTTAAAAATTCCACTAAACATATCTTCTACTCTTAATTGTTTTCTCCTTAAATCCCGTGTTCAAAAAAAATATGCCAAGCCCAGTGGGACGGAGAGAATAATAATTATTACATGTTACATATTAGCCCTCAAAATCTAAAGCATGCATGAAAAAATGATTGCAAAAATAGTGTAAAGTTTTGTAAGAATCAAATGATTAAAGAAGAAATATAAAATAATTGTGCACAACATTCAATAAAATGGGCGGGAAAATTTTTGAATAGTGATTTTGTTATATATATATATATATATATAGATTTTTAATACGACCATAAATGTCTATTAATATACATTTCCAACACCAAATATTGAAGTAAACACATGGAATAAAAAGTTTTCAAGACAAGTTGCATGTTCTACGATGATGACCGGTTAATGAGTCAAAATATAATTAAACTGACCCCATCACAATAAAGATCTAAAATTTAAAATTGAGCTATGCCTAGAAAAATTGCTATTTTGAAGGCAAAATTAACAATATTCCAACAAGATTTTTAGAGTTGGCAAAATATGCAATATTGTTCTTCTTAAAGGAGAGAGAGGGACATAGGACAAAATGCACAAACAAAAGAAATATGCTACTTTTACTAATGACAAACGTTACTACAAATATATTGCAAAATGTCAATGATTTATTTTTATTTTTATAATAATCACGACAATTATTACTTTTGATACTTGAGTTATTGTATATTTCTTGAAGTTTAGATCGTCAACTAAAAAGTAAAAGCAAAATAAAATTAATGGACATAATTGAAACTTATTAACAAGCAAGGACAAAAAACCAAAGTAAGAGGAAAAAAAAACAAAATATAGTTGAAATATAGATTAAATACAGAAGCCGAACTAAATTTCTTCCTGAAACGTTATTTGCTTTTTCAATTGAGATGGGACACAACTTTGAATCAAAGAATGATCAATAATATCAAGGTCTACTGTCTCCTTCTTAGACTGATAGATCCAAGAAAAATTACTATATCCTCCATTTAAAAAAGAGAAATGAGTTTGGATATAATGTTGATTCAAAAGAATTTAACTCTCTCATCCTAGACCAGCAAATCAACATTCTATGGTGACCAGAGCTAAAAATGACATATCTCTCAAGTTTACTATGATGTTGTCACTTCACCAGTTATACCTCAAGTTTATTATGTTGTTATAAAATGGGAAAGTTGCAATAGCAAAATAATGTAGAGCCACCACAAGAACCATAGACATTAATATCAAGCATAGAGATATCAATTTAGCCCAAAATTTGCGGGTTGACCCGAACCGAATCGAATTCGAGGAGGGTTAGGGTAGAGCCCGAAATTTTTTTAGTCCGATTGGACCAAATCAAAATTAACTCGAGCCCGATAGGCTAGCCCGAAAATCAAGTGGGTTAGCCCGATAACTGAAATTTTTCATTACTTATGTTACATTTCATTACTTTGTTTATAAATTCAATAATAAGTTCTTTATTTAAAAAATATTATTTTGATTTTTCATTTATAATTTGTACTCATCATATATATTATGACTTCATAATTATAAAATAATAATACTTTAATAAAAAAGTGTACCAAATCATGAAATTACTATTACATATGCATTTAATATGAGCCAATTTTTTCTTTTATAGGAAAACACTATATATTTTTTTGCTATAAACATATGGTTATCAAGAATATTTATATATTTATTTATTTTATCATAAATCTCTTGACCCGACGGGCTAGCCCGAAAATCGAAGGGTTAGGGTCAGGATCAACAATTTGTGGCCCTAAAATTTTTTAACACGATTGACCCGAACCGAAAATAGCCCGAGACCGATAAGATTGATCCGAAAACCGAACGGGTTAACCAATTTACATCTTTAATCAAGCAACTCTTGACCAACTTACTCCCTCTGTACACGAAAAAATGCCCTACTTACCACATTTAAAGTGTACACCAAAAGATGCCCCATTTCACTTTGTGGACTTATATACTTAAAGAATCTTATTTATTTACACTCATTTGTCATTGATGGACCAACATTCCAACAACTTTATCACTACTTTTTGTCAATACCACTACCTTTTTGTCAATACCACTACCCCTATTATTTAATTTTTACTCCACTCACAATAACTTTAACAACTTTTTTAATCTCCATGTCCAACCTCCATTGGAGCATTTTTTCGCGCACGACGGGGGTATCTTATATTTGTCTCAATACATTTTGAGCTTTAAATTTTTAGATTACAAGCGAAAAAGACAATAATACCCCTCATAATTTCAAGAACACCCTCGTCCCGCCCCTAGCCCTGGCTTCGTCTCTGTCAAGTACATGTGAATGGCCCCAAGAAATTAACTATGTAAATATACACCGTGTAATCGATTTTAATAAGAACATGTTACAAATAAAGAAATGTGAGCAAAATTCATTATTACGAGACGAGACCACATCATTTAAGTTGACAAATTGACAGTACCTCTCATTTTAAGTCGACAAATCGAATAGCAAAGTGGAGTATAATACTGCGCAACGATTAACGTACATATGCAAATTGGGCAGGCCTGATTAGTTTATTCTAAGGGAGTGTATTCAATCAAGACTGTGTAGAAATTTTAAAGAGTTTGGAAAGTCTGTGGAGTTTTGGAGTTGATTGACTCCGCATGGAGTCTTGATAGAGTTCGTGTGGGATTTGGACGACTCTGCAGGAGTTGAAGTCGATGGAGTCCAGCGTCGGCTGGACCCCAGCGGTCTCCGAACTTAAAGCCAGCGCTGGCTAGCATTTCGCCGTCGCTGGGCCTCCACGGGATCAAGGAAAAACAGTATCCAAACCCAGCCACCGCTGCCTACCAGCGCCCGCTGGACCGCGTTACGACAAGGATTTCCAGCGAGCGCTGGAACCTAGCAGGCGCTGGGTTCGGATTTGCAGAGTATACTGCTATGCATAATATGAACCAGAAATCACGATTTGCAGAGATATAACAAGGCATCTGCAGTATCTTCCCATCGGTATCCAATACACTATCAAGCTCGTACCCATAATCATATGTAAGTTCCTAAAAACAAGACAAGGAATTCGTTCACTATCAAGCTCGTACCCATAATACGTGAAGTCTAGAGAGTTATAAGTCTTGGAGACCTTTCACATTCCAGCCGGGGCTGGGTTCCAGCCGAGGGCCGAATAGAGCCCAACGATTTCTAGGAAGGCGCCGGCGCTTGTTGTTCATGGAATCTCAAATTCTTGTGTTTGAGGGTCGGAATTCGTTCAGTACAAAAATTGAAGGAAATCACGTTAAATTCCATCAGACTCAACAACAATAAAAAGTCAGTGGAGTTTTGAATATTACAAATTTTTTATGGAGTTTAAAAAGTTGTGATTGAATACCACCAGATTTTTAAGGAGTTTGAAAAGTCTGGATTGAATACACCCAAACTTTCAAACTCCTAAAAATTCGCACAGAGTCTTGATTGAATACACCCCCTAAGTAATGTACTAACTGTGAGTGTGACTGTCATATACTATATGTTGTCTGCAAATCATAATCATACGAAAATCATAAAATGAAACGCAAATCTATACAATATACACGTATTATTATTTTAATTAAAATTATTGATGGGCAGCAGTTAATGAATCTAAAATTTATTTTCTGTTGGCAGTGGTGTTGGTTGGGAGTCACATTGTTGTTCAGATTTTGCCCTCTGCAGTTTCTTATCTTGCTCTCATCCCTGCAAAGTAATCTTCTTATTCTTTTTTCTTTTTTGAGCTTTTATCTGCATTTTATGGGTTTATATTGTTTTTTATTTATGTGATACTGCTGGTTGTGTGTGTGTGTGTTTAAAAGTTAGTTTTAATGGGGTTTGGGTGGGCTTGATCTAAGTTGAAGAACTCTTGTAGTCTCTTTTTTACTCGGGGCTCGTTTGCTTGACAGTATGAGATAAAGTTTGATATGTTTGACGAAATTATGATGAGATCGTCGACTCCACCGTCTAGGTCAGAAAGGCTTATATTATTATCTAATCATAACTTGATTTATCAAGCCATCTAAGACAAAAGGTGTTTAGGGGTTTCCCGAGAAACAGTCAAGTGAGAATGATGGATCCATTAATTTGCATTTTATGACTAAGATGGATGTTTTTTTTTTCTTTGCATTGTTTTTCGAAAAGAAATTGGGGATGTCTTATATATATATTTATGGATTAATTGTAAGAGATGACACAATGTTTACTCGAATTTGTACTTTTTACACAATTTTTGAAATGTTGCAGTTACAAGTTACGATCCACATTTTAATTTTTTTGCAATTCTGACATTTTCTTTTTGGGCAATGAAATTATGTCATTTTATTAGTAAAATGACATTGTTTTGGTGGTTGTACGTGTACAAAAGTAACAAAATTAAAATGAATGTTCGTACCTTTTTTTTTTTTTTGAGTTTAACGTAAATAAATTCCTAACAAGATAAATCTTGAAGTATCAATTTAAGAAAAGACAAATACCAATATATATATATATATACTACCTCCGGTCCCCAAGTCTTTTCCTATCTTTCCTTTTTGGGATGGTCCCCAAGTTTCTTCCTAGCTATTTTTGGACACTACCTTACAACAAATTATTATCTCTTACCCTTACTTTATCAACTTATTTACCTAAAATATTACATATGGTCCACCACTATCTCAATTAATTAATATATCACTACTCTTAATGTGGGACCCTTTCTCCACTCACAACAAATTCAATCACTTTTTACTACTCATAACTAACTCATTAAGCATTTTCCTTAATACCCTTGCCACTTCCTCCTAGGAAGAGACTTGGGGACCGGAGGTAGTATATATATATATATATATTGTTCATTTATATTATCACATTATCGATCGATTCATGATGGGTACTGGTGAGAAAGGGAACTGTGTTCAATCCTCCATACACTTCAAAGCAGTGTATCTTCTCAATCATTTCTGGTAAAATTAATGAAATTAATTGCGACTGAATTGAAAAATAAGAGAAAATAAATAAATAAATAGGTGGTTATTATTATTATTTATTAATATCTTTACTTCTCTTATGATGTCTATTTGACATGTTAGAAGCCAATTTAATAGAATCATGCAAATGATTTTTTTAACCATTTAAATAAAATTTAAACACCTTTCTTTAAAAAAATAAAATTAAAGACCTTAATAATTTCATACTATAAAACAAGTTCATTTAACATGAGAAAAACATTTTTGAAATAATTTTCTCTTTTATTAAATTAATTTCCTCTGATTCTTACGTGATTTATGCATAGAAAGGATATGATTATGAGTATCTTAAAAAGCTTAGCCAACTCATTTGTAGGTTGGGATCACACCAAATATACAAATACCTAAGGCTATTCATTCTCTTGTCTGTATAGTGTATAGTGTTGAACGGGAAAAAGAATTCAACATTACTACTTAAAGAAGATCTAGATCGATAAATTTATTTATTTTATCCGAACAAAGTTGCACGAAAACCTAAACTCGATAATAACGTTGGAACAAGTAAATTTACATTGATGCTAGTATAAAAAAATGATTTAGAGGGTGTTTGGCTAAGCTTTTAAGCTCCTTAAAATAGCTTATAAGTTCTTCATTATTAAAGATTTAGGAGCTTATAAGCTGTTTTAAGGAGCTTTTAAGCTCAGCCAAACACCCACTTAATGTTCCTATACGAGTAATTCACTTTGATCGACAACGTCATAATGGATAAACTTATATATCTAATTCATACAAAACTTATTTAAGCAAGTAGTAGCATTTCTTCCAATACACGAACCATTACTTTCATTTTTAAAAGTCAAGACAACCACTACCTATTAATTGTTCAAACTTGTTTAAAATAAAAATGTTCAGATTGAACGTGATGTTGATGTTTCTTTTCATGAAGGCTGGAATAATATGGGTAGTGGCTTCATCATTCCATGAAGGAAGTATAGACTGTATAGTTGTTGTTGTGTCTCAGCTGACTGGCTTTCTTCCAATGGACTTGACTGGTGAACTCCACACCATGGTTTTTGCATGGAAAATGATATTGGCTTGATTCACATATTTACAGATTCGTTGTTGGCGATTCATGTAGTTACTGATTGTTGGAGATTCATTGTTATCGACTTCTCGCATGTTCACCGGGAGGCTAATTTGGCAGCTCATAGCTTAGCTAATTTTGCTTTTGAACACCAAGGTATTTTTGTTTGGAAGTCACACTATCCGTCTTGGCTTTTGGATATCGTTAAGCATTTTTCTCTCAAAAAAAAAAAAAAGTTCACACTGAAATACAAATCTAGAGTCATGGTTAGGTAGAAGAGATTATAAAATCAGGAGAGCCTAATTAATACGTAGAATTTTACAAATATCAGTAATTATACAAAAACCTGAAATTATATAAAATGTTCGAATCTGAATTATGTAAATTTATAATTGGATTTGCTAGATAATTAATATTCTTAAATTTTATAATTTCTAAAACAATAAATTATCTCTCTAGTATATTACTGTCTTCTATAAATTAATATGAAAAACAATAGGGTCAAATAAAATAGAGGGAATGTGGTGAAATACCCCTTTTTTTAAATAAAAGTTGCAAAATACCACCTTGAGTTTAAAAGTTGCAAAATACCACTTTGAGTTGTAAAAAGTCTAATATATCCTTAATGAGTATACAAGAAGGCTAACTTTCATTTGAATCATACAAGAAGACTAATTTCATGTATGAACTTCCGGCGAAAAACTTCCGGCGAATTTCTCCGGCGAAAAATTCCGGTGAATTTCTCCGGCGAAAAATTTCCGACGAATTTTTCCGGCAAACATTCGAATCATTCATGAAGCATAACTTCATGTATGCATCATACACGAAGACTAACATTCATGTATGGCTCATACAAGAAGCCTAATTCGTGTATGCATCATACACGAAAATTTTTGCCTCCAAAAAGTTCAAATTTGTAACATAATGAAGATAAGTTTTCATGTATGATACATACACGAAGACTGACTTTCATGTATGCATCATACACGAAAATTTTGCCTCCAAAAAAATCAAATTTGTATCATGCATGAAGATAAATTTTCATGTATGATACATATATACACGAAGATAATTTCATGTATGCATCATACATGAAGTTAGGCTTCGTGTATGATACCACTTTTCGCCGGAAAAATTAGCCGGAAATTGTCGTTGGAAATTTTTCGTCGGAAAAATTACCCGGAAACATTTCATTTGAATTTTTTTAGCCGGATAATGTCGCCGGAAAATTTCGCCGGAAATTCATACAATAAATTAATCTTCGTGTATGATACAAATTAAATGCAATCTTCTTGTATACATGAAGGGTATAAAAGTACTAAACAAACTCAAAAGGGTATTTTGATTTTTTTTAAAAAAGGGCTATAATTTATCTTTTGCATTTGAGAAGGAGTATTTTGAGTTTTTGCTCAATAAAATATGGGGAAAAAAGGGAATGAAGGTTTGTTTGAGTAAGGTGACTCACAAGTTTTGCGCGGATAGCCTAACATTGCAGCACAAAAAATGACTTCAACCAACGAAAAGTATTTTACCTCGTGAGTGCGTTCACTTGGAGTGAAAAAGAGAGAAAATGAGGTATAATAATATTTTACTTTCTTATATCTTATTTAGTTTTTATTTAAGAAAAATCCGAGCAGGAGGTATAAAGTTTAGGACAACCCCTTTATCCTTGCCCAGAGTATAAATTTATACCTCCAAAATGGAGGTTTCTATTATATCTCCCATATGTTTTAGATATATATTTCCTCCTATATCCATCAATTTTATCTCAAGTGAACAACATATAGACATTACGGTCTCCCCTTGAGAGTAGAGATAAGTTTATTATCACTCAAACCAAACAAGATATAAAATTTGTGGTCCCCACAATCAATTATAAATTTATACTTCATAATATTATCCCTCTATTTAGAGGTATAAATTTATACTTCGAAGTGAACACACTCCATATGATGTTCAAGGTTTTCTTTAATTATGATTTTACTTAAATGATTTATACAAATCGAGTTATACCTATGTTAATTGATATTCCATAAGTAATGGTATAGGATGGTTTAAGTGATGAACACTGATTTTAAGTTATACTCTATAGACTATATCGTTGGTTTTAAACTTTAAAACAAGTTGAACGGGTATGGAAAAAATATTTAGAATATTGGGTCAAATATTAAATTTTTAAAACAAATTTGGGATAACGGTTTCCAACTATTTTTTTTATCCTTCCTATTTGTTTCTTTTCATATTCAGCTCAATATTTTATTTTATTTGGTAGTTATATAAATTTATTTTAAAAGAGAAAAATTTTAGTAGGTAATTTAATACAAGAAAATTTTATGTGATTCTCCCGTCTTCATTACTATTTTTGGTCCTTTTAGTTCAATTTATACACATGCTTCAATAAGATTACAGAAAATTGTTTTGCGATTCTCTCGTCTTCGTTTACTATTTTTGATCATTTTTTGTTCAATTTTAATCCACATATTATTAAAAATATTAGATATAATTTGCTTGATAGTTATAAATTTATTTTGAAAGTGAAATCTTTTGTTAGTTGACCAACTTGTTAGTTTATTGGTCAAATTAGATTTTTTGTGCAAAACAAATGCGAAATGAGAAAATACATATTGATTTAAGTTATATAAATACTTTAGGAGTAGAGTTTTATTGAAAATAATGTGGGATACAAAATTAATGAATATATATTATATCTTGAGCCATATTTTATTTATGAGTGTTATATATGACCTAATTTTGCCCTTTCATGCTCTGCACATTACATATATAGCTATTCACCCCGACAATTTGCTCTCATGCAAGAAATTTTTTTGCTACTTTGTTGCGATTTTTGTGTAAATTCTCACTATGGATTCTCCTCGTCTTATTTTGTTCGAATGGTCAATGCATAGTATATAATATCACACTCCCACACCATGCAGGTAAAGCAACATGTGTGAAATTTGGGGAAGATGCAAAATATATAGTTGTTGGATGTGCGACCCTTCTTCCACTCACTATATATTTTACCGACTTTCTTAATCTTCGTACCAATTTGAAATGCACAACTTTCTTGTGAACGGAGGGAGTATATTATTTTCTTCCGACCATTAGACTTGAATTGCAGTCATATCGCCGTCTTTTTCAATAATATATATAATGTAATAGTTAGATTTAATTTTTAAGCCAAATAAAAAATATTACTATATTGTTTTCCCTTCTTGTCATACGGTTGAAATATGAAATATATAATTATTGGAAATATGATGATCTCGAAGAAAAATATTGGATATATGATCTCTCGGTCGAGATTTCTTGTATATCATAAGCCATATTTAGATATTCTTGTCAGTTACATAAATAAATTATATAATAATACCATTATTTTTTTGGTTATTAATCTATGAATTAAAAGTATATAATGAGTTTAAAAGAAATAGAAATATCGAATGGAGAAAGCGTCATGTAGGACCTAAAGGGAGATTATGAATCTGCAATGGTTTTAATAATAATGGATTCTTATTGAAAAGCGACGTGGAATTTGACCAACTTAATAATTGATCATATTAATTTTTTTAATAAAATCAAACTATATGATCTAGCCAATTAAATTGTGAAATTAAAATTGACAACTTAGTAATTAGCCAAATTAAAATTTTCACCAAAAAATAAAACTATTTATTAGGCCAACTAAATTAATTGACTAAGTTAAATTAGTTGAGCAAAATAATTGCGGTATAAGAAAATATACATTGATTTTAAGTATTTATATAAACTTTCAAAAAATATAAAATTTATAATAATAAAAATTGATTAAAATTATGATTTAAAATAAATAAAAAAACTAAATGGAGGTTGGGGCCTAAAATTAAGACGAGAGCTTCAATCCATAATAATATTAATAATATAATATAATAATATAGATAACATGTATACATACGTACACATTATATATTTAATCTTTTTTCTTCAAAGGAAAAATATCTTGATTCTCATCCATATTTAATTCCCACAGTATGATGCTTGTCTCATTCAAATTTCTACATAGGTTCTGTTTGAGCTTGGATAGGGATACTTTTGATTAACAATTTATATGAAAATTGTGATTTGATTTAAAAATTTAAATATTATGCAATCACGTTAAAATGGTCAAGATTAGAATAAAGTTCTTTAGTGCTATATTTTTTTTATATTTACACCAACTTTCAAATTTGTCAAATGAAATAAATTAATATTAACAACTTAATAAATTACCAAATTATATTTCTCTTTAAAATAAAACTATTTATTTGACCAACTAATTAATTAGCTAAATTAAATTGTTGGTGCAAAATGCTTGCAAGATGAAAATATACGCATTAGTCTTAAATATTTATATAGGTTCTCAAAGAGTGAACTTTTATTGTTTAACGGTATGGGACAAAAAATAATATTGTGCTTGGATTCCATTGCTTCTTTAATATGCTTATATTCATAATTGCATTTTTAAAAAAAGTATATATATATATATATATATATATATATATATATATATATATATATAGTCATATTAAAAAGTACATTATTAAATATATATTCAAATTAAGAAACATATCAAACCATAAGAGATACCAACATATATAATATTAGTAACCTATAATTGGATCCGTTGATATGCTAAAATAATAGATATAGGATGAGATTTTTTACCTTATGTTTCAAATATATATAATACTATATGAATTTACGAATTAGAATAATATAAAATGAAGATTTAAGATAATTAAGAATACCGAACAGAGAGAACGCCATGTAGAATCTAAAATTAAGGGGAGAGCTTGAATCAATATTGGTTTTAATAATATATATTGACAACTAATTAATATTTCTAATGACAACTTAATATATATATATTGGTTTTAACATATATTTGTTTCAAATGAAATAAATTAATATTGACAACTTAATAAATTAGCAAATTATATTTCTGTTTAAAATAAAACTATTTATTTGGTCAATTAATTAATTAGCTAAATTAATTAAATTGTTGGTGCAAAATGCTTGCAAGATGAAAATATACACATTAATCTTGAATATTTATATAGGTTCCCAAAGAGTGAACTTTTATTGTTTAGCAGTATGGGACAAAAAATAATATTATGCTTAGATTCCATCGGTTCTCTAATATGCTTATATCCATAATTGCATTTTTAAAATAGTATATATATATATATATATATATATATATATATATAGTCATATTAAAAACTGCATTATTAAACATATATTCAAATTAAGAAACATATCAAACCATGCGAGATACCGACAAATATAATATTAGTAACCTATAATTGGATCTGTCGATATGCTAAAATAATAGATATAGGATGATATTTCTTACCTTATTTTTCAAATATATATAATAAGATATGAATTTACGAATTAGAATAATATAAAATGAAGATTTAAGATAATTAAGAATACCGAATGGAGAGAACGCCACGTAGAACCTAAAATTAAGGGGAGAGAACTTGAATCAATATTGGTTTTAATAATATATAGATGTCGATTACAAATGTATTATGAGTATAATTTAAATATTGTTAGTTAATTATTTCCTCCATTTTTACAGATCTTTGATTTTGAGATCTAAAGTTAGGTTAACTTGAGCATTTGATAGACTTTTTACCTGAATAATTTATCAAAGATTAAATTGTGGGTATCTGTTATAATTGCAATAGATGTTTGTTGTCCACTTTTATATTCTATCCATGCATTAGTATTTGGTGGCCTAAGCTCAAATCAGGGCAAATATATTTAAAGGTAAAAGGTAAAATGGTATGTCCTAAAATAGATGATATTTCGTAAAAATTTATCTATTCCATATATTTAGTCATGAGATGAGTTGAATAAATGGTATTTCGTAAAATGGATACACTGGATCGTGTTCCTTTGGGAGCTAGCCAAGCTCTTTTCGGCATTCAAGTGAGTTTGTAAAATAAATGGTGGCCTGATTTGTCATTAGAAAAGCTCACTCTTTGAGAACCGATTTGCTTTTCATAACCACTACGACTCTGTCGTGGTAGCAGTGGCATTCTCACCAAGTGATGGCATGCCGGAAACTGCTAGCATCACCAAGATAAGTAATCCCGAGATGGAGGACGACGAAGTGTTGTATCACCATCTTAGGTTCAAGGTTGTTAGAATGAGTAAGGACTGCAAATAGCACAGAGATGCGTGAAGACACTATACTCGTTCCTGTGATGGAGGATATGATGTACCTTTTAGTGCATAGAATTATGCTTCCTTCGAAGATAGTTCTAAAGTTAGATAAAATGGCTGGTGCATTGGCTAAAGCTGGTGTTGAGCGTGGCTTGTTGAAAGAGGAATCGAAGAAGATAGAGGTTGCACTTAGAAAGGAGATTGAGGACAAGTTTCAAGATAGAAAAGCCTTTATTACTACGGCAAATGTAGAGCTGTTGGGGTTGATACATGGATTCATGTTGTTGCCCCGTGACGAACTAATACACTTGGCATGCGACAACAAGTCTGCTATCGAGTTGGTCAACAAGAGATCTACAACTGAAAACGTTAAAGTCAAACTTCTTCTTAATCTGATTGAATTTTTGCGACATCTATATATTATTAAAATCAATGTTAATTCAAGCTCTTCCCTTAATTTTAGACTTTACGTGGCATTCTCTCAATTCGGTATTCTTAATTATCTTAAATCTTCATTTTATATTATTCTAATTCGTAAATTCATATATTATTATATATATTTGAAAAAAAGGGAAGAAATCTCATCCTATATCTATTATTTTAGCATATCGACGAATCCAATTATAGGTTACTAATATTATATTTGTTGGTATCTCTCATGGTTTGATATGTTTCTTAATTTGAATATATATTTAATAATGCACTTTTTAATATGACTATATATATACATACTATTTTAAAAATGCAATTATGGATATAAGCATATTAGAGAAGCGATTGAATCTAAGCACAATATTATTTTTTGTCTCATACCGCTCAACAATAAAAGTTCACTCTTTGGGAACCTATATAAATATTCAAAATTAATGTGTATATTTTCATCTTGCAAGCATTTTGCATCAACAATTTAATTAATTTAGCTAATTAATTATTTGGCCAAATAAATAAGTTTATTTTAAAGAGAAATATAATTTGGTAATTTATTAAATTGTCAATTTTAATTTATTTCATTTGACATATTTGAAAGTTGGTGTAAATATAAAAAAATATAGAACTAAAGATCTTTATTCTAATCTTGACCATTTTAACGTGGTTACATAATATTAAAATTTTTAAATTAAATCACAATATTCATATAAATTGTTAATCAAAAGTATCCCTATCAAAGCTCAAACAGAACCTATGTAGAAATTTGAATGGGGTAATCATCATACTGTAGGAATTAAGTATGGATGAGAATCAAGATATTTTTCCTTTGAAGAAAAAAGATTAAATATATAATGTGTACGTATGTATACATGTTATCTATAGTATTATATTATATTATTAATATTATTATGGATTGAAGCTCTCGTCTTAATTTTAGGTCCCAACCTCCATTCAATATTTTTATTTATCTTAAATTATAATTTTAATCAATTTTTATTATTATAAATTTTATATTTTTAAAAGTCTATATAAATACTCAAAATCAATGTATATTTTTTCTTATCCCGCAATTGTTTTGCTCAACTAATTTAACTTAGTCAATTAATTTAGTTAGCCTAATAAATAGTTTTATTTTTGGTGAAAATTTTAATTTGGCTAATTACTAAGTTGTCAATTTTAATTTCACAATTTAATTGGCTAGATCATAAGTTTGATTTTATTAAAAAAATTAATATGATCAATTATTAAGTTGGTCAAATTTCAGGTCGCTTTTTAATAAGAATCCACTATTATTAAATCCATTGCAGATTCATAATCTTCCTTTAGGTCCTACACTCTCCATTCGATATTTCTATTTATCTTAAACTCATTTTATACTTTTAATTCATAGATTAATAACCAAAAAAATAATGGTATTATTATATAATTTATTTATGTAAATGACAAGAATATCTAAATATGGCTTATGATATACACGAAATCTCGACCGAGAGATCATATATCCAATATTTTTCTTCGAGATCATCATATATCCAATAATTATATATTTTATATTTCAACTGTATGACAAGAAGGGAAAATAATATAGTAATATTTTTTATTTGGCTTAAAAATTAAATCTGACTATTACATTATACTACCTCCGGTCCCTAAGTCTTTTCCTATCTTTCCTTTTTGGGATGGTCCCCAAATTTCTTCCTAGCTACTTTTGGACACTACCTCACAACAAATTATTATCTCTTACCTTTACTTTATCAACTTATTTACCTAAAATAGCACATATGGTCCATCACTATATCAATTAACTAATATATCACTACTCTCAATATGGGACCCTTTCCCCACTCACAACAAATTCAATTACTTTTTCTCTACTCATAACTAACTCAACAGCTTTTTCCTTAATACCCGTGCCATTTCCTCCTAGGAAAAGACTTGGTGACCGGATGTAGTATATATTATAGAAAAAGACGACGATATGACTACAATCCAAGTCTAATGGTCGGAAGAAAATAATATACTTCCTCCGTCCACAAGAAAGTGGTTGTATTATCTCAAGGAGATGAAACCTTTCTCCTAGATAGCTTTAATTCGATTTGTGTATTTATATTTTTTAATTTATGTCTAGTTCTTAGTAAGGCCTACCAGATTCTCTGACTTACCGCCATTCGTAAGCGCGACTCCCTTAACCTTTATTTCAAAGCATGAAAGCGGCTCTAGCCTATTCACTTTGAAAAGAGAATACGCGAGGATCAACGAGATGTGGAGTCAAGAAAAGGAAGAAAAGTACGAGCGGAACTACTGATAGAATCTTATGGATCGGGGCTTCCTACTATAACGGTAGAGCTGGTCAGCGAAGATTCATAAATAGTAGAAATAATATGAAATTGAAAGAGGAGGCGATGAAGTCATCATTCGGCCTTTTCTCCTCTACACTTTGCAGAGCCTAACTGTCCAAAACAGAACCTAAGCCTAGCCTCGCAATTCATTGTAGGTATTGAATCGAGGTTTCAACGACTGAGACAGGTCACTGAGTAATGGAATAGCCCGTTGGGTACTACCGAGAGAAGAGAAGCGGCTCAGGTCTCCATATGTCTCCCTAAGGTATCACTATGGCTACGGCCCCCCCTTACACTCATAAGAGAGTAGCACGCAACCAGAAATCAAAAGACGCGCACTCAAACCACCAATAAGAGTAGTACGCGCCAGTCCGTTTTATCTATGAGCGGGAATCCCAAAAATCAATCAAAATCAGTGGCGAAAATCACCCCTCTGTGGGTGTTTATACATCTGAAATCTAAATGACCTTCCCTAGATAACCTATATAATGCGGCCTTAGATTTCAAGTATTGGATTTCAAAAACCAGGCGTAAACTCTTCTTATATAGAGTCTTCGCTCTCGTTCTGCCCGGTCTCACTCGGTATTTGGCTGTCTGATCTCCCTTCTTTTCTGTAGTTACTAGAGAATTCCCAATTCGATTGTTATTTGTGGTTCACAAAGATCCCGTCTTCTACTTTCTCATAGACCGAAACCTAAAGACTTGATCACTCAAAACTCAAAACTTATCTGGTTATAATGTGCATGTTGTTCTCGTTTTCTTGTGTTGAGCTTGAATCAATTGCCCTGCTATGCTTTCCTTAAGATTCGACTTGGGTTTAGCTAATCATACTATATAGGACCTCGTTCTCTTACGAGCAACTATTAGGTGCACTTTCAGTTGATTCAACCAGCAACAGTTGGCTCCTTTCTTATTTGAATCCTAAATAGGGCAATTCCAAAGTAATTTCTCCAGAATTTCAAAAGGCATGTTCTTTGCATCCTACAAAACAATATAAAGACCTTAAAGATCTCATCGACAATGGTTAAATTCGTTAATAAAATAAAATAGAATTTAGAAATTAACATCATCGACCATCTTAATTTCAACTGTTTTCTTCCAATCAGCTCTACCACCTCCTTACTTGTCTAGTATTACAACTGCCATCAAACACCTCCACCTTAAGCATGTACCTGAAATTAACACACAGTTAGGAAAGAGATAATAAAAATTAATAAGAACATCCATGAAATATAGTAAATTAACTTACCTCTGATTGGCAGAACTATCATATTTGATGCACCCATCACAATATAACTTGCACTTCACTTAGCAACTTTCTTTCTACACTTCTTGCAGCTCATATAGAACTAAGCCCCATTGTTTTCAATATTTTCTGTACTTGCACATATCCAAAAAGACCTACTCTACCCATAAAAATTCAACAATAATTGTGACAATATTAGAAGAAATTATTGAGATCAGAAAACATATGTAAGTCATATTAAAAACAAGCACTTTATACGAAATATATGAGTTAACTGCTTCAGATTGACAGCAATTTCAGCAGTAACATCTTCCACTTTAATTTTCTTGACTGAAAATTTGCAGTGGCAGATCTGGAATAAAAAATTCGTCCCCAAATATCCTAGGAAGTTAAGGTTAATTGAAGCAGTTAGAAGACCAAAGGAAAAAATATAATGTAATTTAGGGAAGAAAATTTGTTTTTGTGGGCTTATTTATGATGTATAGAGGAAAATCGAATATTTTGTTCTGCTTTTATTATTATGTTTAAGATATGTGTGTTTACTTTGACCATTGTAATCTGTTTATGGTAATAATTAATGAACTGGTTACTTAACTGACATTATTACCTTTCTCGAAAATCATTTATTTCTATTATGTCTATATTGACAAAGATACTGTTGTACGGTACGAACTCAGCGCACTTTGCAAGCACGAATCGCACTTTTATAACGTAGTCTACTCTTGATATTGACAGGTTCGATAGAGGAGTGATAAAAAATATTTTTAGAAGTGCAATACCTTAAGCACCTACATAAATAAAACAGAAAATAGTGTAAGTAAATAGTTGACCAAAAGCATAAATAACAGCATTTAAAGCCAGTCCTTAGCCAATTTGGAAGGCTATTCCTTAGCCAAGTTGGGCCGCTCGCGGGTTGGGCCGTTTACAACTATAGAAAAGCCTCTATCAATATCAATATAGTATAGATAGTATATACTATATATAATAGCAACGCATTATATTTTATCTTAATTTTTGTATTTTTTATATTAATAAATTATCAATTAATAATAGAAAAAATAAAGGTGCTTCCTCTTGATGCCCCGTTCTGATTTTCCTTTATTCTGGTATTTTTGATATTATTAATTCATAATAATATATATATATTATTTATTATATTCATATAATATTTCATCATGTCTCATCTATACGTGTTATTGCTATTTTTATCTCTATTATTTACACTTTTTTTAAAGTTTTGTATATTATTAATTTATAATATTAATATTATATATTATATCTCAATTCATAATATATATATATATATATATATATTCTCAATTTCTAAATACAAATTATATAACTCATTTTCATTATTAATTATAAATTTAATAATTATGAAAAGTAAATTTATTTTTTAATTTAGTCTAGCGCCGTTAATTAAATTTAAAGCAACAAAATAAGCAAATTAGCATTTAAGAGGCCAATAGAAATTTTATAATCGAAAATTTCTATGAAAACTAAATAAATATATTTAATCAATATATCTATATGGAATTCTCTTTATCTTTAATTCATATTTTTCTAAAATATTCAATTAATGTCTGCTAAAAAATATTACTCAAATAACATTGAAATGTATGAATAGATAGCTAAAAGAAACATCTTAAAAATGTAAGTATGTAAATGTATGTTTCTCGGTCTTGGGCTAAAACTATAGATCAATTTACTATAAACCAACGCGATAATTCAAACCAGCGAGACGATTTAAATAGACATAAAAATAACAAGTTTTACTAATTTTAGTTAATATTAACTTTGTAGTGTTCAGATTTTCATCGAATATTACCCAAATGGTTTGCGACGGATACATACAACAAAATTACTATTTTAATCGAGATTATGACGCTAACATGTAGAAAAATTCTAAACAAATTTAGATTTGAAAAATACATAATGAAATACAAATACTATATCTTTCTTGGTATTTGGCTAAGATTAGAGATATCAACATACCATAAATCAACGAGATGATTCAAACCAACGAGACGATTATCAAATAGACATAAAAATAAGAATTTTTACTAATTTTAGTTAATATTAACTTTGTAGTGTTCGGATTTTACTCGAATACTATTACCCAACATGTTTGCGACGAGTATATACATTAAAATCACTATTTTAATCGAGATGTAGAAAACTTTTAAACATATTTAGATTTGAAAAATACATAATGAATGAGTATTTGGTTTATTGTCATTCGTAATTATAAGTTTAATATAGACATGTGAAATATAATTAATTTACTAAGTTTGATTTATAATTAACGAAAACAACATAACAACTTCTAAATAAGATATAAACTATTTTTAAATATAAGTCGGCCTTTGGAGAGAAATTCTAGAGAGGGCGAGGGGGAAACGTTGAGAGAGAACGACAAATTTTTTCAAAGTTATAATGGTATGATTTGTTATTTGGTTGTTTTATCATTTGCAAGGTGTTTGTATTTCTTCTCTTACTCTAAGACAGAGCAAATGCGAGAGTGCCTAAGAACCCTAAAACAGAATCACAAGGTAATAATTTGTGTTGTTAAATGTTATCACAAGGTAGTAATAGAAATTCTCCAAAAATTCTCCAGCATATATAAAATTCATAGTCATCATATGTATATTGTGATGAAGGGATGAACGTGATCTATGTATTGGACAAAAGCATGATGATCTTAAGTGAATTTGTTGTGCCCCAGTAATGTTCTTGACTTTTGCCAAGTGAGGAGAAATTCCGCAAAATCAGACTCACTAATGCCAATTTTCAGGTGCACTTCACATTTTAATTTTCATGATGATCTTACTATCTTCGACTTGCTATCTTCATCTTTTATTTTTCTTTTAACTGATAGTTACTCACTTTGTCCCGTTCATTTTGTCTCACTCTCCTTAAATGAATGTCCCACTCAATTTGTCATATATCAAATAAGGAAATACTTTATCCTTCAAAATCCTTCAAAAGTGGTGGAACCTACCCACTTTCTATCTTTTTATCCTATTCTTAATCTTCGTACCGAACAGTTAATTATTGTGTATTATTTGAAGCCTGTCGAAACAAAATTTTAATTTTTATAATGGTGAAGACCCTACAATCTTGCTAAACTCTTAGTACACGAAATCAGTATAAAATTGGGACTGCTATTCGAAATCTTAGTGGGATACTGAATTTCTAATCTCGTGTTGAGAAAACAAAATACCAATTGCAAAGGATTTTGAGCATGTGTTCTTATCTCCTCTTGAGAAAATTGGGGGCTATTTCTTTGTCAACTTGGGTTCTATTTTGTTGGTAATTTTGCAAAGATCTCTTCGTTGATTAGGGGAAGAATTTAACAGAAATTTTTTTATTTTTATTTTTTTAGGAATGTATCTATATCAGGAAAGAATTTGATTTGGTTACTGACGTTCATGGGAGTTTTTGTTTGTTTAAAAAAAAAAGAAAAGAAAATGATAATTTATTTCTTTTTCTTTTGAGAAATCATAATTTATTTTCAAATGAGTTTTTGTACTCCATCCGTCCGGTAACAAGTGATTCAAATCTTTTGGGTACGAGTTATTAACATGAAGGGTAAAAAGTGGTTTGAAGTAGATTTTTGAAGGGATAATTATTTCTTTATTTAGAAACGAGCCACTTATAATGGGACAATTCAATAAGGAACACGAACTATTTACTGTGTGATGGAAGGAGTATAAACGTAAAATGTACGCCATGACTTTCGAGATTACCATTTTAATATTGTTTATTTTAGTAGATGTATATACCCGAAAAATAAATACATAGCGTAAGCCAACAATGCAAGAGCAAAATCCAACAAATTAATAAAGAAACAAACAACCTAATAAGTGTAAATACATGAGCGTAAGCCAACAATTAAGCAAAGAGCAAAAATCCACAAAATAAAGAAACTTACAACCTAATAAGAGTACAAGTGTTTAGACCACGCAACCTCTAGATCGTATACATCATACATCTAAAAACATGGAAAGACTGTAAAACTACAAAGAAAGGGGCCAAAAATAAATTAACTAGACAAAGACAATGATGGGGAAAATCTTCCTTTGCTCCAATCTCTCATTTAGGTCTTACTTGACAAAGCTTAATCCAGCTTCTCATGAGCACTTGAGAGGGTTCGTCTTCAATATCTGCCTCGAAGACATATAATGGACCAGGAGCGGACCCAGAAAAAATTGTTGAAAGAGGCTTCATTGTAGATAAGTTTTCATGCAGTACATAATTTTCCGTCAATCTTTAATTTTATTAGCTTCTTCTACATTTTATCGGCTCGTACTAGTATAGGGGCTGTACATAATTTTCCAACAATCTTTCAATTTTTACAAAAACAACTCTAAAAGAAAATGAAAAAAATGGTGGTAGGAGCTGAAGCCCCCTGTTGCCCACCAGTAGCTCCGCCCCTATCATGGACTCGTCGAGAGTTCATTCGGACCTGCGCCATCATTTTCAGAGGTCTTGAGAATTATTCAAAAAGCCAGGTGACATGCATAAAGATAGCACGTAAATAATTTCCTTTTAAAGAGAGTAATAGTATTCAAAATAATTTTTAATACGACCATAATCTCTATTTAATATACATTTCCAACACCAAATATTGAAGTAAACACATTGAATAAAAAGTTTTCAAAGACAAGTTGCATGTTCTACGATGACGGGTTAATAATTCCAAAATGAATAAATTGAACCCTTCACAATAAAGATCTAAAATTTATAATTGAGCTATGTCTAGAAAAATTGCTCTTTTGAAGGCAAAACTATATTCCAACATTAATCTACTAAAAAAGAATATTCCAACAAGAATTTTAGAGTTGGCAAAATATAATTATATTGTTCTTCTTAAAGGAGAGAGAGAGCTGGGACATAGGACAAAACGCATAAACAAAAGAATGAATGAGCAAAAGAAGAAACAAAAAACAAAAAAGGGAAAATTGCAATAGCAAAATAATTTAGGTAATGAGGTTCCACCTACATTTTGAGCTTTAAATTTTTAGATTACACGTGCAAAAGACTATAATACCCCTCATTATTTCGAGCACGTGATGTGAATGGCCCAAAGGCCAAATCCATACCATTCTATGTCAACCATGTTTAACAATAGTGAGACAAGATCAATGTATCACTGTCACATTCTAATTATAGTTCTCTCAATTGAATTCTGCCTTCAATGACCCTGAGCAAGCTTAGTAATTTTAAAGGCCGGAGGTTAGAATCATCAATCATCACAGAAGCATTCGTAAATATAAAGCGAGTGAAGAGAAAGACGACCCATCATTGTTAGTGGAGAAATGGATCAAAAAAACGTAAGAGAGTGGGTGAAGTCATAATCTAAAGTGGAATAAACGAAAATTAGCTACAATCTTCGTGAATCGAAGGAGTATATATTTTCTAAAATAGAAAAAAATATCTTTTTAATTTTAATCAATGTATACCATTCTGATTAATAGATGTACAAAAAAGAAATGTGGCAGTTGGAGGGTAGCACTTTATTTACTTTCTCCGTATAAACGTGGTTCTTTCATAAATGAATATAACCTAACCTATTCTCTACTAACAATAACCATGAGGCTCATTCTCCACTCATAGCATATCTATCTAACTCATTCTCACCCAGTACTACTTATTATATGAACCACACTTATTATAGATGGAGGAACTAGTATGTTTTACCATTTGATATTGTATCCGTAAAAATGTTTTAAAATTTTAATATTTTTTTTCTGTAAAATATTTAACCAACACTTGCTCAATAATATGACCTCGTGTATGTTATAAAGACTTCCACATTTATTTATTTATCCTTGTTTTAAAGTGAAAGAAGACTACACAGTCTACACTCATCTTTGAAACTCAAGCGATCGATCATGGTGAATCCATCGAACTATTTTTGCTTCTTAATTATTTTAGTATTACTTTTTCTTTTTGTTGAAAATTTATAAACGACCATTGTTGAAACAGGCTAGCGACGGAATATCGGAGCCGAAGAAGAAGCTGAAACTTTATAATTATTGGCGGAGCTCTTGCTCTTGCCGCGTACGAATTGCTCTCAATCTCAAGGGTAAAAACAAATCTGTTTCATTCTTTCTTTTATATTTTTTTTTTCATTTTCCAAATTTATGAATGATTAATTGCTGGGATATTGAGAAATTAACAGGGCTAGACTACGAGTACATACCGCTTGATTTGCTCAAAGGAGAACACAAGTCTCCTGGTTAGTCGTTCAATTTTCGTATATTTATTCTTTTGTTGTGGTTTCATATTTTCTGCGGATTTTGTGCTGCAAATTATGCTACACTGTATGCAGTAGTTTTGACGTATTAATGTTTTGAATTTGAAAGAATTTTCGAAGCTGAATCCGCTTGGGTTGGTGCCTGTGCTCATTGATGGAGATACTGTGGTTTCAGATTCCCTTGCAATCTTATTGGCAAGTTTCTTGCCTTAAAACACCATATATAGTAATTGTGTTATTTGTATCCGATCCACTCATATTGTCATCCTATCCTCATTTAGGTGTCTCATTCATATTGTCATCTTTCAAATAATAAAAGTTTTTACCCTTCAAAATCTTTCAAAAGTTATGGAACTTATCCAACTTTTATCTTTTTACTCTTATTCTTAATCCGTGCCGAACAGTAACATAACAATTTCGATGGATCGGAGGGAGTATTTTTATCTGATCCTAATGGTGATTGCATGTGCAGTATCTGGAGGAGAAATATCCTCAACCTCCCTTATTACCTCAGGATTTGCACATGAAGGCCCTCAATTACCAGGTCGTAAAACTTTTCTACTCTAGTTTGTTACCCTTTACATTTTCAATTAATGATGACAATTGGCCGAATCTCGACTGAATCTTACTTGGTACAAATTCAGATCTAATTTTTTGGAGTTTTGGTCCGAATCAACTAATTGTGTCTAAAGAAATAGAATCCATTATATCAGTTACCCTGCTGTCATCATCGGCGGCTAGGTGACTGGATTTGGTGTGGGTGAAGAATCGTAAAAAAATAAATTAGATTACTATATAATTTATTTTATATTTGAAGTGTGACTTTTAATTGACTAACGTTTCTTTAATGAAGTTTTTTACTATTAGGTTCTTTTAATTACGTCAATATTAGTATGTAATTATTGCACTCCAAATACAATATTTTGGATCAGCCACTGGGTGCATGAAAATCTCGAATTCAAGGGTAGAGCTAGGATTTGGAAGGTAACTGAGCAAGATTATATTTATATATTTAATCATAAATTTGGACCGACAACTTATAATTAAAAAAAAAAATTGCCGAGGCCTTGGACTGTACATTCTATCTTTATATTTTTAGCTATTTAATTTCTTTTTTCTTATATATAAACCACAAAAACACCTTCTAAATAGAATTTCTCAAAAATTGAAAAATACTGTATGGTTGATGTACGTACGTCTGATCAAGGTACAATCTAGCTCTAGGTAGGAAGCTTATTAAATTAACTTACTAATCACCAAAACTTGAATGCGACTGTTCGCTTGGTATGATACTTGATGGTCCCGAAACGAGTTACTGGTGTATGGGGGGAATACATCAGTTAGGATTTTAAAACTTAATCCTGAAAAATATTTCAACCGAATAAAAAGACTCAGTTGGAATCTCACAGCTGAGTAAGCAACCTCAGCTGGAAGAGTGAGGTTGTGCGGAATGTGGTGGAAATTAAACTCGTTAAAATAACTCACGCTTTTATGCTCGGTTGGTCAAGAACCAAAACAGTTGAGAATGTGCAAATGAGGTTTGTATGCTGGTTAGTCAGTCAGTTAAGAATGCAAGAAATAACTGAATAAAGAAAAATACTAGCACACAGAGATTTAACGTGGTTCGGAGATAACCCTCCTACGTCCACGGGGAGTTGTGAGTCCACACAACTCTGTCCAAGTTCTTCTGGACAAACCACTCAGCTTACGCGGGCTGAGCAACCGTTAAGGATAAATTTGCGGGTACTTATCAACCTTACAGTTTAGTTTCCGGGCACTAAACAGCCTAACTACTCAATTGCAGGAAGAGTAGAATCCTAAACCTTTTCAGGTGAAGAAAATGGGTTTCCAACTAAAAGCTCTAACGGGAAATGAGCTATGATCTAACTCTCTACGAACTCTCACTAAGTGATGTTCTCAAGGTTTGATCTAAAGACACAAAAACTATCTAACTCTAGAACTCTGATGTTCTAAGAGATTCAGTTCAGCTCGTGAAGAATATTTCTCTTTTCTTTCGCTCTTAGATTTCTTCTCGCATGTGTATCTTCTCGGGTCTATGTCCTCTCTTATCAGTGTCTTATCTTTCTTCGAATGAATGAATGCCTCTATTTATAGGCAGAGAGAATCAACTAGCCGTTGGAAGAGCTGTTGATCTCTGATCGTTGAAAGCGATGGCTTGTCTCTCATCTCTGCAGACTTTCCTGATGTGGCATCTGAGCTCTTCTGATTTCCATCTGAGACAGCCTTGTATTGGGCCAAATGGGGTAATGACTGAACGGTCAAACCCTCATGTGACTTCTTTTTGAAATTCAAATCTTAACAACAGACTTCCAACAAGGAGCGGTCGGTTAAGACTTTTGATCTTCAACAAACTTGTTCTTCAGCCGATGTTCTAACTGACATCTTAATGGTTGAACTCTCTGCTGACTTCATCTTCAAGTTGTTGATCTTCTTGGTTGAGTTCTACAACTGATCTTCTGAAACTGAACACTCAGTTGCCTTCCTTGTATTTGATCAGTTGGGTTTGAACCCTCAGATGACTTCCTTTTCATCTGATGTTCTCTTCCTCTTTACTGCTTCTCATCTGATGAACGCTCAGTTGGTTTCCTTCACAACTGATGTTCTGAAGACTTCCCCCTCTTTGCATCTGAATATATGAACTCTCAGCTATCTTTCGTCACAATTGATGTTCTGTCTGAGTGATGCATTGTTGCCATCTTCAGTTGGAGACCTCTAAAGATAAAATCTAAACTTTGCTCAAACAGCGAGCCTAACTTCTAACATTAGGTTCTGGCAACATCTACTCGGTTGGGGTCAGTCGGTTTTTGAATTCATCAAAACTCTTACTAATAAATTTCCCAACAGTACCGGTGCGTGACGCATGTAATATATGCGCTAGTTTTTTCTTTCCGATTATTATTATTATTATTATTATTATTATTATTATTATTATTATTATTATTATTTCCTATTTTCTTTAAACTAATTTTTCTGAATTTCTGTTTCATTTTTCAGTTTTTTTTCTTTTTTTATTTCAATTTTTGTTTTTCAATAATTCCACATTTTTTTCCACCTTTTTTTTGTTTGTCTCTTCGTTTTTTTGTTTGCCGCTTCTTCTTTGGTCAAGATTCGAGCGAGGGGAGCCGAAGGCCTCGGAGCGAACCGAAAAAGTCCAAATTGGTGCCTGATGATTATCTTTATATTAGTAATTGGAGCGAAGGCGGAGCTGTAAAATCGGAGCCGAAAAAAAATCTGAAAATTAAAAAAATATATATAAATAAATAAATTTTGACCGGGTCAACAGGTCAATCCGATCCGACACGACTCGGTCGCATTTCAGCTGCAGCAGGTCGCACACAAGTGTGCCTCCTTCCTAATGTACCCTCCCTCCACAAATACTACTATATCTTTATTTTTTTTTTAGATAATTTTCGATAAAGTAGTCAAACTATTCAATCTTTAATAATTATATTTTTCTTTTTGGATAATTTTCAATAAAGTAGCCAAAATATTCAAACTTTCATAATTATATTCCAAACTATTAAAATTTGTAATTTAATGGTTAAACTATTAAATTTTTCACAATAATACGTTAGCCACAATTTTCCGGCAAATCATGTCCGACGTGCCACGCTGTAAATATAATGTGAATTTATGTGTGACGTGGATTAACAAAAAGGAGTGATAATTTTATACATTAACATATATTGGAATGAAAAATGATAACCACGACGGCTTAGGATGAGCAATGATGAGTGATAAGCAAAAGGTGTAGCATATATTATCATATTACTTCATACTTGTATCATTCTGAATTCATTATCATCATGGATATTAATATTATACAGTGGGCAATTCGTATTACAAGGTTTATATCATTATTATTGTTCTATTGTATCATGGGATATTTGATACTAATTATTCTGAGATTATAAAAATAAATAAATAAAATTAATTTTTTTATTATTTTGTAAATTTATGTCACACATAAATCCGTGTCATACTTCCAGTGTGTCACGTTAGATATGATTTGTTGGAAAATATATGGCTGGCACGTTATTGTGAAAAATTGAATAGTTTAACCATTACATTGTAATTTTATATAGTTTGGAATATAATTGTAAAAGTTCAAATAGTTTGGCTATTTTATTGAAAATTACCATTTCCGTTTTGTCCGTTCACGAATAGTATATACTTTTTATTTTAGGACTCATCACTTCTATACTCCCTCCGTCCACAAAATGGTTGTCATTTTTGCTACTCCACTCATATTTATTGTAGGACCTTTACTCCACTCACAACAATACTCACTATAATTCATTATTACCTACAATTTTCTTAAAATCCGTGTCGTCCACAATGTGACAACCATTTCGTGGACGGAGGGAATATATTTTACTCCTCACATTAGAACATGACATGACTCACCACTCCCTTATATTTTACTTCCTTCTCTGGTAAGTAGGACTTTTGATACGAGCATTAACCACTCTACCACTATGTTAATACACGCACACGAAAGAGTAAAATTTTATTTTCCGTAAGGGGACACTCAGCGGTGCGGCTTAAGGCGAGGACGAGGAGGAAGACAAGGAGGAAGCTAAGGAGGAAGACGAGGTGGAAGCCGAACCATCACGGCCTCGCCGCAAAGGCAAAGCGGCAGCCAAGTGTAACGGCAAAGCGGGGGCAACTAGGAGTGGATCCGGAGTTCAAGGCGCCAACTACACACCCGATGAAATTTTGTGGCTTGCTAAATGCTACATTGATATCGCGTGCGACAGGAAGACCGCCAACTTCCAAACCCAGAGGCAATTCTGGAACAGAATTACTGCCCACTTCAACGAGTACATAACTCCCGCAGAAACGTGAAGGACGGGTCCAATAAAGTTGGCGTGGGGCCGCGCCAAGGGAGAGATTGTCCGCTTCAACGATTGCTACGCCTAGCTCGAGAGAGAGCACGCAAGCGGGCGGAACGACCTCGACCTGTACACGTTGGCCCAAGATTCCTACCAAGCCCAGTACAATAATGAATTTAGGCATATGAAGTTGTGGGAGCTCTTGAGGCATATCCCCAGTTTTTGCACGTCGGAGACTGAAATTGCACTAAGCGGACGAGGATCAATGAAGACGGCGACTACACTTCAAATTCTAGTACTAACACATCTGCCAGTGATGCAACCTCCGCCCACACTCGTCTTCTCTGGCATAAATCACTCAAGAAGGGGGAAAAAGGCAAGAAGACGGAGCCCGTGAGCCAATTGAAGGCCGTCGTCGAAGAAATATCCAAGGCGAACAATCTAAGTGAAATGAAGTTTGCTTACGAGCTCCTGATGCGACCAACGAGCGATATGGATGCGGAGCAATTGGCCACGCAAAAGAGTCTGTACACAGTTTGCCAAAAAATATAATTGGGATTAATTAGTGTATTTTTTTATTTTAATTAAATAAAATTGTTCGACTTTTAATTCTTTCTATTTTATTTAAGTATTATTCAATCATTGTCAATCATTTGATCAACCTAGGTCTATATCGACCTCATTGTAAAAAAATTTACCCAAATATATCAAATCATTGGTACCCCACCAAAATCACCAAAATCAAAGATAGATATCAAGACCCTCATTATAGGTGCTCTAATTCTCTTACCAATGATTTTCATATCCTATAGTGAAAAGAGAGTACTTTCAGGATTATTGCATCAGACAAATACTTGTGTGAGACCTTGTCGATCCGGTCTGGATCCGGATCGTACCCGGATTGACCAAGTCAAATTCGTTGATTTTTTTTTTTTTGGTCACATCATATGCACCACTAAGTATACTTATATGCACTACACCGTATAATGAAATGCACCACTGAGTGTATTGAGATGCACAAATTTTTAATTTTGATTAATATTTTTTTCCCCTATTTTTTTGAGATGCACCACATAATGTATCCATATACACCACCATGTATATTGAGATGCACAACCATGTGTATCGAGATTCACCGTGTTTGTCTCTTCTTCTTTTGTTAAGAGATTGAATGAGGGGAGCCGAACGATCTAAATTGTTGCCACTAAGATTATCTTTATATTAGTAATCGGAGCCGAGGCGGAGCCATAAAATAGGAGTCAAAGGCGGAGCCGGAAAAAAAATCTGGAATTAAAAAAAAAATTGGTGCATCTCAATACTTTTAGTTGTGCATCTCATTATAGAGTATAGTACATATAAATACATGTTGTAATGCATATAAGCTGACCATAGAAAAAAAAAAGATCTGGTGCTTACACAACACGCGTCGTACATGAGAGGCACGCACGCGCATCTCACACCGTGAGACCAGTCACACTAGAGAGTAGCTCATTGCATCACATCTCTCTCTCGCCACACCCTATGGCGGAACAAGGATTTTTTATTTGAAGGTGTAACAAATAATTACAGTCAGTCATAAACGTAAAAAGAAAAAGATTAATATTACAAATAGTATATCCCAGTGAACTCCCTTACAATTTCATTTTTATAGATTATAAATTCTCAAAAATCGATTAGTTTTTTCAATTTTTTTAATTTCATTTTTATAATTTAAGTCTCACACGTCATTTAATATATTCAATATACACATAATACATTTTGATAGACAACTAAACCTACTCACAAATTATTCTCAAGAAAGAAAAAAAAACAAAAAACTACTCACAAACACATACAAGTTGAAGTTGGCATACAAACGAAAAGCCCTATTCATAGTTTATGATCTCAACTTTTATCTTTTTTCATTTTAGAGCCTCAACTTTATTTTTCTCCAAAATCTACCTCAACTTTGAGATATTATTGTAAAAAGGCCCCCCTTTCTTTTCCAACAACGGGATGTCGACTCAACGCTAGATAAGTGAGATGGACTTTTACTTGACACTTGGGATACACGACGTCGTTTTAATTTCGATAAATAGAGGTCATTAATACGTCGACTTATAGTTTATGACCCAAACTTTTTCATTTTTCATTTTATGGCCTCAAAACTTTATTTTTCTCGTAAAAAATCCTCAACTTCGAGATATTCTTCAAAACGGCCCAATTATCTTTTTCGGCAACGGATGATGACTCAACAGGCGAGATAAGTGATGTGGATCCGATTGGTAGACAAGCTAAACTTATGGCCACATCTCGACATTCCACAGATTGTGTTCAAATAGAAGTAGGAGTGGGAACCGCATCGAGCCAAGTCATTGATAATGCTACTCCGCCATTGTAGCCAACTGTCTAGAGCCAAGTCACTAACAAAACTGCTGCATTGTATTCACCAGTTCACTAAGTGATCTAACAATGTTATTTTCTTTGAGCATTATTAATTTCAAATTGTTGCTGTCTATATCTATTCTTGATACTAACTGTCACTTTTCCCTACTCATCATAATAGGCAGCAAATGCTGTACTTGCAAGCATACAACCTTACCAGAATATAGTCATTGTAAGCATATAATTCTCAGAGTGAATGATTATTTACATGTGAATGCGGTTCTTTTATTATGTAAATGTAACAAGACAGAACAAAGACATTCAACTGTTTATCTCTAAACTACACGCAAAAGGGTATATCAAAGAAAAACTTGGAGCTGATGAGAGGCTTTCTTGGATTCAGCATCGTATTAAACATGGTTTTGCTGGTAAGCATCCACATTAATCATTTCTGTTTAGAAAAACCAGTTTGGTTTTTTATGTTTTCCTAATTGAGTGCAGCTCTGGAGAAGCTTCTGGAAAAACATGCTGGGAAATATGCTACAGGAAATGAAGTTTTCTTGGTTTGTTACTTCTCTTATTAAGATTTTTTGCTAGTCAAATCTATCATCTGCATGATACTGTAACATGAAGTTTCTATCTTCAGCACCTACTTTAAGATAATAAAATATTTGATAATGCTTATTTAGGATCCTCAAAGTAGTGTTATATCATCTGCATGATATATATTGTAAAATGGGAAGCATTGATTTTTTGGTTTAAATCTGCAGGCCGATTTGTATTTGGCACCTCAGATTGATTCTGCGGTGACAAGGTTCGATGTTGATATGGTAGGCCTTCTTCATTGATTTGAAACCAGATCAAGAATAAAAGAAGCAGTTTATTGATTCAAGTACTTACTAATTCTAAAATGTGGGCAGAACGAATTCCCTCTTTTGTCGAAGATGAACGAAGCCTACAAAGAACTCCCTGCTTTTCAAGAAGCTATGCCCGGGAGGCAGCCTGATACGCCACCTGAGGCGAGGGACTGAAGGTATGATCATTTAAAAGAAGCTACTGTTTACTAGCTATGTTTAGTTTTAATTGGTAGCTCTAGCAAATTCATATCATGGCCATTTCTTCCTTGAAAAGTCATATAACTTCTTATATTTCTATTGAGTTTCTGCACAATATGATACCATCTTCATCTATAACTTTTTTTTTTTTTGCAGCTATCAGATCCAAATTCAGTGGGTGGGATTCATTTATGAAACAAGCTCCGTTTTCAATTACTTTCCGTATCTCTAAATGTATGATCGTACATTCAGAAAAACATGGAAAGACTGTAAGACAACAACGGAAGGGGCAAAAGAATAATTAACTACACAATGATTTGCTCCAATCTCTCATTCACAGATTCAGAAGGAAGATCATTCAACACTTAGAGGGTTCGTCTTCAATATATGCCTCGAAGGTGGATCAACATATCATGGACTCATCAAGAGTTCATTTGGACGTTGCAGCGGGTACTATCTAAGGTTCATACAAAGCTTTAACAATAAAACAGACAATCAAACGCGAATTTGAAAAGAGAATAAAGGATAATTATGTGATCTCACTTCAAAATTAGAAAAATAAATAACTATGGACATCGCAATACGACACTAAAAATGGCTACACGTACCGGCCAAGAGCATTTCATGCTTCCCTTTCTCTCATGCAGGGATTATTTCTTTCTCTTACTTCTCCCTTGTGCCTTTTCTCTCATGTTTGCTGCAGTAATAAGTTTATAACTAGAATGGGGCATTTCACTTAGCTTGCCAAATCTTTCCTCATAGAAGTGCCAAATTTCAGACCTGATAAAGCACTCAAAGTTCCAAATAGAAAACTTAGATCTCAAGCAGAATGGGACGAGATGAAAATTGGAAAATACATATCATTGGCCTATGATTACCAGAAAGCCAGGAACTGAAACGGTGCATACTTTCCATAGATGTCTTCAAGATCTCGTTGAATTGTTCGAGCTGAGGTGGTTTTTGCATGGACCTGTGCCATCATTTTCGGTGTCACAATTTCAA
The DNA here is from genome assembly GCA_029490685.1 of Schizonepeta tenuifolia. Classification (NCBI taxonomy): domain Eukaryota; kingdom Viridiplantae; phylum Streptophyta; class Magnoliopsida; order Lamiales; family Lamiaceae; genus Schizonepeta; species Schizonepeta tenuifolia. The sequence continues at coordinate 143,022,761 of CM055955.1, read as the reverse complement.
AATGGTGACAATTACAAAGATACGCGTAAATAGTTTTATTTAAGAGAGTAATAGGAATAGACCTGTTTCAGATGCCTAATAGTCTCTGAATCTGTTGGAATTACATGGTAGTAGCCGAGACACATCAGAACATTAGCACATGTGAATGGCCCAAATCCATCAATCCCCCTCAGCTTCTCAGCCAACTTATCATAGTCAGACAAGACCAATGTACCACTGTCACATTCTAATTCGAATTCTCTCAATAAAATTTTGCCTTCAACGACACTCTGAGCAAGCTTTATCACACGGCCTGCTCGATATCCAAGACCGCAACGCGTAGCCAAAAAGTTCTCATCAAGTCTAGCTAACTCTCTGGGGCTTGGAAAGTTCCCAATTGTGGAGCAACTGCATTTTTCGGTCAATTCTAAAGGCTGGAGGTTAGAATCATCAAGTGAAGATACAGAAGCATTACATTTCCCAAGGAACTCGTCCCTTGCCACCTCTGGCTCTGGTATGCAGGTTGATGTTAGAGCTGAACTAATTTCTATTTCAGTCTCTTCATCACCTAAAGTTTTTGCAGTTTTCTTTGCTAATTTTAGTAGACATTTTCGAGGCTTTCTCTTTGATTCTTTACCACAAGGTGTTTTTGGAGCAAAAAGCGTAATGTTGGTTGTTTGAGAACTCAAAATTGTCCCAGTTTCAGCCATAACATTTGATACTCCGGGTAATGAATGTTGCAATTCTGCCTGAAGCTCGCACAGTGCTTGAGCCATGGTCAAAGTTCTCGACCACCTGAAAAAGTAAAGAAGAAGAGAAACAATTGTTGTTATGTAAACATGTATTCTGCAGGCCAACTTAGTTCAAGATGGTATGTGCTCCGACCCAACACCCTCACCAACCAAAATATCAATTTTTTTGAGAGAAGATACATTGATAAGCAAAAACAAAGAGGAACAGAGAAGCTTAGCTGCCCACATACCCACCCTGTAGATTATGGCCTCAAAAAGATTGATCTTCAGCAATTCACAGTAATAGATACACACCAATTGCTGCAGTTTATTCGTGACCGACTCAGGTATAAATATTCTATACCTCTGAAGTCACTACACATGAATGCAGCCTTCAGATTGAAGCAATCCATCTTTTCCAGTTATATTTTTCCTATTACCTTCAATGTATGCCAATATGAAGCCTTTTTTTTGGTTATAATCGAAGCACCCGGAAGGGTGGGGGTTAGGCGGACCCCCAACTTGTATATAAACCAGAACAAGAGAATACATTGACCATACATCAAGAATAAATACAAGAAACTTAATCTCACTTACTGGCAATTGCACAAGAGAATACATTTGACCATGTCCTCAAACAATGTAGGCGAACGAAACACTCTCCCAAACCCCCTCCCCTCCGCTTGCTCGTGCATTTTATGGAACTCGATCACCCTTCTGTTTTCTTCCTCTGATAATCTCAACATTCTTCTAACTTGACTCTACAGATTAACGATTTAAGCAAACTATCAAAAGAAACACAAGGAGACACACAAAATGTATATCAATCAAAATGCTAGAACCGAGTTAACAACAAACATAACAAAAAGGGAGAAAAAAGTAATCAAATTGCAGAAAACCAAAAGGCTTGAGCATAACAAGCCAAGCAAGAAATACAACACAAAAATGGTTTATCCACAAAAGCAAGTTCCAAAAACTGAAGTGGAGTGAAATGTTGAAACCTTTGCTGATGATCCAGCATCACAAATGAAAGTAAAAGAATAACAATTAATTATACAAATAACACAATGAAAGTAAAAGAGAAGAGCAATCACCGACAACGATTGCCGCTGCTCAAGGGTCAGAGTGTTGGGGCCGAAAACGCGGAGAAGAAGCGCTTGGGGCGAGTGAGGAGGGTGGGAAATGTGAACCATGACGGCGGTTTCGTCGTCACCGTCGAGATTAAGGCGGAGCGGCCGCCTGAGGGTTTTGGAATGAGGGACCCAGTGGTTGGGCGCCATCATGAATAGCCCATGGCTGCAAACCGCCTTTTCTAGGTTGAAATTCGACGCGGCGTCGCCGAGCAGAACCTCCACCAGTACGCCGCCGTCACCGTGGATATCATCTTCTCCGTTCATTTACCGGCACCGAGGCAAAAATCTTTAACACGAGCTTTGTAGGGTCCGTCTAGTAGTTTTTCCACTCTCTCTCAACGGTTTCCAAGGAATACTTTCTCTCTAAAAATTGTCATTGTCTATCAACACTGTGTTTTTTATTATTATCCGAAAAAAGACTCTGTTTTTATCGTACATTTTTTAAGATAAAAAAGACTTTGAAAGAAGACTACACTACTAAAAATTTTCTTCATCTTCGAAACTCAGGCGATCATGGTGAATCCTTCGAACTTTTTTTTGCTTCTTATTTTAGTATTTGTTTTTATTTTTGTTGAAAATTTATGCACGATCATTGTTGAAACAGGCTAGCGACGGCAGTTCGGAGCCGAAGAAGCTGAAACTTTATAATTATTGGCGGAGCACTTGCTCTTGCCGAGTACGAATTGCTCTCAATCTCAAGGGTAAAACACAATACTGAATCTTCTTCATTTTTTTTCTTTTCCAAATTTATGAATGCTTAATTGTTGGGATATGAGAAATTAACAGGGCTGGACTACGAGTACATATCGCTTAATTTGCTCAAAGGCGAACACAAGTCTCCTGGTTAGTCTTTCAATTTTCGTATATTTATTCTTCTGCTGTGGTTTCACATTTCCCAGGATTTTATTTGGATTTTTTGCTGCATATTTTGCTAAATGTATATGCTTAATGTTTTTGACGTGTTGTTTTGAATTTGAAAGAGTTTTTGAAGCTGAATCCGCTTGGGTTGGTGCCTGTGCTCATTGATGGAGATACTGTGGTTTCAGACTCCCTTGCAATCTTATTGGCAAGTTTCTGGGTTTAAGACAACACTAACATTTGATCCAATGTATTTAATATGTCGACTCGATGTTTGTAATATCTAATATTTAGGTGATTTTGTGGTGATGTGTGCAGTATCTGGAGGAGAAATATCCTCAGCGTCCCTTGTTACCTCAGGATCTGCACATGAAGACCCTGAATTACCAGGTCACAAAAGATTTTTACTACCCTTCAATTTGAAGTAGTTACTCTAATAGGACCAAAACCTGAAGATTGTGTGTTTCTGAGAATAGTATTTAGCATTTCAACACTTCCCTGCAAAGACAACTTTGTCTTGCAAAGAGTTACCATACACTGTCACTTAGAATATGTAACTCCATTTATATTTCTATATGAACTGGCTTCTAAGATTGTCAGGGGAGGTGGGGAAAATCAGTGGGAAAGAAAGGAATTTATGATCAATATATTGGGCGACGGCTTGCTACAGTCTGTGTAGTTTGCCAAATCAGCTAAATGCTCCTTATGACAAATTGAGTGCTCTTATGCCAATCAAGAGAGCGAACATGCGAGTAAATATCACAAATTTATCTAAGACTGATTGGATGTTTATTAGACCAAAGTAGAAAGAGTATTTACTACAATGCTTGCTTGACCTGAGCATGCTTACAGTTGCTAGTCTCGGTTCCTGGTTGTGTACACAGATTGTATTTATCCAGTGAAATGTACTTGAATGGTGGTTGTGGTTCTCGGTTCCTGGTTGTGTATACAGATTGTATTTATCCAGTGGAATGTACTTGAATGGTGGTTGTGGTACACTGCTGCATTAAGTATTCACCAATTTACATGCAGTTCACTGAATGATTCAACAAAGTCATTTACTTTGAGCATTACTTCGAATTGTTGCTACGTCTGTTCTTGATTCTAACTGTCCCCGTTGCTTACTCATCATAGGCAGCAAATATTGTTTTTGCAAGCATTCAACCTTACCAGAATATACCCATCATTGTAAGCATATGATCCTCCTTTCAATTATATGGTCCATTTATCCAAGTGCTTATTAACATATGAATGTGATTCTTGTATTATATAAACAAAGAAGACATCTAACTGTTTTTTTCTAAACCTCAGGGGTATATCAAAGAAAAACTTGGAGCTGATGAGATGCTTTCTTGGATTCAGCATCGTATTAAACATGGGTTTGCTGGTAAGCTTTGGCATTAAAGTGTCTCAGGCATAAATAACAAAAGAAATCTTGAAATTGTTTTGAACTGAAGTTTCAACTGCAGTTCTGAAAATTACTGAAACAATGGTTCAAAAACAACTTGATTGACTAGTTCAGTGTTATGAAATATTGGCTTATTATTCAGTCCTGGCATGATTAGACCAATAGTAACTAGATAGCAATGAAGAATATAATGATTTGAAATTAAAGAAGTATGCTTCAGTTATGACAAATCTTTCTTAAGAGCGGATGCTGTCAAGTTCTGCATGCTATACTCCAAATGGATCCCCACAAAGTCTTTTCTTGACCACTACTTATGGGAAGCAACACCTCTCCCTTTGCATCTCTTCAGTTTCCTTAAGATTAAGCTTGCTCCAAGATCTGCCTGTGAGTAATAAGTAATTTTGTAATTAATTTGCCGAAGCTGAAGTAGTTAGTTAAGATTTTAAAGAAGTTTGAGATTTTTTCTTTCTTTAATACTTGTGCTGAATACCTTATTCCTAGAGGTTATGAGTTACATATTTTGCCAAATCATGTTGGAACTTGCTCTAGTGTCCAACATCACATGACTACGGACATATTATGAGCTAATCTAAACACCATCAAGATTCCATTTAACACATTTCTTCAGGCAGACCATAACGGTTTTCGAATTCTGAGTAGCAAGTGATGTGATTTAAAATCATATTTGTAGAAGGAAGCTGACCAAATAGACATACTTTACGTTCAGTCATATAAGCAATTTGTAGAAAAATGCCACACAAGTTTGTTATACATAGAAGAGACTCAAATAATGTTTTTTAATTATGATGAAACTATTAGAAAAGCTCATTTGCAATATCATTCTAGGTATTCTGAGTTTCTTATTTTCTTGTCTTGAAATGTCTTATCCTATGCCAATGAGAAAACAAATGATAAGAGTTGGAAAATATTTGATAATAATAGTATCTGAAATAGTAAATAAAAAGCTAGGTTTAGCTCACTGTTTAGCAGAGCACAACCCAATTTGGTTTTTTTATGTTTTCCTAATTGAGTGCAGCTCTAGAGAAGCTTCTGGAGAAACATGCTGGAAAATATGCTACAGGAGATGAAGTTTTCTTGGTTTGTTGCCTCTCTTATTCACATTTTTTGCTGGTCAAATTTATCATCTAGACAATTAGACAATATTGTAACTTGAAGTTTCTATCTTCGGCACCTACTTTAAAATAATACTTGATAATGCTTATTTAGGATCCTCAAAGTAGTGGTGTATCATCTGCATGAAATATGTAACAGCATTCCCATAACTAATGTGAAATCCACAGTTTGGCTCACTTTTATCGAGCTTGTCCACATTATTCGATAAAAATGGGAAGCATTGATTTTTTGGTTTAAACATGCAGGCTGATTTGTATTTGGCACCTCAGATTGATGGTGCTGTTACAAGGTTCAATGTTGATATGGTATGCCTTCATTGATTTGAAACCCGATAAGTAATAAACTCATCGTTTCTTCTTGAAACAATTTACTGATTCAATTACTCCAAAATATTGGGCAGAACGAATTCCCTGTTTTGTCAAAGATCAACGAAGCCTACAAAGAACTTCCTGCTTTTCAAGATGCTATGCCCGGGAGACAGCCTGATGCACCACCTGAGGCGAGGGTCTGAGGGTATGATCATTTAAAAAGAACCTACTGTTAACCTTTATTTGGTAGCTCTTGCAAATTCATGTCATGGGCATTTCTTCCTTAAAAAGTCATATAGCTAGCTTCTTATATTTCTATCAAATTACGCAGTAAGACTATCTCATCGTGCTACCCATCTTCATTTCTTAACTCATCTTTCTCATTCTGAATGCTCCAAACGCACATTAACGAGTCTTACTTTTGCAGCCATCAGATCCAAATTCGCCAGGGAATGTATGTTGTTATGCCGTAGCAAGAGTTCTCGTCATGAAATTTAGTGGGAGGGATTCATTTCTTGCTGTGGCTTCGTATATCTTGTTAGGCTGTTTGTGTGTGCAATTAGGGGAAACCACAAATGACATGAACCTTTAAAAAAAGAAGTGGTTCTATGTAGGGGTTTAAATGCATCGAAGTTATTTTGATTTGGTCATTTAATAAATGAGTCGAGCTTGAGCCACAAGTTATCTGGCTCGTAAACTTGTGAACAACGTTCGTTTATAAGATTATGAGCTTGTCTTAGGCCCATGGTTGCAGTATTTTGACTTTGTAGCATATTTGCGTTCAGTTCAAAGTTATGGCAATTGCAGCCATAATCGATCAATTTCAATCTGAAATGAGAAAAATTTAGTGTTTAAACTTGTAGGCTTGCTTAATAGTATAATAATTTGGCATCGAAACTAATTATACTTGATACACAATGGGGTTGTAATTTTACTAATGTTTTTCAAAGATCTACAAATAAGTTACAAAAGATGTTGTTTGAGTGTTACAATAATAACATATTCTGTCAAAACTGTAATTATACAACTTTATCGTCAGTAATTATTTGTATACTTTTACAATAATTTTACACTTGTGTGATGCACGAGATGGACATCTTTCAAAACTATTAATACTCGTATAAAATTAATTATGTTGACATAAAACATAAAAATGTAATAAATGGTTATAACAATGCCATAATATCAATAAAATTAGAACCAAACAAGAACATATTGCTCAAGGTCGTCATAATATAAAATTTTCAAATATTTTCAAAAATGCAACTTTTAAAACAACCACATAAAGTTTGACCAATTGGAGACCGTTTCAGGGTTGATGTCCAGTTCAGGCCGATACTATTTTTAAATTGGGTTGGGCCAGTTTGGCTTGGGCTTGGACCACACCAGCTCAATTGAGAACTCTATCATCAAGTCGGGCCAATCATCTTGTGTATTATATATATGTGCATATGTAATAACAATGATGCTAAGGTAGTATTATTGAATAAAATAAAACCATTTCCAAATTAAACACTATATCAATTTTACTAAAAAATCAAATGCAAGATCATGCAGAGAGAGTTGGTCCACTGGATCCTAAACAATAATATAAAAGAAATTTTAGAAGAAGATGAAGAAATTGTTACACTGTCGACGTAGATTGGTCACTAACTCCTGAGATCTTCTTCCGATCTCCCAACACTCTAATTAGTGACGGGTGTATCTTTACATACGTACGACTGAATATATGCTCATGAGATTCAGATCTGCACTGCTTCTTTTGAAGTTGATCTTGAGAGTTAGCTTCAATGTCAGTCGCATTCTACAAATATTTTCTGAAAATTTATGCAACATTTCTACTTCACTCCATCATTCATTTATCCAACATTTCCCTAAAACTAAATTAATAACTTTAACTTATAGTTGTGTACAGTGTACTCATTGTAGTAAGTTCGGCATTTTGTGATTGTTGTATGTGCGAGGACTGGACTAGTATCATTAGAATATAAATTATCACTTTGCAAATCAGCCAAAAAATAAAACAAAAAAAAGTTAGTCAATTGAACAACAAAATAAGATGACCTATAGTTGAGCAGTTGTAGAAATGGGGAACATTTTAGCCTCGAGGAAGAAATGAGCATCGCGATGTAGAAAAGGGAGCTTTAGCTGCCGGCGATGACAGCGGCAGTTCCTGAGAAGACAGAGTGGACATAAGTTCTACACAAAGTTCCAAGAGAGAAGAAAAGCGTGTATATGATCCCTCCATTCTTGAGCTTGAGCATTTCAAAGACGATGTTGCCAATGACATGCTCAAAGGGATCATATACGTGTTTTCTTTTCACTTGCAGTAGTGGTAGCACTGTCTCGTCAGGAGCTGTCGACGCCATCACAGGACAACGCTAAAGCTCTATTTTCTACATCACGACACTCAATTCTTCTAGGGGCTAAATTGTTTCCCATTCATGCTACTCAACTATACTTAAGCTTATTTTACTGTTCAATTGACTAGCTCTTTCTGTTTTCAGTTTTGGTTGATTTGAAGTGAGGATATGTATCTAATGATACTAGTCTTCTCACACATACAACAATCACGACAACCAAACTTACTACAATGAGTACATTGTCCACTCCCATAAACTAACGTTATTAATTTCAGCTGTAGGGAGGATGTTGGAGAAATGAATAGTTGAGTGATGAACACAAAATGTTGCGTACCTTTTCAGAAATATTGGTAGAATGCTCAACACCAGAGACCGACACTGAAGCTAGCTCTCAAGAGCGATTTCAAGAAAAGCAGTGCAATTCTAAATCTCGTGAGCATATATTCGTTGGTACTAACATAAAGTAATCAGATGTAGCGACGGACCCCTCTAATCTACTAACAACGCATGCGAGCCTAGGCTTCAGAAGCATATAAGGAAGAAAGGAATGGACTGATTATGGAGGACGAAAAAGAAAAGGAGAGAAGAATAAGGAAGAGGGAGAAAGATGGACTGGTTATGGAGGATGAAAAAAGAAGAGAGCAGAAATAAGGAAGAGAGATTGAAACAAGAAAAAAGAGATGCTAAAATGATAACACGGTACACTGCTTTAAAATAAAAGAAATGTGGAGAAATAAATGAATGGTGGATCCTAAGCAATATGGAAGGGGTCAATTATAATTTTAGAAATATTCGATAGAAATGGTCCAACACTAGACTGACATTGGAGCTCTCAAAAGCGATTACAGCACCATTTCAGTGAATAATAGTATTTCATTATCTGTCTCAAGTATTTACCTTGAGCTAAGAATATATCTAAAGTAAATCTAGAACATTTACAACGGTAAAAACTTACTGTATGCACCATTTGAATGGCTAGCACCAAAATTTGTGCCTTGGGAAATAACTGGAATAAAACTGGCCTTACTAGTTACTACTGCTAACATTAATTTTTTATCACTTCTCAAACCAAAAAAAAAAAAAAAAAGCTTCCAACATTTTTCAAAAATCTAGAACTATGGCTGTCGGTAAAAATTGTCTGTGACTATTTTCTATTTATTGAGACTTCAATTTGGAAAATAGGACCAAACTAGTCCAATTTCATGCATACTACTAACAGCACAAATGGGGGAAAATGTCCACAATATGTGCTGATTAAATACTAATTAATTGATGACCGCATGGTTGTTCCTTTTCCATTTGGGGAAAAGAGAAAATGGCAAAATATATCTGTTTACGAAAAAAGTTAGGCCATAATGTTCTGCTGCAACCCCAATAGTGATTCTTGCTGTATAGCTATCTCTCTCAGCAGCATTACAACACAGTATACGTCACTTAATAGCAGGCTATATATCTAATAAACGACTAACGGGATCTCATCTCTCGTCCAAATCCAACAGTTCAGCATACGATGGGCAAAATCAAAATCACATGCCAAGTACCTTCCAGAAAATCTTGCTTGTGCTGGCCTCGTATATATTTGTGCAGAACACGAGCTCAAGCAGGTAACTGCAGCTTCGCATTGTTCTTCCAGCTGAGAAAATGAAATCAGAAAATAACATCAGTAGAAATCAAACTAAAGTTTGAACATGCAGTGGCAGTTAAATGTAGTTTACCTTTGGAAGTAATAATAAAAGAAATCAGCATAGAGCAAGGTCTGGACAAGCCCTGAAACCCAAGCTGCAAGGCAATATTAAGCACAAAAATTTGATATTAATTTTGGTAATCAAGATTTCCTCTTTACAGAATATGAACAAATTCACTAAATTTTCTAGCATCATCCGAGGCATGAGAGAGAGAGAGAGAGAGAGAGAGAGAGAGGCCCTACATATCCAGTGTACAAAGTGTGGCTGAGTGAAGTAACGATAAATCCAGTTCAAAATGTAGAATGCTCGGTAAGCTCTGCAAGAAGAACCCACGACACAAAGAAGTCAAAATAAGATCTTTTATAAACAACCAATTATATAATACTTCAGGCATGTAGAGATTGTCAGTCCAAGAAGAAACTGTTAAACGGCATAGATAGTCACTAACTCCTGAGATATTCTATCTCCTAACATTCTTATTACTGATGGCTGATATCCTGAAAATCTTAAATCATTTATATGCTTCTTATTCAGGGTTTAACAAACTTGACAGTCTTTGCTGTCCACCACATCTTTCTTTTGCTTATATATTTTCCAAGTAACAAACTACAAGAATCTGATCACATAAAATTATCATCACAGAGTAGCATCATTCTGCTTACAATAGCTAGAGTGGTTAACCCATAAACCAAAAGAGTGTACAAAATGTTATTAATATAGCTTAAACGAAACGAATAGGATATTTCAACTGGCAACTCACTAAAATCATGTCCCCACTCCCCCTACTAAGCAAAAGAATAAAAAGAAATACAAGTACTTTGACAAACATAAGTTATCAATGATCGTTTTACTTGAAAGAGAATAAAACCTGATAAGTCAAAACATTTTATCACTTTTCTCCATCCCTTGATCTGGTTTATAAGTTCATAAAAGAGACGATAAAATACAGCAGTCAATAACTTAACAGGAAAGCCAGTAACTTTTTAGATATCAAGATAAAGAATACAGAGTTCCTCATGTCTTTCAACATGTTTCTATTATAGTGAAGTCTTTCCTGGGATCAATTTTTATGATATATCAACGGTGTTTCTAGCAATAAATTTGTTATATCAGCTGTTCAGGAAAATTACTTTCAAAATATTGCTTCACTAGGACAGTCGAGGGATACTGTTGTCTGTCATTATTAATGGAGAGAGCCCAATTGCTAGAATCCTATTAAGACTTTACACTTCTACAAAAATAGCAACAAAAATGAAAGGTGCAAAAGATCCACAAAAGGGCTAAGAAAGCATATGAAATGGCATGTCTATGCAGTATATATAAAAAGAATAGCAGTTCGAGTATCGAGTACGGACTGGTAATGAGACAGAAAAACCTACATAAATTCTCTCTACACATCGTTCTAAATGACGATGTTCTAGCAAAATTTAGATACTATATCTTGAAATATGTAACTTTTTCAATTCGAATTGCATCAAACAATAAATGGGATGCTTAGAGCAATCACAGTTAAGATCTGCATACATGCTATGCTACTTCCTCCATATGTATAAACATGCTCTAGTTATAGTCATACAGATAGCACACAAGGAGACATTACATAGTACTATAAAATTTTGAGCATTTACACATTTTGCAAACTACAAAACAATAAATCCCAATGATTGATCTCTAAAATTGTGAACAGAATCTCATAAGCTACATTTTATTTAACTCAGGTTTTTCTTTACTGTATGGAAAGTTGTTTTTAAAACAAAAGACAACACTAGCTGCAGCAATGCAAGCCCCATCATTCGATTAATATACACAAAGTTATGCAAAAATAAACAATTTTCATTTATTAAGTATGGAATAATCAATTACCCTAGAAGAAAAACATATTGCCCTGTGAGGTTGTCGATATTTCTTGTTCTCTGCAACAAGACGAGCTGAGGAAGGATGGCAACAGCTTCCAGGTACAAGGAGAAAGCCCACATAACCTGGTCAATCATATAGCGGATGGATATCAGACAGAACAAGACATTGAAGCATATAGCAGTTCTCTCATGGGATTACAGTACCTCTTTAAAGGTAAACTTCTCATTTATGAGCAAGGCTAATAACACACATGGTATAATAAGGAAATAGTGGCGAAAAGTGTCCTGGTCTTTGTCATAAGATCTACGCACAATCTTGTGCCGCCTCATATACCAGACAATTGAGAACGAGCTCACCAAAAATATTATTTTCATTAGTGTATTATAAAGAGACACATAATGTGTAAATAAATCCAAGTAGCGAGTAGCAAACACAATGGCATAGAGCTCTTGGGTCTTCAGAGAAACACCTGCATAGATTAACACAGTCAACATCATACAAACTGATTAAGAAGAAATAGGTGGTGCTTCAAATGGATTGAAAACAATCAAGCCAAGAGAAGATGGCTAGGTAAACCTCAGCAGGAAACATATTTAACTAATGGAATTGTGCATATTAGGTGCCTATATGCTATCACCTTCAAAGTAGGCAATACAAGTACATAGTAAATCATCATCTACTATACATTCTAAACAACGCATGGATGTTCAGTTACATTGCAATATAGATGCGATCTCCTAATATGACATATCTATAATGTATACAATAGTAGGATTAGCTGGAGAATTTACTACTGAAGTATAATTTTACTACATTGTATGAATATCTGTAATACCACCAACCTTGAAGGGTAGGTTGATTGTCAGTCGAACTAAAACATGAAGTTTGCCGTAAGTGTTAAATACACTAAAATTCATAGCCTCTGTCTTGATATCACCTCAGCGAATTCAGCTATCAAATGAATCACTAAACCCCCTTAAAAAATAAACTTTTCTAGGATACAATTATTTCCAGAAAAAACAAAAGAATCCTCCTAAACTAAACTAGAAAAAGGGAACGGCCATCAACCTATCCAACCTTTGATCAATTCCTTGGCTTGAGTCACAGCATATTTATTGTAGCCCTCAATGGTAGGCAGCTTATACCATCAAAATTCTACCTCATTTACATCGAACTGTACCTTGTTTCTGCACATAACTAAGCCCAAGCAACCATGCTCCAAACACCTTTACAGAAAGCGCACAATAATTTTCCAACTTAAACCTTTTATAACCCTAACCTCTTCAATAATGTAGTTACATTGTAAAATCCTTTTACAAACAACAAAAATCATAATATCCATCATTTTAACGACTGCGAATCTGATTAGGCAAACACAAACTATCAACACCGACAAACCACATTGAGATTGACTGCGCGCCATTACGCGGGCCGCGCACGCACGGATACAAGTGAATGCGTTTCCATTCCCAGCGAATAAAACCAATTCACTAATTGCTCAAAAGAAAACTAGTAAAAACTCTCTTTCTCTCACTCATTTTCACACACACACACACACACACACACACACACACACACCGGCAGAGCTGTGCGTTCCATTACGGCGGAAATAGTGCGTGCAAGAGCCACAAAAGGCGATTTTCAACAGCAAATACTAATTTTTTTCTCGGATCTCGAGAAGCAAATCACAAGAAGAAAAAAATGGAATTCGAAAATGCATACCTGCACAAGATTTAATAGTGTGAATCTTGAGGAGCAGGACAAGAACACTTGCCAAATGAGTCATGTCCCCTATTAGCCTAAATATATTCATCTTCTCTCTCTCTCTCTCTCACTCACCGGAAATATATTTTCAACAGTTTTTGGGCGTCGTTTTTAATAGGGTCTGAACCACATTTGTCTCCGCCTTAAACAAAGAGATAGTGAAAGAAGATTTCGTGTAATATTTCCTTTTTCTATTTCTATTTCAGACATATAAAATGAAATTGAAAATTAAAAATTAAATTACTGTTTGAAACCGAAAGTGTAACGCGGCACGTGCGAGGTTTGAGGACGTGTTTCATCCAATGAGGTCCATGTTTGAGGCGTGTCAGAATAATTTCAACAGTGATGTAATTTTGAATACTAAAATTTGATAATAATAATTAAGGTTGTAATACAATTTTTTAATAATAAATTTTTAATAGAAAAATTGTAAAATAATTCCCCACTTTTTTTAAAATTTTAGTTTAAAAAACCTTTTAATTTTTTTACAAAAAGAATCATCACCTTTTAATTTTTCTCAATGTTCTCCCTTGTTCAATTTTTCCCCCAAATTGAAGCTGCATTGGACGCCGAAAATGCTTACATGACAAACTAACACTTATATGTATACGATTTAAGGTACAAATCGATTCCAGACTATAATTTTCTCATCTTTTCCCATTTTTTCTTCTTTTTTCGAGCATCCGTAACTTGAAAAATTGGTGAAATAATTTGAGAAATCACTCACAACGCCTCGTAAGTATTTTCGGCATCCAATTCAGCTTCAATTTGAGGAACAATTAAATGTGGGAGAACATTAAAAAAAAAAAAGTGGAGATTTTTTTTTTTGCAAAAATTAAAATATTTAATTTTAAACAAAAATTTGAAAAAAAGTGGAAAATTATTTTGCGATTTGTCCTATTAATAACTTATATTTCATGCAATAAATTATTGTTAGGGTACTTCGTGAATTAAGTGCAACACGCGGGATATGATAAATTGTACTAATAGTAACCAAAAAATAGTAATTTCCTAAAAAGAAATATTGTTAGTAATATTTTATCCTCAAAAAAACTATGTACCATTGTCTATCGCGATATCAATTATTATGTGAGCAATTGTAGATAACTAAGTTAAACTTTTCCGTAAATATACTATATCAATACATATGAATATTGAAATAATCCATTTCATTTAAAAGTTCCAATAGTTAGAGAGAGAGAGGTAAGGAATCAATATATTTATTATATTTTCAATATTCCTCCTTATTTGTGGGCCGGATTCTCAATTCTGCCTTATAAGGAGGAGGCCCAACAAGTAGATTTTAAGTTCGGATGGAGTTACTTTCAGCAGGATTTGAATACATGACCTCGGCGTTGGCCTAAAGCTCTGAATAAAAGAATCTATCTCATCTAAAAATTCGAACTATTAATGAAGTATGAATCAATTCATATTATATTCCAAATAGATACACAAGGATGGTGATCCGACCACATTCATCCATCTAATTAGATTTAATGGTCTAAGAGAATCCAAGTTCCCCAAATTATAATTAGGTGAGTTTTATATAATCCAACTCAACCATTTGAGTTTCATCAGTTATAAATATATAAATAATGTAATCTTCAATTAGGATAGTTATGATTGATCTTCTCGATAGTATAATACTTCCTTCTTTCCGAGGTAGTCTAGTGGGAGAGGAGGAGTGCGACACGAATTTTTACAAAAGGTGAGTAAATGTTTGTTGAGGTGAAAGTATTACAAAGTTAATGAGGTGAAAAATTATTTCCATTTAACCCAGGGTGTATATAGTTGTCGATCTGATTTTAGTCGGGCCATAAATTTTATATCTCTATATAAAATTTTGATATCTAAACTCCTAAGACACGATTTAGTTTCTTCGATAAAATTAAAATCTTAATTAATGCTGTGGTTCATTTTATATTCATATGTAACAGTTTTAATTCATTGCTCAATAGATTTTTTTTATTTTTATTTTTGTAAAATTAGGAGTTTGGTCTTATACTTACGAAAAGTTACATTTCACTAAACATGAACAATTATATAAAACATTTATCATTTGTTTATCAAATATCTCTAGATGATTATTATTTTCTCTTCAAAAAAAAAAAAAAAAAAGATGTTTATTATTTTATCTAGGTATCATATCGTTATTACCTTTACTCCATGAGTAAGCATTATCTCTTAAAAGATTTCACAACTTACATGCTTTGGCAACATAATTTTTTTTTTAATAAAATACGAAATGGTAATGTTACGTGTTAGCGGTTGTTATTTTCAAAGTTCATATAAACATATACAGTATATTGTTAAATAAACGACAAACATTATAAAGTCCTGCAGATGTTGAAATTTTCTTTTTGCAAATAGGTATGATAAAATTTTAACTGTGTATTCATAATTCTCAATACTCAAACGTTTGATTTTTATTTTACTAGTGTGTAACCCGTTGAAATTTCGACGGGATCACATAACATTATAATATTTTATTTTAAAAACATAATTAAACCGTTTGTATAAAGTCATAGTACGAACACGAATTACTAAAAGAATTGTTAAATTACATACAAACAAAAAAAATAATTACATACAAATGAACAAAATTTAAATGAAAATAGTGCGTAGATTCACTCGTTCATCAACTTCTTTAAGCTGCAAGCAAATCAAAGAAAATTAAAGTAAATAAATGAATACGATAAAAAAATCAATTTTTAAAATAATAAATTTTGTGGATACCTAACAATTTGTCGAAATTTCATCATAACCAATATAATATGAAGATATAAATTACAATGTAATATTTCATATTTATTAACAAACTACACAAATCACGACTAAAATCTTCAAATAATAATACTAACCTCGGAAGAAACACTCTTCATGCCACTATACTTGGATATGATATTGTTGTCGAAATTAATTGCGACAACATTGCAGGGTTGATCTTTTGGCTGACCATCTTTGATTTGTAGTCAAAATTAATTGCAACAATATTGCAGGGTTGATCTTTTGGCTGACCATCTTTGATTTGTATATTGTTGTCGAAATTAATTGCGACAACATTGCAGGATTGATCTTTTGGCTAGCCATCTTTGATTTGTATCTTGTAGATAGCCTCTCGATGAACCAATGATGGAATTTTAGCCGGCATGTCAGAACTTTCAATGCCCTAAAAAAAACATACATACATTATGTGGTTTTTATGAATACCATGTAATGAAATGTTAACTTTATTATTTCATTAAAAGAAATATTTCATTATATTTTATATACGAGTATTATATAAATTTATACGTAGTTTTTTAATTGGATACATAAAATAGTTGTCGTGCTTCACATGAAAAAATGTAAAAAATGTATAGTCCTAAAAATATTATCGTCTTATCAAATTACAATCACAGGTTACAAAATAAGAAGTAAATAAAAAAAAAAAATTCCACACGCTAGTTAGTTTTATTACAACATTGTTTTATACTTTTGGTTTTGACTAGAGATGCTGATTCCTGTAAGAATATAAAGTTTTATACCTTTTGGTTTGGCTAGAGATGGTGATTCCAGTAGGAATGTGAGTGATCCGTACAACAATATCACTCGTGCTGGCCCTCGAGCCCACCCGACTCAATCCGTAGGTCAGATTCGTTGATTTGGACATCGGAAAATCTTCACCTAGGATTGGTATTACAGCGATAGATGGTGTGCATACGTTTATTAATTGCTACCAAATGCAGAGTTCGGCACTAGACGATGTGCCCACACTTCTGCTTTCGTGTAACCATACGCATAGCCACCCTCAACCTTTAACATCATTAGGTTCACACAGTTTCAAATCTAAAAAGGTTGTTAACAATCTCACGGCTCGATCGAACGTTCCCCATTATAGCAAAGCCACTGTGGAAACAACAAGAAAAAAAGAAGAAGTGAGATTTATCCAATTTATGTGACGATGAATCTGCATAATATTTAAGTGAACTAGAACATAGGAAATTAAGTGAACTCAAATGAGAAAAAACATAATTCATAGAATGTGAAATTTCAGTTTACCTTATATTGAGATGAAAACGAACTAATTTAGGCTACATCAGATAAAGAAAAAAACGGGAGAGCTTTAGAAATGGGGGATTTAAGATAAGATTTCGACATGTTTAAATAAATTTCCATTTACCAAAAAAAAAAGATTTCGACATGTTTAGGGATGAATATAGAGATGTTATTTATATAAGGCGGCTTCTTACAAAAAAATGAAACTTGGGGGCTTGAGTATTGGAATTAATGATGATGGGAAATTTTACGATAAAAATGAAACTTGTGGCGTAAGTAATGGAATAACGATTGGACAGAAATGAATCAAATAATTACATTCCTATAGTTTGATTATGATGAATATTCACACCATAACTCCCAAAATTTGCTCTTAAATTTACTCCTAAAACTCCTCTTATGCTATATTTTGCACCTATTTTACAAATACAAACGGTAGATCCAAATCTCCTATTTTATAGTACTAATTATTTTATAAAAATTGTGGGTCCAACTTAATTTGTATAGTATAGGAAGATGTAAATTTTGTGAAATATTTAGGTGAATGTAAATATTTTTATGGGATCAATTTAATTTGTAAGTTCTACAAAATACACTCTTTATCTCACTTTTAATTATTTTACCATAAATTTGGGTAAAAATTTATGGTAAAAATTGCAATATTTGAGTCAATTTGCCATTTTACTTTCCGGTAATTTACTTACCCTTTCAACCTATATTATTATTATTATTATTATTATTATTATTATTATTATTATTATTATTAACTCATCGAGCGGACCTTAAATCTAGCCAATTACCTTCTTTGCTCGAGATCGGATATTCGACGCGAATAATCGTGAAAAAGGGATATTCCTCTGGAATAGCGTGCTACAATTACAAATCGATTACTTAGATCCATAGCTCCACAAACAAATTAAAATTTTGCTATTTTATTGGATGGGCCATAGACAGAAGTTTAATTTCTTCTTCTTTTTCTGAAAAAGGACAGAATTTGAATTTTAATCTCAACTATATCTAAACTAATACACCCGATTTCTACTTCATCCTAGTAGAATCACCGTCATGTAAACAAAATCAAATGTATAGAAAGAAATTTTTAATAAACTAATTCTAAGAAAACTTTCAATAAACAAAATGAAATATATAGAAATAATATTAAGAAGTCAAGACCGAGAGTCTGATTTCAATGATTACTGTAAACAATTTTCGTTAATCATGGGCCGCGAAGTTTCATTTATGAAAACTAACATATTTTAGGTTAGTGTAATAATTTGACAAATTAAATTATTTTGTATAAACAAGATACTACTATATATAATTTAAAGTATTTGATGAACGAAATTACCGTAGCGCCTCGAAAACAGCAAGCATCACGCAGTTCGCTGAAATCGAGGTTTTCTATTTCTGTAATGATTTTGTATGCATAGTTTTTGCATTATATTAACTGACATAACCGTTGATTGGCTCATCACTCACTACCCTTCAAATTTGACTCCCTTTCCCTTTCCCCCTTTCCCTTTCCACACACACTCACACACACAGATTTTCTGGCTGAATTGATAAATGCAAGCGAAGAATGTTTTGCAGGAATCCAAAGTTGTTACAGAAAGTTGCATTGGCGGCCTATTTTTCATATTGATTAGTTTATTTTCGAACTAGGGAGAATTTTCTTTGACTCCCACACAAGAAAGCTATTTAATCTATCTATATTGCTTTCAAGAATAGTCTCCGCATATTCTCTTTCCCTCTCCTCTTTTCTCAATGCTTTCCTTCCCTTTATTTTGATTTGGGTCTAGTTTAAGGAACAAAAATGGCCCTCCAATTTGGGCAAATGGTGGTGGCGCTCACTGTTCTTGTTTTATTGAATTCATTTCAAATCATCAATTGTCAAATTCCGACAACCCTCGACGGGCCCTTTGATCCTGTCACTGTTTCATTGGATGAGAATTTCAGGGGAAATGCAATTGATTTGCCTGACTCTGATCCCAGAGTGCAAAGGGGTGTCACAGGTTTTGAACCTGAACAAATCTCAGTTTCTCTCTCCTCCACTCATGATTCTGTCTGGATTTCTTGGATTACAGGTTAGAAATTCTTCATTTCTTGTGTTTTTAGAGTTAGTTTGATTATTTCTTGTTATTGTTTTCGTTTTCTGTTGATTCTATGGTGACAAAGGATGAATGCTAAGATTATGCTTTAGTTTGTAGTTTTCATATAATTAAGTTTCTTGCAAGTCTACTTTTGATGAATTTGTTAGCATACTAAGAACTTTGGTGATGAAAATGCTAATGAATTGAATATCTGCATATGTATAGATATATAATATGATTAGGCCATATATATTGTGACTGGTTGCTTAGATGGTGATGATCAGCATTCTACGTGCAGGCGAGTTTCAGATCGGTGACAACGTAAAACCATTGGACCCGAAAAGTGTTTCTAGTGTGGTTTACTATGGAAAGCTAAGATTTCCTATGCTTCACAAAGCTACTGGTGAATCTCTCATCTATAGTCAGCTTTATCCTTTCAAAGGACTCAAGAACTACACTTCCGGAATCATTCATCATGTCCGTCTCACAGGTGTGTTGAAAGAATTTTCGACTCTTTCATTCGTGCTTTTGGTTATCACAGTCTGTTGACTTGTAATATGCATTTTTGCTTCTGCTTTAACTTTGTAATGCATTGGAGTGTTTAATTTATTTCTCATGTTTAAATGTATTTCTCTGTTTTGCAGGTTTGGATCCTTATTCTCAGTACTACTATAAGTGTGGTGATCCTTCAATACCGGCAATGAGTCGTATCCATCACTTTAGGACGATGCCTATTTCTAGTGCACAAAGTTATCCAGCAAGAATAGCTGTTGTTGGAGACCTCGGCCTCACATACAACTCCACTTCAACGATTGAACATGTAACGAGCAACAAGCCTGATCTAATTGTGATGGTTGGAGATTTGTGTTATGCTAACTTGTATCTTACAAATGGGACTGGTGCTGATTGTTACTCGTGCTCGTTTCCAAATACACCTATACACGAGACTTATCAGCCTCGCTGGGATTACTGGGGAAGGTAACAAACAGCTTGATTATCTCAAAATTAATTTTAGTTGCTAGTTAGATTCTTTAATCTTTACCAAACTTGAACTTCTGCATTATGTTTTATTATCCGAAATTCTGAAACATTTAAAAAAATCTGTTTTTTTTTTACTACTTTCAAGTAGTTGTCACATAATCTTATACAAGCAGTGGCTTTCTTACTCTTTTCAGATTTATGCAGCCATTTATATCAAATACTCCAATAATGATGGTGCAAGGGAATCATGAAATAGAAGACCAAGTGCACGATCAGACTTTTGTTTCCTTCACTTCTCGATTTGCATTCCCTCATAAAGAAAGTGGCTCTTCTTCCCCATTCTATTATTCATTCAATGCAGGAGGCATACATTTTGTGGTCCTAGGTGGATACGTCGCTTACACTAAATCAGGTAAAAAAAAGCCTCGAATTCTTACCTTCAGAGCAGGATAACAACGTTGTCAATCGTCTGATAATTGAAAAGTTGGTCTTGATTCTGTGCCTTCTTCACTACAGATGATCAATACAAATGGCTGCAAAAGGATCTAGCTAATGTTAACCGAGATGTTACTCCATGGTTAGTCGCTACATGGCATCCCCCGTGGTACACCACTTACACTGCACACTACCGAGAAGCTGAATGTATGAGGGTAGCCATGGAGGATCTACTCTACCAGTATGGTGTCGACATAGTCTTTAACGGGCATGTAAGATTTCTCTTCAAATTCTCAGCCTGCTCGATTTCCATACTCAAGTTTCTTAGTCATGGATAAATCATAATCACAGTATAAAAAATGATCAGGTTCATGCATATGAGAGGTCAAACAGAGTGTATAATTACACCCTTAACCCCTGTGGTCCGGTCCACCTCTCAGTAGGTGACGGGGGCAATAGAGAGAAAATGGCTACTACACATGCTGACAGTCCAGGTAACTGCCCGGAGCCATCAACCACGCCCGATGAATTCATGGGTGGATTCTGTGCATACAATTTTACATCTGGACCGGCTGCTGGTAAATTCTGCTGGGATCGACAACCTGAGTATAGTGCATACAGGGAAACCAGCTTCGGTCATGGAATCCTCGAGGTACTCACTTGTTTCTAGTTTTTTTAATGATCTGAATATTTTCTTACAATTGGAGGGCCTAACTATGAGTGAGAGTATGAATGGAAAGGCACGGCAGTCTCATTTTTCAATTTACTTGCAGGTGAAGAATGAGACACACACTCTCTGGTCATGGCATCGCAATCAAGACATGTATGATGAAGCTGGAGATCAGATTTACATTGTAAGGCAACCTGAGAAATGTCCAGTTCAACCAGAGGTAATCGAACTTTGGGGAACTAACTGAACTATGAATTCTTATAGTATCCTTTTAAAGATCTAACTGGGAACAGATGCATGTAATCCTACTGCCAATAGGAAAAAAAATTTGAAGAAAAAACATTAGATTGTTTGTTAGCTTGTTACTTCGATTGTTTTCTTACATATCTTGACAACGTTCGATGAAATTTAGATCAACGTCGAACTTTAGACATGTTTTAGAATGTTGTACATTACTAGATCTTGTGTAAGGTTGTTAAGATTTGTAAAGAGAAGAAGGGATATTTATTCGAATTTATTGGCCTCTTCTCTTTCAATTTCAAGGTTTCTTCCAAGAACTTATTGATCTGATGAAGCTGAAGGACTGGATTGCTCCTGTTGTGAATTTTTATAAATGCTTGTTCAGCAGATCAAATAGAATGGAAGAAATTCCATTTCAGTTCTAATTATGTTATTGCTCTATTTCTTCCTATCTCTTGAGTTTGCAGTTATTGAAGAATAATTAGAAAATCTCATCTGTATTATAGTAATAATAAATACAATTATGATCATATCAACAATAACAATATCGAGAACAAAAAAATGAATGGATTTGAGGGCGAGGCTACGAAAAATTGGATATTAATTCTACCAACCTTCAATTGAGCAAAATGTTCTTGAGAGCCAAGAAGCCAACACTATTTAGGAAGGCTACAAATTGCTAACACAAAACTGGGCTCACCTACTTATCGAGCTACATATGGTTGAGATCAAACTTGAACAGCCTACATTGTCTGGAAGCTAATAAAGAAAATGAGCAAGAAAGTTACAGGAGACAAGACTGTTTGGTGTAGCAAGTTTTGAGAACCGTTAGGGAGGGGGGAGTCGGGGATAGCAGGGCCTGTCCCTGGTGTTAGTCCGGCTCCACTTCCGTAGAGAGGTGTGGTTCCTGATGGTGGTGATGGTGGTGTGATTGTAGTTGGTGTGGATGTGGTTGTGGTTGTGTCTGTTGGAATTCCTCCCGATGAGACCATTCCTCCTGCAGAACTGCAGAATCAAGAGAAACGGGCGATTTAATGCCTAAATATGCCTTCCAAGGAACCAAGAAATATATACAAGTCAAAACAAGAAACAATTAATATACCTTAATATAAATTAGCAGGAAAATTGATAGACTTTGAGATCATTATATTATTGCCTTAACTAGGATTGTGATTGAAAGTTGAGGATACCAGCATTACATCGAACTATTGAAGTACTCGACACTAAGTAACCCAACATTTAGTAGCAGAAGTCGAAGACACGTGCTACTAAATGCAACCTATAGATTTAGAACCCTCTTATTCTCATCTCCTTTATTAGATTTCTCAACAACAAACCTTAGTCTCTCAAGCGAAAATTGCAACTTGCCATAAGTCATTTTTTTCGGAAACTAGGATTCAAAAACTCAATCTTGATTCTTCCAACGTTGGATTTGAGACGTGAAAAAAGTGGTATCGGCTATGTGGCTTTCCTTTATGATCAAAATCCTATAAGGGTTCTCTACAATTAGAACTAGAGGCCAGAAATCATGAGATCCACTTATAAACATTTGACACCTTGTTTTTATGCTTATAATAAAAATGTGGTTCTTTGTGGTGAGGTTCCAACATTTCATAATTGTAGTTTAATTAATCACAAAACTAAGTCCTTAGCCTATGGATGCTAGCCGTTTAATGTAATTATCAAGTAGTTGACAGCAAAATAAGACAAGCTTAGGAAAAGTGAACCCAAATCTCCATACATACAAAGACAAAATGAAGTACGTTCACACACATGCAGCTCCCACAACCAAGAAGCATATTTCTTATAACCAAGCATCCAAATATCCAATACAATAAAAATCGAAACGAAACACGATATGCATAACTCTCCCACACCTCAAATGACATATTTCTACTACAAGATGCAAATGCATCAAAGTGCACAACTCATTATAGTATTATCATTTATTACTACAATGTGACACAATTTATAAAGCAGTTCAAGTCCAAAAGGGTCCAAAACTCTGCCTACCTAAAACATAATATGAGAAGTAATCATAATTAAAAATTCTAATGTGGGAAAAACACAAGCAAATGAGCAACTTTCGGAAAAGCACAACAGCTCATTACAGAAAGGCCGCGAAGCATCTATGGATAAAAGAGTGGAAAAAAAGAAAAAGTAATACCCTGGAGATGATGGATAAACACAAGATCCATAGCCTGAAAACAGTGAAACACCAATAAATCAGAACAAAATTGAATAAATCAAGAAGAGTTACCATTAAAGTTCGAATCTTTCGACAAGTGAGGGGTGGAGTGGCGGAATTATATGAATCCTCGACCAGAATAAGAGGCTACATGCAGATATTCACACACACACACACACAGTGAAACCCAAATTCTGGTGGTTGAACATGCAGATGCAAAAGAATGAAGATTGCAGATAGGAAAATCCACATTACAGTCTGTGTGTGTGTGTGTGTGTGTGGGGAGAGAGAGAGAGAGAGAGAGAGAGAGAGAGAGAGAGAGAGAGAGAGAGAGAGAGAGAGTAAAGATGCGAACTTGGATCAGTTCTGGCAAGGGTGGAAGTGGCAGCAAAGGAACAAGAATCAGGGGCATTGTTCTTGCGCTGATAATAACTGTTGAATGCGTAGGAAGCGTGAGCTTGCAGCGTGTTGGGGAGAAAGCAAAGGCCATTTGGCTGAATCGGCGTACAATCCGCGCCAGCACCGCATGCATAGTCCAGAGCCCTCTGCAGCGCCTGCTCACTCGCGTCGCTCCTCGCCACGCACCAGTTGTTCGCCGCCGCCGAGAGGGTGGCGCCGCTGCACACCAAAAACAGAAGGCCCACCACTCGGTACACCGCTTCTGCTGCCATGGCTTGGCTGCTACTTTTCCTTATCCGAGCTGGTAAAGCTAGAGAGAGAGAGTGTGAGGGGATGGGGATGGGGATGGGGAGTCAAGAATGGAGTGAGTTATTCTGTTTGTTTTCCTTTTTTGCTCTTTATTATTGGGTTTGACAGTGCTTTGTTTTTCTTTTGCGTTTTGCTCCCATCCCTTCCTTTCTTTTCTCTTCTCCTATTCGAATTTATGTTTGAATTTAATGTTAGAATTAATGTTTTCTGCACTCTTTTGTCTGAAGCTACTGGTCGCGCGACCATCGATGATTCCAGTCAAGCTCCTACTTGTACACCATTTCAAATTCAAAATTGGATTTTTCTAAAAAATAGAATTAAAATAAACATATTTCATGCCAGCCATTCCATACAACTGTTCATGCATCATATATACGTGCACAACATTGAAGTTGAACATAATATACAGAAAACTATGTATAGTTTTAGGGGTGGTAAACTAACACTTATTTGACCCGTGCAACACCCGTCTATCCGGCCCGGCCTGACCCGTTTGATCCAGGTTTGACCCGATCAAATTCTCTTTTGACCAGTTTTTTTTTTTTTAATTTACCAATTTTTTTTTAATTTTTAATTTTTTTTTATTTGCCGCTTCTTCTTTGGTCAAGACGCGAGCGAGAGGAGCCGAAGGTCTCGGAGCGAGCTGAAAAAATTCAAATCGTTGCCCGCCGATTATCCTTATTTTAGTAATCGGAGCCGAAGGCGTGGAAAAATAAATCTGGAAATTAAAAAAAAATCACTGTAGCGCGTGAGACCCATGCACGGGTCGAAATGGCTCGTGGCGGGTCGGGGCGGGGCGGGTTGTGTGCAAATGGGTGCAGACTTATGCATCCAAGTCCTTCTCACATAACGATTTAAGATACCAATCGATTCCAAACTGTAATTTTCTCATCTTTTCCCATCTTTTCCCCCTTTCTTCCAGAGTCTGTAACTTGAGAAATTGGGGAAATATTTTGATAAATCACTCACAACGCCATGTAAGTATTTTTTTGCATCCAATTCAGCTTCAATTTGAAGGAAAATTAAACGTAGGAGATAATTTATTAAAAGACGAAGATTTTTTTTTTTGCAAAAATCAAAAAATTTAATTTTAAATCATAATTACAAAAAAGGTAGAGAATTATTTTATAATTTAATCATAAAAAATTAAAATTATACTACCTCCGGACCCCAAGTCTTTCCTATCTTTCCTTTTTGGCATGGTCCCCAAGTTTATTCCTAGTTACTTTTGGACACTATCTCACAACAAATTATTATCTATTATCCTTACTTTATCAACTTATTTACCTAAAATAACACATATGGCCCATCACTATCTCAATTAATTAATATATAACTACCCTCAATGTGGGACCCTTTCTCCACTCATAACAAATTCAATCATTTTTTATCTATTTATAACTAACTAAACAATATTTTTCTTAATATCTGTGCCACTTCTTTCTAGGAAGAGACTTGGGGACGGAAGTAGTACATAATTTTAGGGGTGGAAGAGGAGGGAGTATTCGCATAAACGCTCCGCAGAATCCAGATTATTCCTTAAAAAAAATAAGTTGAATTCTTAGTAAAAGTTAATCAACTGTCTGCAAATATTTTTGTCAGAGATGGAATTGTTTTTTACTTGACTAGTTAGATTTGGGCTATCAACTTGGGCTTTATGAGCTTGATAAAACTATCATTATTATGGGCCTAGTTAATTGGACCAATATGGTTTCTTTTCACAATTTACGCTTTATTAAACATTATTTTATATGCTTATAAATATTGTGCTTAACGTGTGAACAAAGGAAGATTTGCAAACCTTTTAATTAGTAAAATCTGAAATCAGTAGGCACCTTCACCGGCCTATGCGGAACCAACTCGGATCTTCTACTTCATAGGGTATTTCATACTCTATTTCATTCATCGGAGTTTTGATATTTGACGATTTTAAAGATAATTATAAATTCTATTTGAATGAAATAAACCCTAATCGAAATCACATATCGTTTAATCAATGGCAGGAGTGTAAAAAAAACACAAAATGAGAATATGAAATCCGATTTGATGCGGAACCATACTACCATAGTGTTTCATGAAAAATTAGTAACTCAATTATATAGAACACTTAAACGGTACAACTTCAGTATGTACATAGCGTTCAAATTTCACTGCTTTTCTTTCTCATGTCAAAAAAAAAATTTCTATCGTGATTTTGAAATTCTTATTTAACTTTTTTTTTTACAATGGAGTAAGAGAAAATAGAATCTGAAGCCTAAATTATTCTTCCCACTTTTGCGCACCACACATAGTTTCAAACTTTCAATCTCAAGGTTGACCAAGTGAGTTCCAATTCGTTGTCAACTTCCCTTTCTATTATTAAGAAGAGAATATATCTTCGTTCATTAAATAACTTGAGCGAATTTATTTGTAATAATGTTTTCATTAAATTCCAATAATGTTTCAGATAGAAATTTTACTGGTAACTAATATAATACATGATTTTTTTTTTAACTCTTAAATGAAAAAAATTTAGGGATGTTAATTTAGCCCGAAACTACCTACGGATTGGCCCGAACCGAACCGAATCGAATCCGAAGAGGCTTAGAGCCGAAAATTTTAAGCTCGAAAAAAATTTAGCCCGATTGTACCGAACCGAAATTAGCTCAAGACTGATAGATCTAGTCCGAAAATTGAGTGTGTTGACCCGATAATCGGAATTCTTCATTACTTAGTTGTTATATAATTCATTTCTTTGTTTATAAATTTAATAATAAGTTCTTCTTTTTTAAATATTATTTTGATTTTTCATTTTTAATTTGTACTCATCATATCTATTATAACTTCAAAATTATAAATTAATACTAATATAATAAAAAAGTGTACCAAATTATGAAATTATTATCATATATGCATATAATATGGGCCAATTTATTGTTATAAGAAAAAACTCTTTATATTTCTTTACTATAAATATATGATTATCAAGAATATTTATATGTTCATTTATTTTATTATAAATCTCTTGTCCTAACGGGCTAGCCCAAAAACTGAAGGGTTAGGGTTATGGTCAATAATTTATAGCCTGAAAATTTTTTAGCACGATTGACCCAAACAAAAAATAACCCGAAATCGATAGAATTGACCCGAAAACCAAACGGGTTAACCGATTGACATCCATAAAAAAATTTAAGCTTTATTGTCATAATTTGAGTTTGGCATTGATATTTAATCCTAATATACCTATATTCTGAATAAAATAAAATTAAAAAATTTAAAACACACCACATTGACTTCAAAATTTATTTCTATTTAAATCCAAGCTTCATAGTTTCTTTCTGCCTGAGACTTTTCCCGTCGATTCCTTGCTCGCCGGCGTCGTTTCGCCATGACTCATATCCTCTGCGTTTGCTGATTCTTCTTCTTTTTTATTTTTCCGATTAATTTCACAGTGCCTTACTATCTTATCTGATTTCGCACAACGATGATTATGAAATCGTATAATTCGGATGTTTATATTTTCTACATGCATAAGTTGAATTGATGATTCGTGTTTTTAGTTCGAAAATTTTGAATGGTTTGTGATTCTTAACTAGAATGAATTAACGCGGAAATCAAAGAGATCGTGACCGAGAAAGGGCTCAAGCTCGGACCGGTGCTAAAGGAAAGACGAAAGATGATGGCTTGACCCCCGAGCAGCGCCGTGAAAGGTGCCCTAATTTTATCCTTCTCTCTATTTTTCTTTCAGTTTTTTTGTGTTTACATTATTTTATAGTACTAATTCTTTGTTCATACCTATTTTGGTTTTTGTGATGGTTTTGGTTTGTTTACATAATTACTAGTCATTGTGCAGTTAATTGTTGGTTAAGGCATATGCTTATGTTGCTTTCATTGTAAATCTGAAAGATTTTTGAGTCTGTGTGTTGAGAGTACTGGAAAAATTAGGGAATAATGAATTGCAGAAAAAGATTGAAACAGTTTTTGAAGAGATTGCAACATACTATGTCGGAATATCTGCATTACTTATTCATCAATCACATTTTGCTAATGATCACCGTCAATTCTAATTCTATATAACATGGACACGGAGGATGCATGCAACATATTTCCTATTAGCTCGTTCTAAATGTTGTAGTATAAACTAATAATCATCTAGGCTTTGAACTATTTGACATTTTTATGACTTGTATTTAGATTCACTTGTGAATTGGGTATGTTGATGTCTATTTTGTTTGTCGCATTTTTATTAATTAAGTGAAGAGCAGCATTCGGTATTGCTGTTGATATTCAGTAAGTGTGCTATTGTTTGGTTATGTTTTTGTATAAGAATTTGTTTGGCTAGTATGAGTTTGGAATTTGGATGTGATGGTATATCCTTGGCTTGTTCTATTCACTTTTTCTATTCTTGTCAAGAATATGATTTTTATAGTTCATCCTCCAGTTCTTTTAGTTATCAATCATTAGTTATTATGTTAACAAGTTTGGAAATATAGTCTTTGACGTGTTCTCAATCATGTATTGATGGCATACGTGTCTTTGGTTAAATAGAGATGCAAAGGCTCTTCAAGAAAAGACAGCTAAGAAGGCAGCACAAGCAGCAGCGGCTGCGGGTGGTGAAGCTGGAGGTAAAAGCAACAAGAAATAGGAACCATCTGGTTGATGAGGTCCACAACTTGCTTTCTTAAAAAATGCTTTGGTTCTTCTAGTTCTATAGATAATATCTATAAATTGGATTTTGTCTTCACAATAAAATTGTGTGTAAACTATATTATATAAGTGAAATACAATTGGTTTTTCAACATTTGATTGATATCTATATGTCTAGTTAGTTATCCTAATTTAAAATGCTTGTTCAATTGCTTGGGTTTTGTTTTATGAAATACTTACATATGGAAGTAAATTAGGTTAATTATTGACGAGATTGAATCAAACTGTGAAAGCATTTGCAGATTTAGCACTGCTGTAAGGTTTGTGTTTTATTTGGTTTGATGCTAAAAAAGTTCTTTTGTAACCATCTGTCGCTCAGCCACCTTGCTGCTAGACGTTTTCAGCCCCTCTCGTCTAGCCTTTCGGACAATGTCGCCCCCAATCTCTCCTGGAAATCCATTCTTGCCATAACCTCGTCTCCATCATCACCCTCCCTTTGTGACTTTGTCTTTGTCGCTCCAGTGCATCTGCTATGAGTTGGGTCTGTTTGCTCTATGATTTTTCTATATATTTGCAATTAGTATATAAATCTCCATATTGGTTTGTTCTTGTGTAAAAGGACATATGCACTTAGATATGCTACGTTGATGGTTGTGATTCAGAGATTAGCAGGTCTCTGAACATGGTGGAACGACTACTATTGCTGTTTTTTTGGTAATGTTTTCTGTCTGTTACTTTGTTGATATGTTATGGCGATAGTGGTGGATTTAGGATTGACGGGAGGGAACCGGAGGCGTGGGAAGCCTCTCAGCTTTGTAATGTGGAGCGGTTAACACCATTTTTATTTATTTTGAGTTAAGTTGTTTGATAGCTTTAGAAGAGAACAAGATTCATACTTCTGCTCTTGCTTGAAACCAGTTCTGTTGAGTTCAGGAATATAATTGTCGTCGATTTTCAGCTTTTTATGTTGTTTTTCTTTTAATCTTGAAAAATTGGACTCGGTATATTTTGAAAATATTATCTAAATATTGGATACCAAAATGGAATTCTTTAAACTTTGGGATATATTTGAGCTTTTCAAACATTAGTACAATTCAGAATATTATATTTTTGCCATTATTTCCTTTCCCTAAGGCTAAGGGTGTGTCTTCTAGAGCAACTGATATACAAGGTTAAAAAAACAATATTAATGCACTATCATTTGTTTCGTGAATTTGTCTGATTAGAGTTATTTTAAGTTATTTTTGACGCCATTAACAATTTAACATTATCAATATGAAATGCATCTTGTCCTCAACCTCAAGTATAAAATTTTGTTCACTAAGCCCAACTTTTATTTTGTTGCTTCGGCTCCCAGATATCTAAATTTTGGGTCCATAAAGCCCTCATCTTTTTAGCATTTTTTTTTATTGTGTAACCCACATATTAATAGTAATTAATATATAAATATAATGAATTTTGTCATCATCGCTTGCTTTTATGGACATCAATCTGTGAAAATATACATATCTCCTTCGCAAGATAAGAAATAAAATTCGAGATTCCTCTAAATAAAGTTAAATAAAATTCGAGAGCTCGATGAAAAAAAAAATGTGATAGTCTAATAAAATACATGTACTTCAATTCTACTCTCGATTAAATAAAACTTGTAATTCCAATAACATAATTAATTATGGACCGGAAAAGAGCATTCTACACCGCTTAATTGTGGTTCTATCGCTTAGTTACACTTTATTTACTTTAATATAATCCTTTAAAAGATTTTACTTATCGAAAGGATCCATTATATGTGCCTTTTCTTTTCTTTAGGGTAATACATATTTCAGATTCTGTACTTAATTTATGCAATTTTTTGTATAGTCGGGTAGATTTGTAAGAGTTTTATATGACATCATTATTGTACGATGTGAGATTATAATAATAAAATGAATTTCATATTATATACGTAGTTTAGCAAAGATGGAATGAGTACTAAGTTCCATTTTAGGTTTCTAATTTTTTGAACTATATATCTCATGTTATCATTTGGGACCATCCTACTGTGTATCTATATTATACTCCCCTCGATTCATATTATCTTCATTTTCTTATGGTATTGTCCCACTCAAATTGTCTTGTTAAATAAGGAAAGAATTATCCGTCTAGAACATTTCAAAAATAATAGATTTATCTATTTTCTATCATTTTACTTTTATTCGTAATCTCTCTATCGAACAATAACACGACAATATGAACGAGACGGAGTGAGTATTATATATTTATTTATCATCACTAGTCCTTGAAATGGGAGTAATTAATTTATATGGTGACGCCATTGAATTCCTTTTCGATTATTATATGAGATGCGACATTTATGATACATATAATAGCTATAAAAGTTACTTTTATTTTTAGGCCCTAAATAAGTGGAAATATTTTTAAAATTGTGAGTGGAACATAGTGACCAATTAACTTTTTAAAATAGTACTTGGTCAATGCATCCTCATATTTAATTATTTAAATCAGGTCTCTTTTTAAAATAATATCGGATTGAGCACGCAAGAGACTTAAAATGAATGTAAAATAAACATAAATAATAATATACTAACAACCTTCTCTCTCGCCTAATGGAGCTGTTGAAGACCTGAGGGTGGCTGCTGCAGAAAATAGTAGTTTAATTTAAGAGATGGTTGAATTAATTTAAGAGATATTAAGTTTTCGCATGACATAGGATAATAATTATTATTATTATAATTATTATTTATCTTTTTTCGTTTTCAGTCCTATTACTTTCCTTTTCTGACTTGTATATCTATGAACAAAAGTTTATTTTTCATGTTGTAAGAATAAAAATACGTGAATCCAGTCAGAACCTCCATTCAATTGTGTTTTGCCTATATATTCTACACGAAATATTTTATGTGACCAATTATACCGTGCGACTGACAACCCATGATTTTTTTTAGAACTAGAAACTCTCATTCATACGAAAACGTTATACATAATGACTATTATGAGCCATTTATTTTAATTGCAACCTGATTTTATGATTGAAAATTAAATTTTGATCTTATTTTTCATGAAAAAAATTGTCAGGAATTTCTGCATTTAATTATATGGCACGTGGCCTTGCAAAGTAGAAATTTGATGAAAACCAATTGTGAAGCTGAAGCTTAAGTGTAGCTTCTGAATCACTTATCTCAAGTCTCAGAAATCGTTTGGCCAAGTGCATGGGTGCATGAAGGAGAAGTGCAGCTGATTACTTGTTGATTAAGTTGCCACGTCAGCAACATATTTATCTGTTTTGGAGTTTGCCCGAGCCTGCAGCAAAGGGTGAATTCATGCAGTTAATTAGGAGCTGATTTCAGTTAGAGATGCAGCTCATCTTTGCCACGTGGCTAAGCGGTTATTGCGGTGATTGGTTGAGAAGGAATATAAGAGAATTAATTCATATTCCATTCTTCTGGTTCAGTGAGATTGCAGAGAGAGAATCGAGAGAAGTTTTTCCAGTGAGTTGTGAGTGAAGATTTGATCGCATTGATTAAGATCTTGAAGTGAAAATCAGTGAGTGATTTGTAAGATTGTTCAGTAATCATATAGCTCAATTTCTCTGCTGTGGATGTAGATCTTTCACAAGATCGAACCACGTAAATCCGATTGCATTGTGTATGTGTGTTCTTCATTTTTTTTCAATCTGTTGCTGTGTTGTTATTGATCGCAGTTTCAGCTCGATTTTCTTGACAATTTGGCGCCGTCTGTGGGAATCACTACCTGATCGATTCAATGGCGACGAGGTTTGAGGTGGAGAAGCTCTCGGATAAGGTAGACTTCGGTCTATGGAAGGTGAAAATGGAAGCTCTGCTAATCCAGCAAGGATTAGGCGAGGCGTTGTTGAAGAAGAAAACCTCTACGTCTGGTAAAGAGAAGGAGGATAAGCCAGAGGATCATGCTCAGATTGACGCCAAAGCTCGAAGCATGATTCTCCTATGCTTGGGGGACAAAGCTCTACGTGAAGTCTCCAAAGAAACTACTGCTCTTGCAGTCTGGGAAAAACTAGGATCTCTCTACATGGTAAAAACTCTAGCCAATAGACTTTATATGAAGCAAAAATTGTATTCGTTTAGAATGGCTGGGGATAAACCCGTTCTAAGTCAGATTGATGATTTTAATAAGATTCTTGATGATCTTGTTAACATTGAAGTGGAGTTAGAAGAGGAGGATAAGGCATTGATTCTATTAAATTCTCTGCCAAAATCTTTTGAGAACTTCAAAGATACTCTTCTATTTGGAAATAGAGAGTCTATATCTTTGGAAGATGTCCAGGTAGCTTTGAAATGTAAAGAGTTACACAAGTCTTCAGATCATAAGATAGTGGCTACGGGTGGTGAAGGTTTGAATGTCAAGAAGGGAAAACCACCACAGAAACAAGGGAAGAAACCACCACAGAAGCAGTATAAGAAGCCTGATAAGAAATCTGGTGAAGGCTGGGTAGATCCAGAAGATAGGAAATGCTTTCATTGTCAAGAACCTGGGCACTACAAGAAGGACTGCAGCAAGTGGAAGGCAATGATGTCTAGGTTTGCAAATGACCAAGGCAATCAAAAGAAGAAAAATCAGGCTAACAATACCTCAGCAAAACAAGAACCTGGAGATGAGGATTGTGAGAGCTTGATGGTCTGTGATAGTGAGAGTCTGATGGCATCAACAAGTGAGGTGAATGGAGATTGGGTTTTGGATTCAGGATGTAGTTTTCACATGACTCCAATTAGGGAATGGTTCTCTGAAATCAAACTCATTAATGGAGGGACAGTCCTACTTGGTAATGATCATACATGCAAAGTCAGAGGGATTGGAAGTATTAAGATCAAGATGTATGATGGTAAAATAAGGAAGTTGACAGAAGTGAGATATGTACCAGACTTGAGAAGAAATCTCATATCTCTTGGAGTTTTTGATTCAAATGGTTACAAGTTTGAATCACAGAAAGGGAAGATGCAGATTTCAAAGGATGGAGTAGTGTTGATGAAGGGAGTAAGAAGCAATGATTTGTATTTTCTCCTGGGAAATACTGTCACAGGGCAGTCTCATATAGTTACTCATAGAGACAACTCTTACCTATGGCATTCAAGGTTGGGTCACCTGGGAAATAGAGGTCTTGATGTGCTTTCAAAAGGTGGTTTACTAGCTGGGAATCATGTAACTCGAGTACAGCTATGTGAACATTGCATTGCAGGCAAGACAAGGAGATTAAAATTTCCAACTGGTGTTCACGTTTCTACAGAGAAGCTAGAATACATACATTCAGATTTATGGGGACCATCACAACACTATACAAAAGGTGGTGGAAGGTACTTCATATCACTGATTGATGATTACAGTAGAAAAGTCTGGGTATACATTCTCAAAACAAAGTCAGAAGCATTCACAAACTTCAGAGATTGGGTTGCTGAAGTAGAAAATTAAAGTGGTAAGAAGGTGCAGCATTTGAGGACAGATAATGGGCTTGAGTTCATGTCACAGGAGTTCATTTCTTTTTGCAAAGACAAAGGGATTACCAGGCATCTCACAGTTCCTGGTACTCCACAGCAGAATGGAGTAGCAGAAAGAATGAATCAAACCTTGCTTGAAAGAGTGAGATGTGTGCTCAGTGACTCAGGCCTACACAAGTCATTCTGGGGTGAGATTGTTAGCTCTGTGGCCTACCTTATCAACCGAAGTCCATGCTCAGCTATCAATTTCAAAACTCCACAAGAGCAGTGGACTGGTGTGCCTGCAGATTACAGTCATCTGAAGGTTTTGGGATGTCTGGCTTATGCACATGTCAGACAAGATAAGCTAGATCCAAGGGCTATCAAATGTGTGTTTGTTGGGTATCCTACTGGAGTTAAGGGATACAAACTCTGGTGTATTGGCACTCAGAAGTTTATGGTGAGTAGGGATGTGATATTTGATGAGTCAAAGTTCCCTATGAGGGAAATCAGTATGGAGAAAGGTAAGGAAGTGGTGCAACAGACTTCAGATGCTGTGGTTGTGGAATCCAGAGTTGATGGAGCTTCATCATCTCAACCACAACATGAAAGTGATGAGTCAGATGAAGAAAGAGAACAACCTAGCTACAGCAGTTATCAACTTGTAAGGGACAGAAGTAGAAGAGAAACCAGACCTCCAGTGAGATATAGACAGGAAGATTGGGTTTCATTTGCACTCTTTACAGCCCTTGAAGTGGAGTCCTATGAGCCTAGGAACTATCAAGAAGCCATTACCTGTGGTGAAAGAGATAAATGGATGGTAGCCATGGAAGAGGAATTGCTATCTCTTAGTAAGAACAATACATGGAAGATAGTTACTAAGCCTCATTCTCAGAAGTTGGTTGGTTGTAAGTGGATTTTTAAGAAGAAGCCTGAGTCAACTAAGGAAGGAGGAATAAGGTATAAGGCCAGGCTTGTAGCTAAAGGGTTTTCTCAGAAGGAGGGCATCGATTACAATGAAATTTTTTCTCCAGTGGTCAAGCACTACTCTATAAGGATTTTGTTGGCATTAGTTGCTCAATTCAATCTAGAGTTGCATCAAATGGACGTTACAACAGCCTTCTTACATGGAAAGCTGATTGAAGACATCTATATGAAGCTGCCAGATGGTGTCTCGGTTGAAGGAGGTGATAGTAAGGCATGCAAACTCCAAAGATCACTCTATGGTCTCAAACAGTCACCCAGACAATGGTATTTGCATTTTGATGAGTTCATTCTGTCACAAGGTTTCACAAGAAGCTTACATGATAGCTGTGTTTACATCAAAAAGGAAGGAAGCTCATTCACATATCTCTTACTGTATGTGGATGATATGCTAATAGCATGTGAAACTATGACTGGGATTAATAAGGTGAAGCAGATTCTCAAGAAGGAGTTTGAGATGAAGGACTTGGGTGAGGCTAGAGTTATTCTTGGAATGCAAATTAACAGGGAAAGAGAAGATGGTTCAGTTACTCTATCACAATCAACTTATCTTGATAAAGTTTTGTGCAGATATAACATGAATCAATGCAAGTCAGTTTCAACACCCATCAAGACTGGTTTGAAGTTATCAATACATCAAGGAGCTAAGACAGAAGAAGAGATGAAGGGAATGACAGTGATTCCATATGCGAGCAGTGTGGGATCTTTGATGTATGCAATGGTCTGTTGCAGACCAGATTTGACCTATGTGATGAGTGTGTTGAGCAGGTTTATGTGCAATCCTGGAAAGATACACTGGGAGGCTGTAAAGTGGGCAATGAGATACTTGAAAGGATCTGTTGCAAAGTGTTTGGAGTTCAAGCAGTCTACCTCATATGGTGATTTTCTTGTTGGATATGTTGATGCAGATTACGCAGCCAACATTGATACAAGGAAGAGTCTAACTGGGTATGTGTTCACTCTGTTTGGAACAACAGTTAGTTGGAAGGCAACACATCAATCTGTGGTAGCCCTTTCTACCACAGAAGCAGAATATGTGGCCTTGACAGAGGCTGTGAAGGAAGGGATTTGGTTGCAAGGTATTTTGTCAGAGTTTGGAGTAGTGCAGGATAAGGTAACTGTGTTTTGTGACAATCAATCTGCTATTCACTTGTCCAAACATCAGGGGTACTACGAACGCACGAAACATATTGATGTTAAGCTTTACTTTGTTAGAGATTTAACTGAGAAAGGAAGTATTGTGGTGAGTAAAATTGACACTGCAGTCAATCCAGCTGATGCATTCACCAAGGCTTTGCCAGCTCTTAAGTTTGAGCTTAGTCTTGGCTCTATTGGGATGGTATAACTAAGTTCTGTGGAAGTAGCAGCTCAAAGTGGAGCTGCTAGGATGTGAAGCTCGAAGTGGAGCTTACATATCAGTTGAAGTAAGTCAGTAAGTATGGCTGTGTAGTGATTCATAGCTAAAGTGGAGATTTGTGAAGCTGAAGCTTAAGTGTAGCTTCTGAATCACTTATCTCAAGTCTCAGAAATTGTTTGGCTAAGTGCATGGGTGCATGAAGGAGAAGTGCAGCTGATTACTTGTTGATTAAGTTGCCACGTTAGCAACATATTTATCTGTTTTGGAGTTTGCCCGAGCCTGCAGCAAAGGGTGAATTCATGCAGTTAATTAGGAGCTGATTTCAGTTAGAGATGCAGCTCATCTTTGCCACATGGCTAAGCGGTTATTGCGGTGATTGGTTGAGAAGGAATATAAGAGAATTAATTCATATTCCATTCTTCTGGTTCAGTGAGATTGCAGAGAGAGAATCGAGAGAAGTTTTTCCAGTGAGTTGTGAGTGAAGATTTGATCGCATTGATCAAGATCTTGAAGTGAAAATCAGTGAGTGATTTGTAAGATTGTTCAGTAATCATATAGCTCAATTTCTCTGCCGTGGATGTAGATCTTTCACAAGATCGAACCACGTAAATCCGATTGCGTTGTGTGTGTGTGTTCTTCATTTTTTTTCAATCTGTTGCTGTGTTGTTATTGATCGCGGTTTCAGCTCGATTTTCTTGACACCAATAAATAAAACCATTTAAAATTTGGAAATCTGTTAGAAATTTTATTGAGGATCCCAAGACAAATTTGGCAAAATTGGGTTTTTTCTCTCCATAGTTTCCATCATATTTCCAATTTGCAAAGGCTACACAAACCTAAATTCTAAACTGTTAACTTGAAAATTGGTTTCAATACTAATATTCAAAATCAGGAGGCTATTTTTTTTAACGTTGGAATGCACGCACACAGAACTTAAACCCTCAACCTCAAAGTTAATGGAGAAATATCTTACAATAAGTTGTGCTTCTAAGTCAGTCTGCTATAGCGTACAATGCATGAGCATAATTTTGGATGAACATCGAAATTCTAGTTAAGTAAGATATATTACAAATTTATACTCCCTCTGTCCCAACATACTTGGTTTGCTTCTTTTGGGCACGACGCTTAAGGAAAAAACAATTAAAAGTAGAAGGTATGTTAGTGGAGTTTTAAAATTGAAATAAAATGGGTAGAGAGAGTGAATAGTGAAAATAAAGTGGAATAAATTGGGTAGAGAGAGGTGAAATAGTGAATGACCAGAAAATGAGGTGGAAAAGTGGATGAAATGTGTAAAGTGAGTTGTTTAACAAATTAATTGACCTAATCATCTCCTTATTATTTCCAAAAAAGGAAATGAGACAAGAATTAATAACGGGACAACCCAAAAAGAAATACAGATCATTAATAACCGGATAGAGAGAGTAATACCATAGATAATCGTGAGCTAGTTTAATGAAATATAACTAGCACAGTCAAATACGTAATACTAACTACAATAATTCGCAATTAAACCTTGATTAGAGATCTCAAATTCAATCCCCACTGACGCATCTATAGATCGAGCCTGTCACATCTGTACTTGAAAGATGTGGTTTACCTATTTTGTGTGGTTTACAGGCTACTGCACAAATATGAAAGTTTATCCAGTGATCACCAAAGGTAACGGCTGCAGGTTCCCACGAATTTCAAAAAAAAAAAATAATAATGTCTCCAAAAAAATATTATAAATACAATTTAAAATAATGGTCCAGAAATTAGTGACACGTCGGACTGACCAATATTTTTAAAGAATATTTCTGGCACTTTTCCCTCTCCTTGTGCACCTAACTATTGTTTGGACATTTGATGACTAATTTGGACCACAAACTTGCTTAGTGTTTAGTTGTCTACCTTACAACGATAATATTAATTAGAGAGCGATAATCTTGATTAATTACAATAATCCAAAAAGTATTATGATCTATATTTGGTGGAAGACATGATGCTCTTAACATTCTAAATGTTGATGAGAAGATGGGGGCAAGTACAACTGAGCTTTTGCAGAACATGATAATTTTCTTTAATCATTATTAACTAATTTAGACTTTGCTGGTTGTTTAAGTATATAGTAGCTATTTATTTGCTAAAAAATAAATTATGTTGCATACATGGACAAAAAGGTGACTCAAAAGTAGTATCACCCTTTTCGAAATCTTTTTCCTTTTTTTTTTTTTCTGTATCATCGTTTGATAATGTATATATGCCCTCAATTGCCGTTAATACGTAATTATTTAATGTTCGTTAGCTTTTAAATAATTTAAATTCTCAATTCCACTAGAAACAATTGATGCAGCTGTACATATTTAACATGAGTTCTTTAAGTTTGCTTCAAGAAATCAGAGTGTTATACATATTGATGAACAAATCAAGGATTTTTAAATTACAAAAAGTTAAAAAATTATATTCATTATAACATTTTAAAAATCGGTGAACATTATAAATTTTGATAATGTTTTACTGCCTCCATCCCGTCCAATATGGTCTGCATTTCTTTTTGGGTCGTCCCACTCAATAGAAATTATTTCCTTTTATAAGGATTTACTTTCGGCTAAAAATGCACATTATTAGCACTTTATGGAAAAAATACTTTATTTACTAAAAAAATACTAACCTAGCACTAATTTGCTTCTTTTTAGTCTCCGTACTGAAAAGAAATAGTATGTCATATTGAACGGGACGGAAGGAATATTTTTCCGAGCAAGTTATATCCTTTTTCTATAGCTCTCGATTGTAATGATTTTAGAATAAAAATAATATGCGGCCGAATATTGACAATTTTCAAATTATTTGAAACTGAAGCATTTCATGTCGAACTTGTGGGAATATATATATACATGAAGTCCTTTGAAGAAGTTTATTTCTTCGTAATATTTGACAATACATGATCGATCTTGAGACAATATTAATTTGACCAAAATTATTTGTATCTCATGATTAAATTGATTCCTTTTTCCATGATTGTGACAAAAGAGAGCTATAGATTCTATCTCCCATATGAAGATGAAAATTTTGTGAATGTTTTCTTGCTAGAAAGCAAAGAGATGAGTTTTGTGGTGTGCAATAAAAGTAAGCATTATTTGGGGGAGAGAGATTCCGTTGGGATGCATTTATCACTTTTCAACTTTCCTACTTTCCTTTCTGTTTTATTATTTTTGTTTAAATTTATTTTTGTTTCTTATATATCCTTAAAATTAAGTGGGATTTGGAAAGAAAATGTTTTACCTAACCTATATCAAATATCAAATTGGGGTAATTTCCTTTCAAACTAAAAAAACTGAAAGTAATGAGACAATGACATAAGTAAAATTGATAAAAATATATTTGGATCAAATAATTTAATCAGGAAAGTAACCTGTAGCTTTCTATAAGATAAATAGTGACCAACTTGAAATTTTCTTTCTTTTAATGTAAATAGTACTCCCTTAAATTATGAATACATAGATCTGAAAATTTACACCCTTAAATTCTATATTAAATTTTGTCTAATATTTGCTTATTGCCCTATTCAATTATTTTGGTGATTTACATCCCGCAAAACATAGGCGGTTAAAACAATTTTCAAAAGTATTTTCATGAAGTAAAAGAAGAAATATCAACACAAATTAAACAGCAAATAATAATAAAAATCTCATAATTATAATATATATACAGGAATCAATTTTTTTTTTTTTTTTTTTTTTTTTTTTTTTTGTGTCTGGGGCAGTAGTATTTAATTTCATTGATTCTTTAACGAATTTCATGACTGCTCTTAGAATATTTCAATATAACGGTTTAAATATACAATGTACATATTTATTTAAAACTAAAAAGTCCGTAGCCCCATTTCTCTAGCGAGGAAATAGATCATTTCCTAAGCAAATTTTTATCTTATTTTTATTTTATTTCACAGCAAGTTACAATACTGTATTAAGTTTTACATATGATTTAATTGTTTTAAATAAATTAAACTCAATCAATAATTTTGGTAATTTACCAACAAAAACTTAAAAGGTTCATAGTATATTATTGCAGAATCATTATAGCAAGTTAGTCAAAGAATACCATGGATATTCAAAGATGAAACAACTTACAGAAGTAAAGAATTTTATCATTTGAAAATTGGGTGAAGCAAAGTTCTTATCTTCTCATCTAAGAATTTTTGGAAAAAGAGTATGAAGTTAAATGAGCACTATAACTGCAGCATATACATATATTCCCCTCTCATTGTCATTTTGTACACTTGCACACTTCCTGCATTATTTGATGTGATTTCTTTCTTCTCATGCATGCATATACAAACGCTCGATTTTCAAACAATGTAGCTTACACCGATAAAAATAGATAAATATATTATTAATTCGAACAATGTAATACATTCGGAAAAAAATATAGATACAAATATATTATTCTAAAACCCTAATTTGATCATTGATCAACACATGCTAGAGTTGTTATTGAATCCACATGTCTAGAAACCTTGTTTTGGAAATGAATAAAACTAAAGTGAATTAAGTGGTTATGTATTGGTACAAGGATCTTGGTTTTATTCCAATACATATGTCTTGTTGTCTTTAAAGTCCAAAATTGGGGCAGGAATAAAGTAGTACTAGTATACATGATGATGAAAAGAAAAATAAAGGTAAAAGCAACTTTCAGCAACTTGGGCTTTCAATAATATGGATAATTAAGTGAAAAACAGAATTAGCTTAGGCAAACCATGTGCTAATTGGCTTTAATTAGATAGGCTATGTTAAAATAGCGGCACCATTACAAGCTAAATTTGTAATTGATCTTTATAATTATAGGATCTGACAAAGTGAACAAGGGATTGATAAGAATCTTTGTCTGCTTGTCTGTTCCAAGAGGTTGGATGATTTAGTAATTTTACTCATTGAGGGATATCTTAATTTTGTTGAGTAGTTTGTGTTTGGAGATAACTAAGGTTGAGATTGATCAATTTCATTGTTGCAAGTGAAAATTGGTTAAGATTTGTGTATCCTCATCATTTTTGGTAAGTGTTTAAGATAATGATTCATGAAATAGCCCCCCCCCCCCCCCCCCCCCCCCCCACACACACACACACACAAAATGTATCATGCCATCAAAAATTATATAACAAGTTAATGAGTAAAGTTACTTTGTTTTTTTTTTTTAAATTTATAATTAATTATATATTACAAGGAAAATTGAATAAAAAATTAAAAAAGTTGCACTGATGACAATAGTATAAGTTGGACCTCATTTTTCTAGAGAAGTTTGAAATATGACACATATTCACGAATGAATATTATTTCGATCTACTTATTTGAGGATTGAGTGAGTATATCTCAGAATGATCGATATCATTGTTTGGTAGCAATATCACATGTGCAATGAAAAATAATTAATCTCCAACGTAAATTTCTTGAAATGATTTTTGAACATTAATTGGGGTTTAAGTTGGGGATATATATACTCCTATACTTAACAAGTTTAATATATACTAGTATAACTCATGCAGGTATATATGTACACTTGGATCGTTTCTTGTTGAACACATATAGATATCTTGATTATTGTAGATGAAATGACTAAATTGACCCTAAGACATATAGTATGGCAATAAAATGTCACACATGCGTTGAGATGCTTATTCATCCCCCTTGGAGGTTTAGATCAGGAAAGTGAATATGGACTATTGACATCAAGGCGTGGCTAACAAAGAATGGAGGTGAAAATGGGTCAATTTTATAAGAAATTCTTTAATTCGCTTTTTTTTTTTTTTTTTTTTTTTTTTTTTTTTTTAATTCTGGACAGTGAGAATAACTTAAAATTGTTACTCGTGCTTCCAATTTTGTGCAATAACCTTGCAAATCACCCACGATCGAGAAATAAAATGTACTTGAGAAATTAAGCGTGACATGCTCAACCTAACAGGAAGAGCGTTGTTCCACCTATAAGCTATCTTAGAGACAATTAATTTGTTTTAAATTGGATATAATATGAGTTGTTAAAGCGTCTCCAACCTCACCTCAAAGGCCACGTATAGATGCCAGAAGAAAAGCCAAAAGTTATATGAATACCTTAATTGTTCAAGACTTTCCTAATTATTTACTATTAGGATTAATTGGAAAAGACAGCCATGATTCCTCACACCTATGATGCTTAAACTTAGTTTATTTAGGCCCTTTCCTTTCTTAATAATTACTTTTGATGATAATGTTAACTAAGTTTTTTGTGGGCTTTGCCCTAAATAAAACGTTAATTAACGACGGCCAATCATTGGGTGGCCTACTTGATTATGAATAAAGAAATGCGCCTAATTACTATAATTAGTAGATAATATATCAAATGATTAATTGATCTCAACCATGTAAGCTCAAAATTATGATGTTAACCATTGCCATATTCGAAAGTAAAACCATTTTTGTTGTTCTATTAAAAAATAAACGTCCAGTTGTAAGTGATCATCGATCGTTGTCTTCGATTCAAATATTATAAATTTTCATGCAATAATGATCATAGATAAAATAATAAATATTTCTAATTTTTTATATTTATTTATCGGAATTAAAATTTGTTGGAATTGCATAAAATATTGATGGTGATAAATAATTTGGAATGCAATTAAACCTTGATTAGAGACCCTTTACTTATCTTATCAAAAAGTTGGTGTGGGATCAAAGTATAGCTTATTCTTTTAACTCACAATTATCAAATTATCACTTTTGTTTCGTAGAAGAAAGAAGAAGAATGGGTAGTAGTGGTAGCATGTGGCGAATAGATAAATAATCACATGATGT
Organism: Schizonepeta tenuifolia; assembly: GCA_029490685.1. Classification (NCBI taxonomy): domain Eukaryota; kingdom Viridiplantae; phylum Streptophyta; class Magnoliopsida; order Lamiales; family Lamiaceae; genus Schizonepeta; species Schizonepeta tenuifolia. Next base: position 142,978,977 of record CM055955.1, on the reverse strand, counting down.
TGATTAAAAAACAACCTAAAAAAGTAAATCTAGAGTTAAGGTGTGTGGTTCTTGTCTCTATCAGCCAAGAATTTTAGTATTAATTATTGTTACATCTCTCTAATAATAATCCCAAGAAGCAGGAGCGACAAGAGGACAGGTGTAAAGTTTTGATTGGTTTGCCTTAGTTCGAGATTGGAGGGCACGAATTTCTGAATAACTGAAATGCTAATATATATAGCTAGCTTCAATTCTCGTATGAAATGTAATGAAATGCTCTCTCTTTTTATTATTTAATCAATTCTCTGCAACTTTAGTGACATACGTTTGTTATATATACTATCGAGGCCACAATTTGTGTCATTTCTTGCACTTGTTCTCTCTCCTCTCTCTAAAACTCCTCATTCTCTCATGAACAAAAAATTTCCCAAAATGGAACCCTTTGTGGAGAAGGAGTGGCCATCTTCTTTAGATGGAGGTGTTGGAACAAGATTGTTCCAACAACATCCCAACAACAACGACAACAACACGAACACGTGGGGGAATTCGAGTTCGACAGTAAACGAGGTTGTTTCTCATACTATTCTGAATATCCAATTATCAGAATTTTCTAAAGAAACCATTGTAAGAAAGCTTCAAGCACAATATTCTTTCCATCCGGAATCCCAAAGCTCTCATGTAGGAGGAGGAGGAGGAGAAAGCAGCTGCGACGACCCTCTAAATTTTCTCCAGTCATTTCCAAATCTACCCTTGTCCTCACAGGACTATCCATCCACCATGATGGGGGCAGAAGCGTCCTTTCACACGACCAAAACTATTTCTGCAGGAAACCCTTTATTCTCCATGGCTGAAGCTGATCAAAACAATACTCCATCCACGAAATGGCTGAAAATGAACCAAAGTTTCCCAAATTACCCCTCCAAAGGCTTGAGTGATTACTGGCTAAGCACCACCAAAACACAAGCGATGAAATTCTCGAGCAGATCAAAATTACAAAAATCTCCTCATCCTCCTCCGTCGTCGTCGTCACAAGGAAAGCTGTTCAGAGGAGTGAGGCAGAGGCACTGGGGGAAATGGGTGGCGGAGATACGGCTGCCGCGGAACCGGACACGTGTATGGCTTGGAACATTCGACACGGCGGAGGAGGCGGCTCTTGCTTACGACACGGCGGCTTATATACTGAGAGGAGACTACGCGCATCTCAATTTCCCGCATCTCAAGCACAAGATCAAGGCCAACTCCATGTGCAACAACACCATCAACCTTCTAGAAGCCAAGCTCAAGGCTATGGCGGCTCAGAAGCAGCCGCAGCAGCAGCAGTCTGTTGATTCGAGATCGTCGTCTTCGTCGTCGGAGGCGGTGGCGGAGGAAGATTTGATCAACGGGAAAGGAGGCAAGAAAGAATGGCCGTTGGATTTGGAGGGAAAAGAGGGATCATCATCATCGACGGATGTGATTGAGAGCGGAGGAGGAGGAGGAGGAGATGCAGTTCATCAGCTGAGTAGAGTTCCTTCTTTGGATATGGATATGATTTGGGATGCCTTGTTAGTCTCAGATTCTTGATCATCATCACTTCTATTTTTATTTTTTTGGTTCTGTTTTTATTTTATATTTTGTTTTTTGAAATTATATAAGAATTTTTTGTTTGCAATATATATATAGTAATACTTCTTTAATTTCTTTTCTTGGTGTTGTTTGCATTAGCATTACCAATGTGTAGAGAATCTGCAGGTTTGCTATGTTTTTTTATACAGCCTTGATTTATAAAAGAAAAAAATAAAATCTTAATAATATTTATAGGTGTTGTGTTGCCAAATGGATCTTCTATTGCCTAAGTATGTGACATCTTCTATTGCTATATTGGTTGACTGACATGTGACAATCTGCAAATTTAAGTAAGGAGGAATAGAGTTCATTCCACCAAACTAGGGTACATAAATATTCCCAAATTTACATGTATCGTTAATCTAACGGATGTAATAGAGGATGTTACACTTTTGGTTAATAGAAGATCCAATCTCCTATGTTGCACTCAATTATTTCTTAATAAAGCACCCTTATAAGTTTTAAATACAATGATGCATCATTAACTTGTGCATAATATTGGAGAAATCGCGGCTGGAGATTACCCTAACGATGATGCTTTAGTCTAAGCTCATATTCATTCATGTCAAATGTAGGTTTATTAGTTATGTGATAAGCTTTCAACATTTTAAAGCTTTATAAGGTAAACTAATCAAAATAATTTTAAATTGTTTAAGTTTAATCTAAACTAAATGAAGTTTTTTCGAAAAGAGCTCAAAGTTGAGAATTGAGACCATAAAAGAATGCCTAAATTCAGGGCGTTTGTGCTCCGTCTTGCATGCTTAAAACAATTTTTATGCTTTACATTTTCCTTTTTGGTAATTATTATAAGTTGTAACAATAAATTTAAAAAGGACGTCATGACGAATGCGAACATAAAATTTTTTGATCTCAAACATTAACCACACTATCGTTGAATCAGACACTAATTTTTATAATACTATTGGCACGTACATGCACACTATAACAACGTAGGCACAGATAATTTTAGTCCATTCAAATTTAGGCTTAGTGCCCATGTAGTGGTGCGCCTAATCTAGGCATGAATTTCACTGCACAAAAAATTAGTATTATATGACCATTAATATGAAAAATAGTACTACTTAAATGTTAGACTTTGACAATGGGGAAAGAGATAGTATTGTGCTCATATCCACAAGGTCAACTAATTAATGACATTAATTACATATGGAGCACATAATACTACTTTTCTGAATTACATAAATATTCTTTTTTATCAATCAAGGTTTGATTCTGACCCTTTGAAGAACCAAAGACAGAGACAGAACCTCATCTTTTATTCATTTCACGGTCCCTACTTTTCTCACCATCAAAGAATTAAATTATTGTACGATTTATACAGAAATCGAATCATATACAAAAAGAATATAAAAAGTCAAAATCAAATATTTCTTGTGTCATTATCATCCCAAATCATGCTTTTGTAAAACGCTTCTTTTTTATGGAAAATATTCAATTAAACGTTAATACTTATCCGAGGCTATATCTGGGCTTCTGAATTGACTGTATTTAAGTAATTTTTTTTATATAATTATAATGAAAACAATAAGAAATAGTAACTGAGTCGTATATGTGCAGAGAAGAAAGCTAACTAGCTCAAGCGTATTATACATTTATTAATTACATTATTGAGTCATATAAGTGCACTTGGAAGCAACGTAAAATATACTCCCTCCACGAAATTGATTGTTTTTCCATTTAACCAAATGACTTTACACACTCTTTACTTTTCTAACCTCGTTCCATTTAAATATTTATATAAAAATCAACCTCTAGCCCACAATTTCATTATTCCACTTAACACATCTACCAACTTTTCAATACAAAAAGTGAGGAGTAGAATAGTCCATCTCACTCATCTACCTAACTTTTCTTAAAACCCGCACCACAATTTAAACACTATAAATTTCGTGAACGAGAAAGTGTACTTGCTTTTCTCACAAGTTAAATTTATAACTATTCTCAACAATATAATGAACCAAGTCTGATCAGATTTGTATTGGAGAAAAGCATTCTAAAAATACTTTATTGTATGGCTGATGTATATGAGATGAAATCAGCTGTTGTGGCAAATATTGAAAATAAAATTTTAGTTGACTTATTGGATAATATTTGTTGACTTGTGCAATTAATCATAAACTAGTGAATTGATTAAGATAGTCAGAGACTAAATAAATTTATTCTCTTTTCTAATTTGTGACGTCTTGTCACACATACTCAGCTAGACTAAACAAAAACCATCCAACTTTCACATTGCAATGCTAGGTCGAAAACAGTACAGTTAAGAATATCTTTAAAGATGAATAAGATCAACTAAAGTTGCATCACCTCTTCTGAGATGCAACACGGCTCATCTCGCGCGTTGATGGCCCCAAACATGAAGAACTGACGGAGTCTCGAGAGCTTCAAAGAAGAATACAGCTTCATCAACGAAGTATAGCAGTTAACGCACAATACTATGGTTGATATATAAATCTTGCAGCAGAAACTATTTCTGGTAAATTTGAAAAATGAAATCTCATGATGGTTCTGTTTCTCTGGCAGTTGACAATGAATTTCTACATTAATCAGAGATCCTAAAGTCCTCGTGGCCTATCTTCTGTTTCGTAATATGCTCGAATATAAAACAAACGATAAAGTAAAGAATTTCGTTTTGCTAATCATGTGGTAAGACTCGTGTATCCTGGTCAAACCAAAATATACATATACATAAATTCACCTTGGGTGTAAAGAACATCCTCCCAACGTGCGGATGAGCGTGGAAAAAGGAATTAGTCTGACATAGCAATTCAATGTCAAAGAGATGGGCACTTTTCATTTCCAAAGCTTGCCCTCCAAAGTAACTGCAAAATTAGAAGGAGGATATCAGTCGTTTCACTGAATTTTAAAACAAACCAAGTGTATAACAAGAATGCAGCAAATTTCCAACAAATGGTTGTACGTGATTCGCCTACCTATATATTAAGGTTCACAAACCATGTTAACTTGGGCAGTTAGGCTTATGTAATGGTGGAAGAATAGATCACATGAAATCAGTATCTTGTTCTTGTTGCTCGAGAACAATGGTTGCACGAGCAAGTCTATAGGCTGTAGATCTCATATTTCTAACCAGAACATAGATCTCCTTCCTTCTCCGCCTTACAGGTACAGCTTTCCATTGTTCCTCTCGAAGCCTAGACAGTACGTTTGCTTCGCAAAGAGCCCCTGCCGTAGCCTTCTTGCTGCATATTTTAAGAAACTCAAAATATAAGAAATGACAAGGAATTTCATGAAAAACACTCAATTTGTAAATGGTGGAAACTTGCCTTCCTCGAACAAAACCAGTGGTAACAAAGCCAATTGGTAATCTATGGGAAACAGAGAGAGCTTGATCCTCAGGTATCTGAAGTTCCCATTTACCAGAAGGTGTCTGCATGAAGTATGAAAATACTGAAGATTGCGGTATTTGAAGTTGTTGGTCGTTGCTGTCCGAGCTGTGCATCATGTCATAACAATTGAGTAGAAGATAATTAACTAATTAAACTCAAACGATGACAGACAACTACAGCGTATATCATGTACCTGCCAGTCCATAACATTATGTCAGTAGCAAGGGGTGCACAGACCACTGCTCCCTGTTCAAAAACGCCTTCCTTAAAAGCATGCAGAAGTACTCGAACAAAGCAAGGTGTTTTCCCGCACTTTATTTCTGATATAACATTGTCTTGTTTGAGAAAATCCTTGTTTCTCATGAATTTATGCAAGTAATTCTCCTGACCAGTTATACTTGGGAATAACAAATGATTGTCGCTGATATTATTTAAAAAATCATTCAGCATACAGGAAGTCCTTGCTACAATACCCTTAAATGCAGTACCCTGGCAATCAGAAATTCTATCATGTGATTTTTCAGAGCCAGAGTTTTTCTCCATGTCATCATTTTTTCCATCTCGAGTATCACGTGTATCTGCTTGAATATTTCCAGCTTCACTCGAACTTCTTTGGAAATTATAGAGCACGCAGTCCCATGGCGGTGGTATTGGAACTTTCATTGGCCTCTTAGAAGGAGGAACAAGCAGATCTTTATGGTCGACTGCAGCTGCCTCCATTTTCATGAACTCCGAATATGCATTGCAATCAGGAAAGTCCAAGGGGAAGTAAGGCAATCCAATCTGAACGAAGACAAGAAATCAGTAAACATTTCTGAACTCTCAGCAGTGAGACGGTGAATTTTTTTATTCTCTTAGTGGAGCATCATAGAAGTCTAACTTACCTCACACGCAACCCAGTGCTTCTCTCTTAAACCTATGGCATGAGCACCATTCAACAGAAAAGTAATCCAAAATGCTTTTACCCAGCTTAGGGGTAGAATAACAGAGCACCTGAGGAAGTTTGTAAAATAGAACAATTGCTCAGGTATAAGAATATCTGAATCATCTGTTAAAAAATCTATACATAAAAAATCAATAGACTTGGTTGGTAGCACAACAAGAATAGCCAATTATGATGATGAATCCAAATAATACTGTAGACAACAACACTTTTAATCTAAAATTAGCAAGCACTTCTAGTTGTTATAAATAAATTGACAGGCGAAGCCTTGGAGCATGTGAACAGTGAACGGCTTTATCTTCTCCATATTCTCAAATCCAAAGCAAACAAACATTCAGGGCTTCAATCAGAGCTCGATTTGGATCAGAAAAAATAAATCTACTTGTTCAAGTAAGGTACGGCAAATGTGTGCCCTTCCTCGAGGAATATTATGAGGCTAGAACTACACAAGTCACTGTAAGAAAATTAATCACGACAAATCATGAAATTAAATGCATTTTGCAGAAGCCCTGTGGCCCATGAGAAAGGTTTGTGAATTTAAGAATAGAATAGAACATTTGCAATGCAAGAATGATTGAATTTTAATAGAAAAAAGAGCTAGGGGGAACATGAAACACAAAGAAAATCGCCAGGTTTGGGCAATATACCTCGTAATTGATTCTTCAAAATTTCCATTCTTCAAAAGCAAAACAGGGCAGGAATTGGTGTATTTTTTATCAACAGTTTGAGACCCAGAACCTTTATGACCAATGCCAAAAAACTCTTTCCGTCGTTGATGCTTTCTGGCACATAAAACACTTTCTTCTACTGGAGGGTCTATAACTTTACAAGCATCCCATAAATCACCATACTCATGTTCAAATTCTGCTTCATGCTTAGGCAATGATGACACGGTTTGCTCTTTACTTTGGAATTCTCCATTACCCAACAAGGCAAGATGCATTGAATCGGGAACAAACACATTCTCGTTCCTAGTCAATTGACGAGGGTCCTTCACAACCAAGGAAATAACTGCAGAAGAAGAAATCTGATGTCCATTCTCCAAGAAGGACGCATTCCCAGATCCCACGGGATCATCATGCTCGTGAGCTGAACATTTCTTCACCTGCCAAGATTTCTCTGAATCACTAAGAAACCAAACAACATCAAAATCATCACTATAGTAGATAATTATATCCAAACAGACAAAGAAATAACTACAGCTCCAAGGCACTCACATCTTGGCAGGTTGCAGTGTCTTTTGCAGCAACTGAAATACTTTTGGACCTATCAATTCCAATTTTGCAAGCTGGCCCTCACGAGAAATGCAGTGAGCTGAACAAGTCCCATGACTCCCATCTGTCTGGATTAAAACTTCTCATTGGCAAATATTTAAGAAACTTGCTACAGAAGTATTAAAATATCTTCCAAGTAACTTATAATACGCAATGTGAATCCCTCTCCAAACAAGAAGGCATATCAATCTTTCTACCCATTCCCATAAACATGATTTTAGGTAATGCTGGAAAAAAGGAATACGGGGCCCAGAAATATTTTATAATAAATACCTAGACGTATTTACAGAATTTCCAAACCTAAGTCACACCATAAGAGCATTTGAGCAAGAATTCACAATGCAGAAAATCTTTTGAACATACAAATCCAGATGAAAAGGAGGAAAAGAAATCACATAAAAATCATGCACACGATAAGTAAACTTATGTAACCTACATTTTTTCGACAGGCTGAACTCAAAGAATCATATGCCTCTTTAAAAGAAGCAGCATGTACCCACAACCAGAGATGGCGGATAAAGGTAGTGTTATCAATGTTTTGTTCTCCACTGACCCCTTCCACATTAGTCGAGATCTTCTGCATAGGTCGCCACATGTAGGTCACGGGAGCAATAGGAGGGAAACTGAGTTTTCCAGCATCATGAAGCTGCATAACCAGAATTATTAGAACATTACCAATAAGCTAATATCCCAAATACAGGAAACTTCGAGGATTTCTATTTCACCATAGCAGTTCCAAAGACATTGCCCATAAGAATATTATGCAAAGTTTCTTCACAACAAGCTGATGGAGAAGGCACCAACACAGAACTTAGAACTGACATTAACATTTCCTGGAAAACACACAAAACAATGTCAGTTCCTCCTAAATATTGACACAAAAAGCACGAGAAAGTGGTCCGATCATATAATTATGTCATTGTCCAAAATGTGATGCTGATTCCACAAACTAGAGGTGGAAAGAAAGGGGGATGAAGGAAACGAAAAGTGCATGTCAAATTCTCAATAGATGTTAATGAATTACGACTTTGCGTAAGGTAAAGAAAGAAGATGCCTGCCTGTGGACCCTCTAACTGGATAGCGCCATGGTAACTTGCATCATGCACAAGCACTCCACCTTTTAATTTTTTCAAGAGAGCCCTTGAACCTCTTCCTCTGCATCACATAATTTATAGTAAAGTTATCATACTTGGCCAGCGAAAGAGTAATCTATGACTATTCCTGACTATATAAGACACTTGAACATATCAACTTGATAATAATTTCTCATCTTTTGCATCAATTAAGCAATGGACCTAGAGATTAGATAGTTACATTAACTTGGCCTAAAGCCTTAATTACATTTGACTTTTGAGGTAGTATTCAGAAACAAATAAAACAACCACCTTGTTTGCAATAAAAGTTTAAGCAGACAATTACCTCCCATGAAGGCCTAGAGGAATATAAAATCCCCAACGTTTTTCCATTGTGAACCGCTTTGCATGCCATACATGTGTTCTCAGTCTCTTGGTCCCATCCCCTGAAGTACCATAGCCAGTTGGAGGGTTCTCCTTAAGTTCAACATTCCTCCGAACACGACGAGAAACTTTCTTTTCATCTTTCCTTGCAGAATCAATTCTTCCAGCATGTCCAAATCCGTCGTTACTTCTCTTTCTGAACTTCTTTCTTGCAACCCTATTGTCATGTCCAGTAGTTCTCCTCCTCTTGTTCCTTTGAGACTGGAAATTGTTATCCAAACGATCAGCAATAATAGAGTGAAGTCCCTCAATCTCAGGAGCTCTAGACTCCGCAAATTTCCACACATGAAGTTCATGTGGAGGAGCTGCTGGCAGTCCGGCTTTATTACTATTCGCTACCATATCAACACTGCTAATCAATCAGACAATTTCTGGACTAAGAGCTGCAGTCAGCTATCAAGTAAGCTCTTCCTCTGTGAAACAAAAGAGGGACAGAAAAAAGTTTAACTATAAGTAGACGTAGCATTCAAGTATCCCATTTTTTTTTAACATAAACCAAATCACATATAAAAGATGTAGCACTCAACAAGAAAGTTTGAACCACTTTTTAACCGAAGATCATTATGAATAACACGACTACTTTCAAACCAACCACAGCCCCAAAAAATCAAAAAACTTGGTAACAAAAACCAACATATTTGCAGCAGTGTATTTCAAAAGATGGAACATAAGAATCCAAATTTAATTTAACATAGAACATTAAGTTGCACCGAGCAGTTCAAGCGATAGCAAGCTTAACTCTAATAATTATAGCAAGTTACAGAAAATACAGAAATCATGGTGCAAATTACCAGAAAATTATGCGTTAAAAGCGACTCTTTTCAGCAGTTATATCACAGAACACAAACCACGTCGACTAAAAAATGTTCCCGGCGAACGAGGGGAACCGGCGGTGGCGACGCAGATGATAGGTACGGAGAAGGTTACTTTCTTCCACCGCACCTCCGCCGTTTGTATTTCTGTTCAAAAACTTCTCCTTTTTCCCAAAAAAATTAAAATAAACTTCCCCTTTATTGGGCTTCATCGAATGGGTGTGGCCCAAATTTTAGCCCATAAATCTTATCACAGTGTGTTGGGTTTAATAATCGGATAAAAGGGATGGTCTTATTAGGTCGTATTAGAAAAGAAAAAATCACCTTATTTATAAGGTTAATTTTAAAAAGAGCCTCAATCATCATTATCATTATTTAGGTTTAGAGACATATTTGCGTAATGACTCTAAACATGGTTATAAATATTTCATAAAACCTATTGTAGAGAGAGAGACAAAGGGTGCATCGTTATTTATAATTCAAGAAAGGCTTGAAATTTTTTAGAACTTTTTTTTCTAGGGCAGTTTGAGATCAAGACGAAGGATATTGAATTTGAGAAAGGTTCTTTTTCTAATCTCCTTTTTACCATGTGTTTTAGGAGATGCACTTTATATATCGACAGAATTTTGTGCTTTTGAAAACCTATTTATGAATCATTGATGTATTGAGTTGGGATAAATCATTGTTGTGTGGTAAACTTACGTATGAATTTATGATATTAGTTGATAGTTTTTGTATTGACATTTATATATATTTTATATGAATAATCTTATCAACAAAATTTTGTGCTTTTGGATACCTATTTATGAAAATTTGATGTATTAAGTTGGGATGAATCATTATTGTGTGGTGAACTTACGTATTAATTTATGATATTAGTTTATAGTTTTTCTATTGATATTTCATTTAGATTGAATATTTGAGAAAAGGACAAGACACATTATAAACTTGAAGGGATAAGGGTTCTAACATTACTTGAGATTCAAAAGAGATTGAACTAATTAATTACGTAATTTACGTATAATTATCATCATCATCTAGAATTCTATCGATTTTTTTGTCGTCAAATTGGTATGGCGGTTATGTTTTGGTGATTTTGTTCGCTTAAAACATGTAAATTCCATTATATAATCTTAATTCAGAGATGCATCATATTTTTGTATTTTATTTGGATTAATTTTTCTATTTGTTTAGTGATTTGGATCTCGTGTAAATTGAATTATATTTTGATTTGATAGATATTTTTGTTTGCATTATCTACTTTATACATAACTCGCTTCGTTCTATATCTAACTTGTGTTTTTTCTTATACTTAACAAAGCAGATGTCAACTTTCTGCTTGAAGTCATTGAATCAAAAAACAAGGAACCAAACTATAATTGTAAGGAATGTGTGTCTCTGGGTACAGAAAGAACGATTTTGGCAAAGAAGGACCGAAATAATAATAATGGACGAATGGTAATCCTTAACACACATTTTAATTAACTACAATATTTTTTTCAAAATTAACAAATATATAAGATATTTATATTTTTTATGTAGGGTGACAAAATATAAGTATCAATTTCCCCTAGATTCAAACAAAGGTTTGAACACTTATTCAAAGAGGGTCAGATAATTGTTTTAAGAAATTTCCAAATTTCTTAAAATAACCCCGATCTTCAAAATGCTAAACTCGATCATGGATGGATGATCGAATTCAACCTTGCCTCATATCGTGCTTTTTGATTAAATCTGAAAAAGGTATGAAATTGAATTCATGTTTATCAATTTTAACTCTTTCCACCGAATCCGACACTTTGGTGGCAAAGCTGAATTCGATCTTCCATCCATGATTGAGTTTTACATTTTGAAGATCGGAGTTGTTTTCAGAAATTTTCTGATCTTCAAAATATAAAACTCGATCATGGATGGAAGATCGAATTCAGCCTTGCCACCAAAGTGGATTCGATGGAAAGAGTTAAAATTGATTAACATTGATTTAATTTCATCTCCCTCCGTTCAGGAATAAGTGTCCACTTTGTACTGGGCACAGAGATTAAGAAAGCTGATAAAGTGAAAGTGAGTGGGGTAAAAGTTAGGATATAAAGGGTAGTGAGATAATGACAAAAAAAAACAGTAGTAATGACAAAAAAGAGGTGGTATTGACCAAAAAGTAAGAATAAAATTGTTGGGATGATAAAAAGGTAGAAATAAAGTTGATGTGAGGTGTAATTTCTGTAAAGTAAAGAGGGTAGTGTTGTACAAAAAGGCAAAGTGGACACTTATTAACGAATATGGTTACTGTTCCAAAGTGGACACTTATTCGTGAACGAAGGGAGTACATTTTTCGGATTTAATCAAAAAGCACGATATGAGGCAAGGTTGAATTCAATCTTCCATCCATGATCGAGTTTTGCATTTTGAAGATCGGGGTTGTTTTAAGAAATTTGAAAATTTCTTAAAACAATTATCTGGCAATCTTTGAGTAAGTGCTCAAATATTTGCTAGAATCTGGGGGAAATTGAGACTTGTATTTTGTAACCCTATATAAAAAAGATAAATATCTTATATATTTGTTAATTTTGTAACAAATATTGCAGTTAATTAAAATGTGTATTAAGGATTACCCATTCGTCCATATTATCATTCGAGTCCTTCTCTGCCAAATCGTGAGTTTTCATGGCAATCTAATGGTTACAAAATCTAGAGTGTGCAATCCTACCTCCAAGAAATAGTAGCGAAATTATACCATTCGAGGCTACATGAAGTATGATACCACCCCTCCCACGCAAGGTTGAACAAAGAGTATTCCAGATGTATGCTTTCCTGTACCGCCATATCTACACAGAAAGAAAAATCCTCCACTACCTGTATCAACTGCAGTCATTATCTTGTCATACACTCACGTCTGCTCATCGGTCAATGATGAATATAATTTAGCATGCTCTGGTAATGGTTACAAAATCTAGAGTGTGCAGTCCTACTTCTAGGAAGTAATAGCGAAACTATACCATTCGAGGCTACATGAAGTACGATACCGCCCCTCCCACGTAAGGCTGAACAAATAGTATTTCAGATGTATGTCTTTCCAGTACCGTCATATATATATATATATATATATATATATATATGGGGATAGGATCATATAGGAACCACATTTTATATAGGAATTAGGAACCAATCCAAGTCATCCATCCTACAAGATCAATGGATATGATTTAATCTCATAATTAGCTGGTCAAACCCGCTTTTTTTTGGTCAATCCCGTGTCTTTTACTTAAGTAGGGTTAAAATGGTCATTTTCGCTGTTTATGCACTGTAAAATCGTGATGCATTAACTAGTATAAAGTGATGCATAAACTAGTACAAAGTGATGCATCAATATCAAAATATACGGTTTTGTAGACAACAAATAAAATTCATAGAAATATGCACAAACTAGGAAATGACTTGTTAACATAATTAATGCATTACGTATGTGATATTTGTGCATTACATTGTTTCAATTTATGCATTTGATTATGTATTCCCTTATAATGCACAAACAATATTAATGTAATGCATTAATGTTAACAATATGATGCAAATATACCATTAATCTGCTAAACGAAATTTAATCGCCCCACACTTCATCTCTTCTCCAACACCACCTCGCCACCACCCCCAAATCCGTTGGCAGAACACCATTGTTGTTTTGACATATAAGATGCCAACATTATACAAAAAAAATAAGAGAGAGAGAGAGAGAGAGAGAGAGAGAGAGAGAGAGAGAGAGAGAACATTTGTTCCCAAATGCTAGAGATGAAAACAGACTATCACATCTCTGATGATATTTTCTGGAGATATGGCTGAATAACATAACTTTAAAGTGAGGTAATCAGGAAACAAATGTGGGTTGGACAGATTCATCTTCCATTAGAGAGTTGAAAGGATTGAAATCTTTATTCTCTGAATTATTTTTTACTCGAAAATATAATCACACTCTTCCACCTGCAAACAAAATCAAACTCTAACTGCCAATGATGGCGGCGGCGGCGATGCTGTCCGGCAGCGGCGGTGGCGGAGATGATGTCCGGTGGCGACAGCGACGACGGCTATGATGGGTGGTGTCGGTGGTGAAGAGAAAGATGGAAGAGGGAAGAAGAGAGAACTGTGATATACGAGAGTGAGAGACAGAAATTTTTTCCCCAAAATAACCCTCCATCTTTTGGTTTTGAATCCATGTCAATGTTTTAGATCTAATCTTAGCCATACATTCTATACAAATAAATGGTGAGGATTATATATATATATAAAGAAAAATCCACCACTACCCTGTATCAACTACAATCATTATCTTGTCATAAACTGACGTCTACTCATATGTCTATGATGAATATAATTTAGCATATTCTGGCTTTCATAAAATGAATTGAATTGTTGCAAGAACATAAAAATAGTGTACATAATTACTTCATAACATAGTTTAATTCCCCGTCGATTTTCGACAGGTTATACACTAGTTTTTTTATTCAAAGCCGCAAATTTAAAAAATTAGTAAAAAAATTTAAATTTAATATCCTATCCCATAACACCAAGTTAAATTAATAAATTCTGGTTTTATTTCAATAACTTCTTCACTCGTGCATCTCCATTCATCAAGAACATCTGCATTCAATGATGCTTTTCTAATATCATCATGACTGCGTAGAAATTGTGTATATATCTTTGCTGTAAAATTGAATTCCATTTTATATCTTTGCTGTTAAATTGAATTGTATATATATATATATACTCAATGAAATAACTCCAAAGAGAACTCTACTTATAAAAACACAAAATATCCCACCACCAATAAGAGCCATTAAAATTAATAGCAAGGAGAACAATTGGGTTGCCTAAAAGAGATATCCTCTCTCTAAAAACGAAGAGAAAAATGGGTTGGTGTTTAGAAACACCCCATATAATGTGTTGCAAACATATGACGTGACTTAGATTACCGCTCGCCCAAACCGACCCGTTTGATCCGGGTTTGACCAGGGTCAACCCTATTTGACCATTTTTTATTCAGTTTTTTTTTTCATTTTTTTATTTTAGTTTTTCTTTACCCTTCTTTTTTTGTTTGCCGCTTCCTCATTTGGTCAAGATTCAAGCGATGGGAGTCAAAGGCCTCGAAAAAAATTCAAATTGTTGCCCGCCGATTATCCTTATTTTAATAATCGGAGCGAAGGTGGAGCCGTAAAATCTGGAAAAAAGAATATTTTTTTCTTTTTAAGAAAAGGGGGCATTTGAGATCTACACGCGCGCGGTTCGGACGGGGCGCGGGGGCGAGTTGGATCGGGTCAAAATCTTGTGAGTCCAGCTCTTAATTTTATTCATAACTCTCATTTTTCTCACCATAGTTTCTTAACTAAAAAAACTAATAAAAATATTAATGATCTACTAAATTATCCGTGTAGCCATCCCAACACAAAAGTTTTGTGACATGTAAAGTTATCGGTTTTGTGACAAATATTAATTTTATAAGTTCAAATGATCAGGGGGTGGTGGTTAAGAAAAATTATTAAACGAGTAGACTTTGAAGTGATAGATTTTTCGTCGTTACCTCAACCCGTGAATACAAACAATAATAATCTAAATAAAGAAATACCTCCATCAATTAATTGTGTATAATTGATATTTTTTTTATTATGGATGCTTCTAATCCTTTACATTGTCACCATACTAACTAGCAATTTCTCTACTCTTATTGACCGACAAGATTCCTAATATTGCAGAGAGGCTCACATTTATATTATCTTCTCATTAATCTTTTGCATCCATTCTTCATTTGTACCTTCTTATTATAAAAGTTGATCACTTCAACATTGACTTTCCTTCATTTTAGTCTATTTTCTTGATCATCATACTTCAAAAATGTTGTTTGATCTTCAAGTGGATGTGAATGGCCAAGAAACTTTCTATATCAGCATGGTAATTTACCTTAAAACTTCTCTCTTCTTTACTAGAATCCCACTTCCATTATACATATTTTTATTTAGTGATATGATGATTTACATTATGCAGAAAATTCTTGCATCCTTTTCTGGTAAATTGAGGAAGATGTTCAGTAAGTCAGCAGTGAAGAAGACAGAAAGCCTCAAACTGATTTTTCAAGACTTTCCAAATGGTGCAGAGGGATTTGAACTGATTGTTAGATTCTGTTACAACGGTGGCAGAATCGGCATTACACCGTCTAACGTTGTTCTTCTCCATTCTGCTGCTAGATATCTAGAAATCAACGAGGATCAAACGATGAAGTGCTTTGAAAATGTTCATTTTTGGACATGGTCTGAGCTTATTCACTGCTTGAAACAGTTGCAAGAATTTCCCTTTCTCATGAACTCTTCGAGTATCGTTCAAGAAATCTTGAATGCTGTTGTGGGAAAGATTTCTTTTCCTAATGCTTCAAGCCCTTTTCGATTTTCTTGCTCAGATTATGGTGGGACACAGTTTTCTGGTGATGTTAGTACTAATTGCAGCAGTTCAAGCAGATTTCAGACAGTTAGCTGGTTACAAGATCTCGAGTTCTTGAACACTAAGTTGTTCGAGAAAGTGTTGAATACTATGATTTCACAGAAGCTAGATTATGGGGTGGTTTGCTCTTTCATTCTTCACTTTCAAAAAGTGAAATTTGTGTGTTTTTTAACAGCAGAGGATAAGTGCAGAATCACTGAGGTTGTGATCACTTCTCTCTCTTCACTAAATGGAGGGTTCAGATTGTTTCCTTTTAGAAGTCTGTGTGACATTCTTCAAGCATGCTTCACTCTCAAAATGGGGAGATTTTGGGTGAAGAAAGTCGAAAGGATGATTGGTTCGCGGCTGGATGAAGCGACATTGGATGATTTGATGGTCCCTTCTCGTGGCAGGAAGATTAGGGCATACGACGTGGACTTGATCATGAGATTGTTGAAATTTTTTCTAGGCGAATGCAGAAAAAAGTTGCTCGTTCCACGTTTGAGGAGAGTCGGTTTCTTGATGGATTTGTACCTTGCAGAAGTGGCTCCTGATCCTCACCTCAGAGCTAGCAAGTTTCTTGCATTAGCCCTTTCTCTACCAGATTCAGCAAGAGAGAGTTATGACTCTTTTTGTGAAGCTGTACATTTGTACCTTAAGGTACATGTTTATGTTATTATATGATCATCAAATTTGGATTACATGTTTTGAAAATTTCTGAATTTTGAGTTTTGTGACAGGTTCATAGATTTACAAGTGAAGAAGAGAAGATCAGAATATGTTCAGTCTTGAATGTTGATAAGTTGTCATCAGAATCATTAGTAAACTTAGCTAATAAGGCTGAATTTCCAGCTTGCGTAGCTGATACTGCTACGATCATTCTGCAATCGAGGCTTGAAAATGTGGCGAACAACGATGAATTTAGGTTGGATTCTTCATTATCTGCAGATGAAGAAGAACAGATTGTAGGGAAAGAATGCAAAAAAGTGCAGAAAAAATCTTCAGATATTGGTAAAGTTAATGTAGCATGTCCAAAATCTGGAAAATCCTTGCCCAAACTATGTTCTTGATGACAACATTAATGTTTTGATTTTTTTTTGTTTCATTTGATATTTTCATAGAGTATGTAAATTAATTAGCTAGATGTGAACTTTCGATGCTTCGTTTTCGTTTTGTGTAGTTTGTGAAATAATGCCATAATGTATGTGTATTGATGAAATAAAATAAGAAAATAAAAATTTATACGAGCTTATATAATATGGTCATTATGTTTTATATTGACTTAACCGACTAGAAATTGTATTTATATGAATTTCTGACTTTGTGAACTAAATACTAAAGACGCTTAATCCAAATAGGACATTTATTTGATTAGGATTAGAGTATTTGATTATTATTATTATTAAGGGTTGAGACAAAACTTGACTTTATTAAGTTTAGAGAAGATGACAGATGAGTGGTGATTATCGAGCAAGATGAAAATTGAGTTGAAACATACCATAATGATTATCAAAGTCCGAATTCAACTTGACTTTATTAAGTTTCACAATAAATAGTAATTCAACAAACTTGATTCAAATTACAAATTTTTTTTATTTGAAAGGGATTTAAAATTACAATTATAACAATAAAGACGAGATTTGAATGGGTGTGATCTTTGTCGTCAAAGAATCTCGAAATTAAGAGTGAAAATTTCAAAGTCAATTTATTTATGGATGTTTCTAAAGAATATTTGCAGGCTTTGAGCGAGAAATGCGGCTGAGAACATGTAACTTGTGTTTTTCTCCTCTTTTTCTTCGCATAGAAATTTCCATGAAATCGTAGAAACTACTATTTCCAAGGATCTTTTATTTTTTTCATAATATATAGTACTACTAGTAATGTATTTCATTCAATTTTCAATTCTAAATTTGTCTTATACTATTGCCCAAAAATTAAAATTTTGTAACTATTCGCATATAATTAAAACCGAGGCACGAAACTATGAAAGTATGGAGGCTTTTGTCCCCTTGGAGATGACCTAGTGGTAAAAGTGAGTGTTTGAGACTGAGAGGTCTCAGATTCGAACCTCATGAAGCGCCTTTATAGGTCGAGTCTGTCACACTTGTACTTGAAAAGTGTGGTTTACATGTCCTGTGTGGTTTACAGGCTACTGCACAAGGAATATGGGTTTACCCAGTGTGCACCGAAAGTAGCGGCTGCGGGTTCCCACGATATCAAAAAAAATATGGAGTCTTTTAATTTTCACGTCATCTGAAAAATGTGGAAAAAATGTGTTATTGATTTTAACTATAAAAGATAATTTAGTCCGATCACGCTCAAATTTGTATTCAATTTTTTAATTTTTTTTTAAATATTGTCCTACAATTGTAAGCTCACAAGAATTTGTCCTTCTATTACAATTTGTCAAAGTTATGGACCTAAAAGAACTATGTCCTCTCTTTTCTTAAATATGTGCTCTGCTCAGTTTAAAAATGAGAATATATTATTTTACTGTTTATAAATGTGCAATTATATGTTTGGACTTCGTCCTTGAAAAACTATTATTATCAGATAAGTTAATTAATTAAATTTCAATATAGGTAGACCTAATGCAGCTAAATATTGAAAGGTTAAAAACATATAATATGTAGAGATTCGTGATATTTAAGGCGATATTTACCACCGACTTCTGTACAATTAAAATAGAGTAAGTGTACTTAGGTAAGATTCTCTCTTTTTCATATTTTATTAATTCATTATTTTTTATTTAAGAAATGGCTGTTTTAAATCTAAATAACATTTTCAAATGACCATTGTGTTTGAATGTGTAAAACCATGTACAGTAATAATACTTACAATTGATCGTCTTAATAATTAATTAATTATATTATGACAATGTACTCTATACTGTATTGACAATTGAATTAACGTCAAAGTGATAATTTAAAAATAGAAAATTGAAAAGTTTGTAATTACTATGTGCGACCTTCTCTCTATGTTCTCTTTTTGTTGAAACGTCGATTTAAGTGAAATTTCGAGTACAAACTTCAAAGACAAAAACATCCTAGCTAGAACATTACAAAAAAAGAAAATAAAAAAATAAAAAAACATCGTTGAAGAAAGTGATTGTCGTGTGAAGCTTCGAGTCTTCTTGAAATACGAGTGCATTAATGAGTCAACAAAAAGAGCAGAAGGTTTGTAGATTACTAAGTAGACGATTAATATTAATATTAATAGTAATATACATAATGTTATTACATTCATCGGTTTGCACGTTACAAGTGTTCTTGGGGTGATCTTGAAATGAATAATTTTGTGAACACATGCTTCGAGTTCAAATTTTATCAATATGTTCTTTTATAAATCGAACATCACATCATATTTATCTAGCGTAATTTAACGACTTATCTCTTGTGGTATTAATTATTACATAAAAGTACAATCTTTTTACTTAAATAGTACGAACGGTGGCAGTTCACATTATTAATAATAATAATAATAATAATAATAATAATAATAATAGGTGATGTGTTATACACCTTCTATGAGCATCTTTTCTGAATGCCTCTTGATTATCCACATTAGCTTTATCGTGTTTAATTCTTGATATTTTATTTTATTCTTATTTCTTAAAAGTTGTTATCGAAATCATTAAATTTACAATGTAATAGTAACTAAAACTTTATTCATCTTTTCTCCTCTGACTTCAAAGAAAGAAATAGATATATAACAAATCGAGTTTTGATTTCTATTAACCTATAATTTTCATGATGTTAATAATAATTTATAATAATATAGAAAATTAATATAAAATTATAATTTATTATATATATAAAGAAGGAGTTTGCAATTGAGAGTCAATTTCAAATCAATTTAATGGCAATTTTGTAAATATATGTTAATTGAAGGTAAAAAATATAAGTATATAATGTGAACATAAAATCGTGCAATTTGAAGCATTGGCGTGGCCCACTATTCTCCAAAAAAAAAACTCATGTACAGATAGTTTCTATCAGTTGCACATAATTTACAAATTACATATTTTAATCACATTATATTGAAATATATTTTGCTTCGAAACATTTGTCATATAGCATAATAAAGATTTACAAATAATTTTATGTATATGTAAATTTAGTGTGATCTTTAAAATTATCACATATACATAACTCTAAATATAAGAAGATCCAGGTTAAAAAGCTTAAATTAATATATATATATATATATATATATATATATATATATATATATATAATTATGGATAATATAGACATTGGCACATTGGAGTTCTGTACAAAAAAACACTAAGGTGCTAAATCTATTATATATAGTACTGTTAAAAGACATCAATTTTTTATAATGGTCCAACCACATAATGATATACTCTATTTATTAGACTTCTACTTATGTTAAAATGATTAAATTTAGAATTATCGTAGGATTAGAGCGGAAAGAGAGAGAGAGAGAGAGAGAGAGAGAGAGAGAGAGATAGTTAACAATACATAAGATATAAAATTAGAATAATATTTTAATTAAATACGAATATTCACCAACAAATTGAAAAAGAAAATTCAACCTTCGGCCATGCATATTATTTTAATCAATTTCATATAATACATAAAACAACATTTTTTTTAAGAATAACATTTGGGTGCATAAGTATTTATGTATGGTGCATAACCCGCCCCGACCCGCCCACGCGCCAGCCCTGACTCGCGCGTGGGTCACATGCGCCCCAGTTTTTTTTTTTGTTTTTTTAATTTTTTTTTATATTTCCAGATTTTTTTCCCTGCTCCGATTTTACGGCTCCGCCTTCGCTTCGGTTACTAAAATAAGGATAATCGGCGAGCAAGAATTTGGATTTTTTTGGCTCGCTCCGAGGCCTTCGGCTCCCCTCACTCGAATCTTGACCAAGGAGCTGGAAATAAAAAAAAAACTGGAAAAAAAAAAACAAAAACAAAAAAACTGGTTAAAGACCCGGGTCAGACGGGTCGGGTCGGCGGGTGTTGCACGGTGTAAATATTGCACCCAAATTTTTGTCTTTTTTTACTCACCTTATTTTAAAAAAGAGTTTTTAGCCACGTTTTGGCTCAACTCACCTCCAAGAAATATCAAATCGTGGCTAAAATGAGCTCCATGATTACATAACAATAACAACTTAATATAATAAGCAAAAAAATATATGCATAATTACAGTTCCGTAAAATTTAAAAACATTAAGTATCAATATAATGATAGTGATGGGATTACTAAGTACTGGGACTACCAAATACTACTAAGTGAGTTCGTGGTAAACAAAATAACATACCCATTCAATAAAATTGAAGTGTAACCTTCATATTCATGTTGTCGGAAAAAGTGACAACTGAACTGTCACGGATCAACAATGAAGAAAAATTAAACAATATCGCTCTCATTCATGAACTTCCCTCATCTACATAGATAAATTCAAACTTTGTATGGCTCGAATAATTTTGATTGAACTTTAGGTGGGTTTATTTTCAGTTTGTTTTCAATTATTTTAAGGAGTACTATTTTTCCCCTACTTGAGGTGTTACCTTGAGAGGGGTTTTGATTAGGCTCAACCAAGATTTTCAATTATTTGATCCCTTATGACGTAGAAATAGATGTTTGTATACAACTACTTATTAATGGAATTTCTAATTTGATTGCAATTATTCAAGTTATCCTAATTTATAACACATAACAGTCAAAGAGAATCATAAATAAATTTGTAATTTATAACTAGGAAAAAATAATACACAATAGAGGACATTATTATATAGGATTCTTATTCATATGCAACGGAAGTGGTTTTCCTTGAAAAAAATGACACCAAAATTAAACAATGATGAAATAAGGAAATGTGTATTCAATACGAAATTATAGTTGGAAATAATATTGATAAAAATTAGAAGTCCTATTTTGAAATGTAAAAAGAGTAAAGGAAAATCAAAGAAGGTTTAAAGTTTCAAAAAAAAAAATCTTATTCCTAGCATTAGGGATGTTTATATAACCCAAAACCGATGGATCGGCCCGACTAAATTGAAAAAAATGCGCGTTAAGGCTGGAAACTTTTAGCCCGACTGACTCGAACCTAAAATAGCAGGATCCTGATAGGGCTAGCCCGAAAAATCCGTGGATTGGCTTGACTAATAGATTTTTTATGAAATATACTTTGTTTTTTATATATAGAATATGTTCAATTATCTACTCTCTCGTCCACGAAATGGTTGTCACTTTTGTTATTTAAGTTTGTCTACGAAATGATTGTCATTTTTGCTACTTCACGCACATTTATTGTGAGACCCTTACTCCACTCACGACAATACTCATTATTATCCACTACTACCTATCATTATCTTAAAACTCGTGACGTCCACAATGTGATAACCATTTCATGGACGGAGGGAGTATTTTTATATAAAAACTCACATTCGTTGAGATAATAAACGATATTTATGATATTAAAAAATTATAATGTGGTCCCCGCATTGCAGGGGTGCAATACTAGTTGTTGACAAATCGAGAATGGTGCTCACATAAACATGTAGTACATTGTCTCTCACAATATAATTATAATGACTTTTATTAATTGAAGAAATAATCAATTCTAAATTGTTTACAAGTCAGTGCCACGTACTCAAATTGTTATGCCAGAGAAATTTTCTGTAGTAGCGTAATGAAAATTATAACAATAATCAGTAAAATCTTGCGCTTACCAAAGAGATAAACTTTATTAACTAATAATATAAAATGTGAAAAAGTATTAGACGTTATGGGCTAGGCCAAATCTCTTACATTTAAGATGGTAAGAGAAGTTCCTGTTGCATGGTAACTCAACCAAGTATCTATGGAGATATTCCATGCAAACCACAAACAAATAAGGGAAGATTGGATTCCCTTGTCTCAACTCTTTTCTTTGCATGGAAGGCTTTAGTTATTTCTCCATTTACACATACTGAATAGGATACTGTAGAAAGACAAGCCATTATCCATTTGACAAACTGATTAGGAAAGCCTAATTCCAGTAATAGAAATTTCAGAAAAGGCCATTCCACCGAGTCGTAAGCTTTTTGGATATCTATCTTTACCATGTATTTAGGAGAAGTGTGATTCCTACTATATCCTTGAACTAGTTCGTGGCTCAACAAGATATTATCCAATATTGACCTTCCTTTAACAAAAGCAGACTGTGTATCACTAATAATATCCCCAAGAGCCTGTAGCATTCTATTTGCCAAACCTTGGAAATCAATTTATATAAGATGGTGCAGCAAGCAATGGGGCGAAATTCTTTCATAGAAGTAGCAGAATTCGTTTTGGGTAAGAGAGCAATAAGAGTGCTATTAATAGTATTAGGAAGGTACCCTGTTATGAAGAAGCTCTAGATAGCAGTAGTAACATCCTCCCCAATTATAGGCCAAGCTTTCTTGAATAAATAAACATTGTGTCCATCGATCCCAGGTGCTTTATGAGAATTCATATTAAATAAAGCAAGCTTGATTTCTTGAGCTGAATCCTCTTGACAAAGTTGTTGTTGTTGATGATTTGAAAGAGTAAGTCCTTTAACAGTAATGGTCTTGTCTACCATAGGGAGATACTCTGCTGCTTTCCCCATCAAATTGGTGTAGAATCCCCTAATTTCATTCATAATTTGTTGTTGTGTATTACACCTCTCTCCAGATTCTGAAATCAAAAGGCTAATGGCCTTAGAGCTCTGTCTAGCCTTTGCAAATGAGTGGAAGAACTTCGTGTTTGAGTCCCCCAATTTCAGCCAGTCCACTCTAGATTTTTGTTTCCAGATACTCTCCTCAATGTTACTCCATTTCTCAATTTCTTCCAATTGTACTCTCTCAGCTTGGATGAGGTATGTATTTAATTTATCATGTATAAGCAGCTGTTGAGTATTAAGTAGCTCTTGTCTTAACTGAGAGAGTCTCTCAGGGATATTTCTCATGTAGCTAGTATTAAGCTGCTTAAAATAGTTCTTCAAATGTTTAAGGTTATACCACACATTCAGCAGCTGGTTTTGGTGGAGTGCTTGCCCCCAGTGAGCCTGCAGAATTCCTATAAAGCTCTCATGGTCAGCAATAGCATTAATGCATTATAGAATTTGAAAGGAGAGCTCATTACCACTACTTCAGTATCAATATTGAGAAGGAGAGGACAATAATCAGAGAAACGTTTTTCCAGAACCTCTACACTCGTTGTAGGAAAAACACTATTCCATTGGATATTACCAATACACCTGTCTATTAAAGACAAGATTCTAGAGGCACCCTCTTGATTGTTACACCAAGCGTAAGAATTCCCAAGCATTCTTAATGGAATAAGGTCATTTCGTTGCAAATAATTAGCAAAATCTCTGGTGTCAGCATCTGTGACCTCATTTCCTTGATATCTATTATCTGAACATAAAACAACATTAAAATCCCCACCAAATACAACAGGGCCATTAACTAACTGACATATGCCATCCATAAACCTCCATAAGTCCATTCTAAGCTCAACTGTATTATAAGCATAAATAGCTACCATTAGAAATCCCTTTCCAGAATTAAGATCTGTAGCTTCACATTTAATAGCTTGAGCATGAATATCAAGGACCTTAATCACAGCTTTTCTAGGATTCCACCCAACCCAAATTCTACCATTAACTGCATGAGAATAATTGTTTATAAAGCACCAATGCTTGTTCAGCTTCTCCCTAATCCCAACAAACTTCCATTCCTTCACCCTTGTCTCTAGTATAGCTTTTGAGAAGTTTTCCTCTGTCTCTGGCCTAAAAGCTAATCCCTCTAAAAGCTGTATCTATTTCGGTGGTGTACAAGAGCAAATTCAGCAACAGATTCTCCAGGAATTCAGGATGGTCAAGGGTGAGCTCCCCTTCAAGTACCTTGGAGTACCGCTGTCCACTAAGAAACTTTCAGTTGCTCAATGCCAGCCTCTCATTGAAAAGATCACACCTCGAATTACCTGTTGGTCTTCGTGATTCCTCTCTCTGTACTATTCAGTTTGCAAACTTATTGGTGCCAACTCTTCATTATTCCTCAAAAGGTTCTAAAAAACATTCAAGCTGTGATTCGAACCTTTTTATGGACTGGGGAGATCACTGTTTCACGAAGGGCTTTGGTTGCATGGGAAAACTTGTGCCTTCCCAAATTTGCAGGAGGTTTGAATTTTATTAAAATTCACCATTGGAACAGAGCTGCCATTGGGAAGTTACTATGGAACTTAGCTCAGAAAAAGGAGAAAATGTGGGTTAAATGGGTGCATGAATATTATGTAAAGCACCAGGATATTCTCACCATGCCCCTCCCTGCTCAAGCCTCATGGATGGTGAGGAAGATCATTGCTGCTAGAGACTTGGTCTGTATTAACAATGGAACTCAAGGTATGCTTTCTGAGCCTAACTACTCTATTAGGAAGATTTACATGGAAATTCAAGGGCCTATTCAGCGAGTAGTATGGCATCGTATCTTGAGTAGTAATTCTGCTCCCCCTAAATGCATTTTTATCACTTGGCTGATGGTGTTATGGAGATTGTCTACTTGTGATACTCTTCTAAAGTTTGGAGTGGTAGTGGATCAAGAATGTAGCTTATGTGTGAAAGATTCTGAAACATTGGAACATATTTTCTTTGAATGTGAGTATTCTAGAGAGGTTTGGGAAGCTGTGACAGTTTGGAGTGCAGTGAGCGTGGTGGCTAGTAACTGGAATATTATTATGGAGGCTCTCATATCTCACTGTGGCTCTTCCATGGGGAAGCAGAAGTTGTTTCGTCTTGTGTTATCAGTGGTAGCTTATCATATCTAGATTGAGAGAAATTTTAGAAAATTTCAAGACCATCATCGTAGCATAGAACAAGTTGTGAAAATTTGTAAGTTTCAAATTTGTATCTGTTGTACTAAAGACCCCAAGCTCAAACGTTATCTGCATAGCTTCCATTAGAGAGCTGTCACAGCTCCAAATCCCGAGAGACGACAGAAGCCGAGGTGCGACTAGGGGTTGGATTAAAGAAGCGGGGAAGAAGGGGGATGAATAAGAATAAACGAACGAACAGACATTTATAACAGAATAAACTACTATGAACAAGACTTGTTATATAATAAAGGAGTTGATCTCGAAGGATCACTTGACAAAGATGTTCTCAAAAGAAACTAAGTTAATGTATGAACTTAGACTCAAAAGAATATATACATTAACACAAAAAGAGTTTAGAGTTTGGCAGCGGAAAAACGAAGAAACTTAGACTCTGATCTTCTTTCCTAAAACCATTCCACTCAACATCAACCACCGCCGCTCCCGTCGATCAACCTGCACATTTTATAAAACATATGCAGGGCTAAGTACAAAAGCACTTAGTGTGAACATTGCTGAAAATATATCATAAGTATAGATAAATCAGGCATCTTGACAAATAGCGCATCGGGGTATTTCAACAAATACCTGAGCCTACTAAACATTTTCTTTCACTTTCATAATATAGCTTGATCAAGCATTTTTCTGATAGATGATACGTTCAACTTGCCCAATTCTGTTTCAACGCCGGGGGAGAGTATACTTCTCCCGCGCACGTTCTATTCACCGTGGTTAGCTACCCCTCAACAGGGTACCACACACACCGGCTACCGTGTACACTAACCTTGGAAAGTCCCTTTTGACTAACTCAGAGTCCGATCGACTTAATTGGCAAACCAATTCAGAATGGCACAAAGAACTCACATAAAACAAATATTTTCATGCCCTGATTATCACTTTGAAACACAATTATCAAAGCAATAAATAAAGATTTTCGAGCATCGCTCGTTTTATTTGGTATATAGAAAAGCCCACCTTACTGATTTACAGAACTACTATTCGAGCTTCCGTCTCTGGTCTTCTATCCTATCCTCGGTGCTGACTTCCTCCTTTTATCGTAAATAAACAAACTTAAGCAACTTGAATGCAACGATAAAAGAAACAGGAAATCGAAATGGTTTTTTAGTCTTTTAGGCTTTTGCACTTTACTACTACCTTTTGATTAACTAATAAACGAGACTTCGATCAATTCTCGTCTACAAACTGACTTGGAACACTGCTCTACACTTAGGTCAGTAGGTAATGGGTGTCAATAACTTAGAACGACTTAAAAGTTCACAAGGAACGAAGTTGAAAAGAATTCAACTTAAGAAACTTAAGCTTTGGAAATTTCTGCACAGGTCAGCAAGTTCATACAGAACATAGAACTTAAAAACAGGAGATGAATCTCTCTCTTGTAAAAGAACAACAGTAGCTACATCTAAAAGAAAACTAAAGCCAGTTCGGCTTACTCCTCGATCTATGTCTTGTGTGTTACCAAAAGAAAGATACGGATGTCTAGTTTACTCTCCAATTTACGGATCTCGATTTTGTTAAGCGAGCTAAAAGTTATGACAGTTTCCGTGAAACGTCGCAAATCCAGTCGCGCGAAACCCTAATGCTCGACAAAACTCGACGCACGATTCCCTAGGTTCGATTAATGCTATTCCACTTTTATTTTCACGAAATTTTCATCTCAATGCAGTCTACATGCAATATCCCTTAACTGGGTTTACATTCACGTCTTTTGATTAAACAAACGACGAGCATTTTCTCGTCATTTTCAACTAACCAATTACTATACCAAAACAATTTCATATTCAATTCCTATTTCATTTTCGTTCATCAACTTCTCGTTTCTTAACTATAACTCATAACATCATGTATCTCGGATGGAAAAGTCGTCAACTACAATATCGTTCATCAATCAATAACAATCATTATTATCAAAAAGGTTTTCTTCATTAAACTTTTCTATCGGCTTTTAATCTTGATTCTCCGTCTCTTAATGAAATTTCAATCTTCTTAGAATCCGTTCAAACTTTACGGTTACGATCATTAACTAACAAGATTATCATAGGTTCAAATCACAAACCTACAATATTATCTATTCTCGACTTATCGTCGATTGTTCGTCTCTTACGAAAAATCCTACGTTCTCCGTTTTCGTTCAAATTTTACAACAACGATCATCACCTAACAAGCATCACTAATATGCAAACCATATTATCAAAATATTAACGAGCCTCAACTTATCGATAGATTTCCGTCTCTTACGTTTTTTGTTTTATTTTTAGAAAAATCCCAAATAAATATATATTCATCCTCATACATCCTACATACTATTTCCATTAACCATTCATGCATATCATAGCATTTACTACACCAAATCATGCATTCTTCATCTCTTATATTTCAACTTTTATTTTTAGAAAAATCTAAATTAAATTATGAAGTCATCTAACATCATATAGATCACAATTCTATTAATCAAACATCAAGAAAATCGAGCTACGAAAAACTCCTAATTCCTTAAAAAAAAATCGGTAATGACAATAAGCAAAGGGGAATGATTTTCTTCATGAATCGATCCATAAAACCTAATTCTAAACATACTAGAACATGAATTGAACAAGAATCAACATGCTTCTTTACCTCCTATGTTTCGAAAAAAAATGAAAATGATGGGAAGGGATTTGTGTTCGGTTCATATTGTAGACGAAGTTCTCACCTTGCGGAATATGAACTCGGAAATGAATTTAATCGGTAGACGGAGGACTCGTGTTCTTGAGAAAGCTTGAAGGATGAAGCTTTAATGGAGAAATGAGAAGGAAAATGAGAAGAAAAATGAGAGAGAGAGAGAGAGTGAGATGGGAGGCGGCAATGTGGAGAAGAAAGAGAGAGATGGATGACTCATGTATACATATATAAAGTGAAAGAAATATCTAACAAAAGGGTAGTGACTCGCTTAAGGAGTGTTTGAGCGAGATTTCAATGTCGGAAATATCTCGTTTCCGGGTTTTAAACGACGATTAAAAAGTCGAGAAAAACTTTCTTAGGTAGTTACGAATTCGACGAAATCTAATTCGTTCGTTAGATTAGAAATAAATCACATACTCGGAAAACCTAATTCGTTTTTCAAAATCTGAGAAAAAGTCGGGATTAGAGAGTCTAAAATTCGCCCGGAAAAATCATAAAAACTAACTTTCTCCGGTGAACTCGTATCGAAGAAAAAGTGAATGTAAATTCTGACGGTTTTTTAATTCTGAGTTTTCGGACGAAAAATCTATCGGGCGCGAAAACCCTAATACAGTAGTCGTTCGACCGACTTCTGGAATTTATTTTCTGAAACGGATTTCACCGTAAATCTTAGAATCGAAAATCCTTAACTTAGGCATGCAAAGCCTTAATTATTAATTAACTTTTTATTTTAATGACGGATTAAACATCCGGGGTATTACAAGAGCAGTGGGTTCCTTAGTTTGGTTTTATTGTTTCTGTCCTTTCATGCCAAGTTGGTAATAAAATCTTTTTACAAAATAATAATAATAATAATAATAATAATAATATTTTATTTAAATGTACAAATAAGTAGCATTTTTTCCTTTTCTTTTGAATCAATAACATTTTTTTATTCATACTAAAATTATGTACATGTATCTAAGCCAAAACTATATACTATTAAGTATTTTTCACTAATCCGTTTATATTTATGAAATACTATAATTAATAAAACATAAGTGATTATTACATACTATAAGTCTAAATTAAAACTCCGACATTAAATAATAAGTTATACAAATAACAAAAATTAAAAATTAAATTTCAAGTTTAAACTTGAAGATTATGTCATTTATGAAATGTGTTTTGAAATTTATGTACTCAGACGTACTCGTCCTAAACTCAATTAAAAAGTGAATCACTACTAGCTCTTGTTTGAAACTCTAAAAAAATACCCACTAGCTACATGAACTCCTTTAATTTAATAGTAATTTTTATATTTAAACATAAGTTAATTCTCAATAAAAACCAGAGCATTACAAAATAGACATTCATAATATATAGTGTGAATATCAAAATTTTATAAATCATATTATAAATTCAAAAATCATACAATCTATTCTTAAAATTTATATTTTCATACATATTTTAAATCCAATACAAAATCAATTAACTAACTGTTTCCATTTGAAACCCGTATAGTAATACTTGCTAATATTCCAAAGGAAACATCAATACGATATAAGTGTAAAAAAAAATTGTGCGTGTGTTGGCTTGGCAGGTGAGTGGCCAAGGCCAAAGGTCTCGTTGGAGCCGCTTTAAAATTTAATTGCTAATTTATCAAAAAATAAATAAAATAAATAACAAAAAAATAAAGTTTATAATTTATGTAAAAATTTGAAAATTATACATTCTATGAAACTCGTATAAACATTAACTACTCGTACTTGTATCAAAGCTTATTCAAAAATGATGTAGCACTTATTCTCGTCTTTATCAACTCGCATACATGCTCCAAACCCGTATAGTAACTCGTTGATTACTCGAATCCAGCTTTTATGTACCCGTACGCATTACAATCTGTACTCATATAAACTTGAATATTAATTAGAAAGCAATCATTTATAATATATAGCACAAATGTATAAAAAAATACATTTTAATTTTAAGTATTAATTTGAAAATTATACATCATTCGACACCCTTTAAAATAAGTCTATATTGGTCTTAAAGCCAATTAAAGTTAAAATAGTTTTACAACTTGTTCTCATCCCAAACCCATATGGTAATACCCGTATAAACATATTAACAAAGTAAACATTGATAGTTTACAATATAAATAATTAAAACTTAAAGTTCAAGTACACAAATTATACAATCTATAAACCCGTTTAAAATTTATATACATGAATTTGTTTTAAAGTCGACTAAAATGTAATTTACTATGTGTTCTTATCCCAATTACTCATTTATGTCACAAACCTACTTAGATATACTCGTTAATTACATGAACACATTTATTTATTTATTTACTTATATATGTATTTAGCCAACTTGAATAATTTGCTAAATATAGTTAGTGGTGCGAAATTAAAATTAAACTGTTTGAAAACTTAATTATTGGTTTAATTAATATTAGCTAAATTAATTTTTAATAAGAATATAACAATTTATTTGACCAAATAATTGGTTGACCAAATTAAATTGATGGTACAAATAATTGTGAGAAGCAAAAATAAATATAAATTCTAGGTATTTAATTAAATAGGTTGTAGAGTTGGTGGACTTTCAGTTCAACGCGGCGTGTGATAATATTTTTCAGTATTTAATTAAATTCCCAACATTTTCTAATTTTTCTTATTTATGCATTGTTTAATCTTCAGGGATTAGCTCGTTCAAATTGTACCAACAATTCAAGCAAGATGATATTTTTCCTACTTTTCTACTAAATTCGAATATCATCATAACATAATTAATTATTTATTTGACATACTTAATTATTGATCGATCTAATATTTATTTGCGGCCATTTACTTATTAACATATCTCTTATCCAGCCATTATTATCTCTAGGCTTTCGCTTGACAATATTCTTCAACGAAAGCAATTGTCACGACAAAATTTAATTTGATTGTATTGAAAAATATTTTGTGAAAATAAGAATTATGCATGTATGAAAATTATATATATTGAAAAAAATGAAAAATGCATTACTCGCAATATTTATGATAAATATACCAATCAATGAGAATATATATAATTTAGTCAAATTTATGTAACATATGAGAAGCCATGAATGATATTTATATAAATGGAATGATTGAAAATCAAGTAATTAATATTTTTTTGTAACGTATAGTAAAAGTCATACATTGAAATTGGTTGCTTATTATATGTAGATTTTAGATATTTACAAAAGTAAAATTTTTCAAAATTCCAAATCAGCATAACAATTGGTGTGGACTTAAGAATCCATTCTCCAATTATGAAGAAGACTAGTGTGTAACCCGTCGAAATTCGACGGGATTACTTAATATTATGATATTTTATATTAAAAACATAATTAAATAATTTGTTTAAAGTCGGAGTACGATTACGAATCACTAAGAGAAATGTTAAATTACATACAAATAAAAAGAATTCAAGTGAAAAGAGGGGGATGATTCACTCGCTCACCAACTTCTTCCAACTGAAAGAAAAAAAAAAGGAAATCAAAGTAAATATATATATAAAATAAAAATAATTACTTTTGTAATTACCTCACAATTTATCGAAAATTTCACCGTAAACTACGTTGGTTGTTGTGTCATGCGCTTTACCATCATCGTCACAAGTAGGTAGTTATTTTTTGCTCGTCGAACATTGACATGATTTCTCATATGTTAATTAATCACATCAAAAATATTTATATACACATACCCGTTCATATCCAATTAAAAAAATTAAGTTTGTTCACATATTAAACCCGAATAATAATGTTATTATTATATAAATACTACTATCATAAAGTAAACATTAATAATATATTGTATAAATGTACATTTATTTATATACTTGTTACTCGTCGTAACTTGATTAAAAATAATTTTATAATTTTATTATCGTCCTAAACTCGCATGTAATACACGATAAAACTCTGAATATTATACTTTTGGTCTCAATCCTGATTACAAAGTAATTTTAGTACTCGTTCCTGCCATAATATGTATAGTAATGTTCGTTAGTGATTTGAACCTGCTTATTTTAGTTACACGTACCATTTCCTTCCGATTTTAAAAAAGGGTAAAGTAGCATATACAATTCTCACATCTTAACCTTAATCGCTTTTACACCCCTAAGGCAAGGGTTGGGGCTGTCAGAACCCCAACATATAAAAAGTAAAGGCAAATAGCCCCTCCCATCTAACGGATTTATAATGCCGTCAATTTTTTATTTTTCTATTTTTTTTTATTTCTCGTGTGGGCCTCTATGAGTGTTTAAGGGGGAGTTTAAAGAATTATTTTGCCTCTTTCACATAGCAAACCATTTTTCCTCTACAAAGAAGTAGAGTAGACATATGAATGAATGCCAAAATTATCTATCGATTGAAGAATGTTTATTCCATGCAATGTCTGAAGAAACTAAAGGCGATAAAAGGTTAGTAAAATCAAGCTTCTATGTTCAAAATTTATAATGTTGGTAATTTGTGAATGCAATCACATTTATGAAAGTTGTGATTTTTTTTATTATATTTTAAATAATTTTCTTTTGAATTAAATTTACCATATAATATGTTGATCGGAATTTTAATCAAGTGCACTCAATAATATCTACGTTAACCTTCATTATTGATAGCTAGCAACGATGGCGTTTAGAACAATATAAAGTTCTTGAGACAATATAACTTATTAGAATAACTTAATTTTATTTCATTGCATTAACCAAAAAGCAATAACTTACCATTACAATAAAAGGAAAAATGTATACATATTGCTAGAGTTAGAAGCTTTTTTTTTGTTTGAGATAATAGTTAAAAGCTTTTTTAGGACAGTAATTTATAGGTAGTGTGGTTTCAGAACATTAACTAATTATTATTACGCCCGTAGGATAAATATTGGCTCGAAAAATGCACGTGAGTTGCACGTGATTGACAAATAGAGCCTGAACATTGACGTGGATTAATAAAAACTTCTAATATTAATTATTTGATTGAAAAATAACACGCATTCGAATTGTATTTGTATTCGCAAAGAAGAACAAATTTCTTGTTGATTTGTATTGGACGACATCTATGCTCGAACATACTGAACCTTCACAACCTTGAAAGTATCTGTAAAGTAGAAGAAAATCACCGGCCAACAACTTAAAGAAACTTTCGAACTATTAAGAAGCATGGAATGTCCTAATGAACAGTAGTCTATGCTTTGTAGCCCAATCCCAATTTTATCTTAAAATTGGAACATAGATATCTTAAATCACTATTGTCTGAAAATCATTACATGTAATCCGGCAATAACCAAACAAAGTTACGGAAATTTCCAACCATATAGATTCTAACTGCTGTCAATTGGGAAGATGTAATGGTTTATTTGGTGATACAATTTGTAATCAAGATATACAATAAGCTGAGTAAAAATTACAGATCACATCATACTTTTCTTCTACAGAGAAGGCAATGACCAAAAAATAACTAAAAATCAGCCTAAATAACAGTAAAATTGGTTTGGCCGTATAGTGGCATAAGCTATAAGCCACAACTCCTGTAGCCAATACACTGCCAATTATTTTCGGAGAATTGAGAGTGGCAATTATGGAAGTTAAGATTACACACACTATACCCTAACTGTTGGGAAATTTATTAAAGTTTTGATTGATTCCAAAACCAACTGACCCCAACCGAGTAGATGTTGCCAGATCCTAATGTTAGCTTTCAGACTCGCTGTTTGAGCATTGTTCAGATTTGATCTTTACAGGATTCCAGCTGAAGAAGGCAACATGGCTACACTCGGATAGAACATCAGATGTAAGAAATACAACTGAGCGTTTAAGGAGGAAGATGCGTTCAAGACATAGAACATCAGATGAGCATTAAAGGGGGAAGATGTAAGAGAACATCAGATGTAAAAATGACAACTGAGCGTTCAAGATACAGAACATCAGATGGAAGAAAGTCAACTGAGCGTTCGAACCAACTGATCAGATACAAAATATCAGATGAAGGTAGAGATCAGATGGAACATCAGTTGAAAGACTCAATTCGATAGATTGACAACATAAAGTTCAAGGCAGCTGAGGGTTCAACTGTTCTTCTTCAGACAGATTGTCAGATGAAGATAGCGATCAGATGGAACATCAGCTGAAGACCACTCAGATGAAAATCAAACTTCTCAACTGACTAACCAATGTTGAAAAACTAAGATTGAGATTTGAAATTCAAATAGGAAGTCACGTGAAGGTTTGACGTTCTGTCATTACCTCATTTGGCCCAACACAAGGTTGTCTCAGATGGAAAACAGAAGTTCACAGTTGCCAAATTGACAAAATCTGCAGAGATGAGAGACAAACCATCGCTTTCACAGAACAGAGATCAACGGCTCATCCAACGGCTAGTTGATTCTCTCCGTCTATAAATAGAGGTTTTCATTCATTCATCAAGATAAGAACACACACAATAGAAGACAGACAAGTGCGAGAAGAGACTAAAGAGCGAAAGAACGAAAAACAGCACACAAGCTTAACTGAAATCATCCTCTAAGAACATCACTAGCTGAGAGTTCATAGAGTGTTAGAATCTGTCTTGGTGTTTTTGATCTTTGTTTGAGTCTTCATTTGTTCAAGCTTAGATCCTAGCTCACTTCTTTGTTCGAACTAGTAGTTGGAAAAACCCACCCCTTACATACATCCCTTAAAAAGGTTGTTAGGATCCTATTCTTCCCAAAATTGAGTAGATAGGTTGATAAGTACCCGCAAACTTATTTGTAAGGTTGATAAGTACCCGTAAACTTATCTGAACGGTTGCAAAGCCCGCGTAAGCTTTGTGGTTTCTGTCCTAAAGAAATTGGACTGAGTTGTGTGGATTCACAACTCCCTGTGGACGTAGGAGTTCTCTCCGAACCACGTAATTCGTTTGTGTGTTTGTGTTTTCTGTTCAGTTATATTTTGCTTATCCAACTGACCAACTAACCAGCACTCAAAATTGCATTCTTACATTTCAACTGTTTTGGTTATTGACTGACCTTGCTTCTGAGCGTGAGTTAATTTTTATACGAGTTATTTTTATCCACCACATTCCGCACATCACCACTCTTCCAGCTGAGTATTCTTACTCAGTTGTGAATCCAGTTGAGTCCCTTTTTACTCTATTATGATATTTTCAAGAGTTGTTTTAAAATTCCTATCTGGTGTATTCCCCCTCCCCATACACCAGAACTCGTATCGGGACCATCAAGTGGTATCAGAGCAGAGATTTTAAAAGACTGCTGACTCTGTTTCACGAGGTGTGAATCGAGGTATTTTTCTTAAGTGGTCAACTGAATAGATCTTTTCCACGCTAGTGCATACCTGCTTGCATTTGTTGTCTGTTTGTTATGTGCAGATGGATGTTAAAGACAAGATTGTTGTCATGTTCTCGGTTGTGAACTATACATCCTGTAGAACTCGGATGAAGAAGATTCTACTGTCAAAGCATCATCGAATGCAACAAGTGATTACATTCGGACCAATCACCATCATGGAGAAAGTCATTCGCACTCCTACAAATCCCAATGATGGGGATGCAACTGAGATAATGGTTGAGAAAAAGCCAGAAGACTTCACTCCTGAAGAAGCTAAAGTGAGCCAACTGGATATCTGGGCTCAGAGCACTATCATGTCCACAGTTGGACAAGACTATCTTCCATGGATAGAAGAGTGCAACACCGCTAAGGAGATGTGGGACATTTTGGCATCTCTTAGTGAAGGGAGTGATGAAACCAAGGAAAACAAGTTCTCTCATGCTTGTCAAGATTTTGACAACTTCTTTCTAAAAGAGGACGAAACCATTGATCAGTTAGAGCTTCGGTTCATGGATATCATCCAAAGAATTCAGTCTATCAGACGAGGAAAATATACTTTGAGAGAAATCAACCTCAAAGTATTACAAGCTCTACTAGCTGAGTGGGACACCTTCACCAACATCCATGAAAGCCGAGCTGATCTTGGAGAAATGGGAACTGACAAACTGTTCTCAATTCTGAAAGGAAATGAGTACAAGGTGAACCGACGAAGATCAACTCAGTCCTCGGTTCAGACGAGTCGACATGAGGATGTTGGTTCAACAACAAAGACAGTAGCACTTCGAGCTGACTATTCCAAGCCGCGAACATCAAGGGCAACAAGATCTGCGGACACAGTCTCAAAGGAGCCAAGCAGAGAAGAGCTGCAACAGAGTATTGCCGCCATGTCAAAGAAGCTAGCTGACATGGATGCTCGGTTCGGAAAATACAAGAGGTTCTACAAATCCAACCGAACTCGAGACAACTCAAAGCCTGTGAAGAACGGTTGCTTTGAATGCGGCAAAGAAGGACACTTCAAAGCTAACTGTCCAGATCTTTCGAAGAAAGAAAGAGATGCGTTGAGGGCCAAGCAAAGTACAAAGAACAAGGCCATGGTTGCAGAAGAAGCAGTTGATGACATGGACATCTTCACCAACACTGAAGATGAGGACGAGCTGACTTCCACCAACAACGCTATAGGACAGGATCAATGTCTCATGGCATTTGGAACCGACCAGGATGATACTGAGGTACATTCTAGTCCAGTTATTTTAAATTCTTCCAATACTTCTAACTTACAGGAAACACTAGATGAAGAGTTGGAACTCTCTTGGGATGACTTCCTAGCACTCAATGAGGAAGTGCAACAACAATCAGTTGAGTTTAAGAATTTTTAAGAACAATTTGCCAGACTTGAAGAATCTTTAACCGAAAAGGATGATTTGATCAAGAGTCAAATCGAAGAGATTGATAATCTCAAAAGTCAACTGAATGTTGCCAACCAAACCAAGGCTCCAACCGATGAGGAGTTGAAGGAGCAGATCAAGGAGCAGCATGAACAGTTGAACAAGCAAGAGGCACAGATCGACCAGCTGATGAAGAAGTCAGACGCATAGACCGAGCATATAGTTGTTCTCCTCAAGGATCTTCAAACTGAGAAGGACAACCTGATAAAGCTATATCAGTCATCCAAAATCATCGAGAATCTCATCAGTTACAGACGACAGATGGATGACGTGTCTGGACTCAGTTATGACATAGTCAAGGACACTGGAATTCCACCCGCAACCTTCATCAAAGCTGTGGATGTCACAGTTGCCAAACCTGACACAGTTGAGCTTGCAACTCCCCAACTAAATCCAACCTCCACGTCGCAGCAAGTACCTACAACACAACCAGCTCAGGGAACTGCAGCTGAGAAAGGAAAAGGAGTTGTGGTTGGAGAACTGAAGAATCCATCGGTTGGGATAACAATCGAGGAGGAATGTTCCAAGACTCAGAAGAGGAACTGGAGACGTCGGAGATACAACCAGAACCGACCTCAGAAGAGATGGAATCAACCGAACCAACAGGGATTCAACTATCAGAATCAACATCGGTTCCATCATCAGAACAACCAGAGGTTCCATCAGAATCAACCAATGATGAACAGTTCCAACAGCTGCAAATATTCATGCCAGAACATGAATCAACAACAGGACATGAACAGCTGTTGTCGACAGTCAGGATCATAGAATCAGACTCAGCCACAAAGATTCCAAAATGGCATCCGACCTCACCAGCAAAACCAACATGGTCAGAATCGTCAACAAAACAGGAGGAACGCCTCTCCTCCTAAAGCCCACAATGGGAGAAATCCATCTCCTCCTAAGAAATAGAACATCACTACTAACAACAAGCCTAAGGATGACCGAGGTGTTGTTATAGTTGATGGAGATGGAAAAATAATTTGGAATGATAAATCTATCCGAATCTACAGGGAAAAACGACTCACAGTTCAAGGACAAACTGGTTCTAACCCTCCAGGACCCAACTAAAATTGGGGACCTAAGCATGTTTCTCTGTGAAGGAGTAGGAGGAACAACTGAGGAAGAATAAAGCATCACATACCATGTGGGTGATGGATAGTGGATGCTCGAAACACATGACAAATCTGAAGGATTTGCTTGGAAGTTTCGTGGAGAAGGAAGGACCATCAGTTACCTTTGGTGACAACTCAAAAGGTCACACCAAAGGCTACGGTACCCTTGAAACCAATCTCGTGTCTATTCCCAATATTTCATATGTTGATGGATTGAGGCATAACTTGCTCTCCATCAGCCAATTCTGTGATAATGGTTTCTCTGTTAAGTTTGATGCGCAGGGCTGCAAGGTTAAAAATGTTAGAACAAAGCAAGTCATATTGTTGGGAAATCGATCCCCAACCGGGAATGTCTACTGTGCAGATTGGAATAGTAGTCCTCCTGACACCTGTCTGTTATCAAAGAGCAGTTCAGATGTGAGCTGGCTGTGGCACAAAAGGCTCAACCATCTGAATTTCAAAACAATGAACTGACTTGCGAGACAGGAACATGCAAAGGGCATTCCTAACCTTGTGTTTTCACCAACACATATCTGCAGTGCGTGTTAGCTGGGAAAGCTCGCTAGATCCTTCTTTCGGTTGAAAACAATTCCCTCAACCGACCGAGTATTGCAGCTGATCCATATGGATCTCTTCGGGCCTGTTACACCAAAGAGCATGAATGGTAACGAGTATACACTTGTTGTTATTGATGATTTTTTTAGGTACACGTGGACCAT
The DNA here is from genome assembly GCA_029490685.1 of Schizonepeta tenuifolia. Lineage (NCBI taxonomy): Eukaryota > Viridiplantae > Streptophyta > Magnoliopsida > Lamiales > Lamiaceae > Schizonepeta > Schizonepeta tenuifolia. The sequence continues at coordinate 142,939,885 of CM055955.1, read as the reverse complement.
TTTCATGCGTCACAAGAGTGAAACCCGAGATGAGCTACCCAAACTGATGGATCGGATATCGAACCAACAAGAGATGAAAATCATTTCTATCCGATCAGACCGTGGAACTGAGTTCCTCAATGAAACCATCATCGAATACCGTGAGAAGCACGGAATCACTCATCAAACATCGGCTGCGCGTACTCCACAACAGAATGGAGTAGCCGAGCGAAGAAACCGAATGTTGAAGGATGCAGCTACATCCATGTTGACCAGCTCAGCTCTGCCAAAGAGATTTTGGGCTGAGGCAATCAACACAGCTTGCTACACCCAGAACCGGTCTCTTCTAACCAAGCGGTTGGGAAAGACTCCATATGAGCTTTGGAGACGCAGGAAGCCTGATATTTCATATTTTTGCGTTTTTGGTTCTAAGTGTTATATTCACAACAATGGGAAGACTCAGTTAAAAACTTTTGACACCAAGGCTTCGAAGGGGATATTTCTCGGATATGCCGCTCGGATCAAGGCTTATAGAGTTTTTAACAACAGTTCTCGTGTTGTGGAGATAACACCTCATGTTAGTTTTGATGAATCTACTTTTGAGTGCAGGGAACAGGCTAAAGGACAATAAGCTGAGCCACATATTCCACCAGCTCTCACCAGATCACAGGTTCTAAGGCAGAAGAATCTAGCTGAACCATTGGTATGGGCAACTGAGGATGATGATCCTTGTTCCTCTGAAGATGAATGTGAGGACCCCAGCTCATCTCAAGGGGGAACTTCAGCTGATGTTTCTCCAACTGCATCAGCATCCGATGCCCAACTGAGCCTGGTTCAAACTATTGTCCATGTTGAGAATCCAGACTCTACAACTGATAAATCACCAGTTCTGAAGATCCCAGCATCTCCCACAGCTCAGGATATCCCATCAGTTGAAATCACGGAACAACCACTGTTGGAAGAAGAAGGAAGACGCAACAAGAGATGGTATGAAGATCATTCCAAGGACAACATCATTGGAGATCCAGCCAAAGGTGTGAGTACTAGGAACAGAGTTGCAAATCCAGACTCAGCTGGGAAAGATTCCAACACTTACGCCCAATATCCTGAGGAGTTGGCAGTTCTTGAGGAGTTCGAACAAGCCGAAGATGTTGCCATGATTTCATGTTTCGTAGCTGATGTGTCAGAACCGAAGAATGTTGTGGAAGCTCTCAACTGTGTTCATTGGACAACAGCCATGAAGGAAGAACTAAATGAATTTGTACGCAACTGTGTATGGGAGTTGGTAGAAAGACCAAATGGTGTCAAAGTCATTGGATTAAAGTGAATTTTCAAGAACAAGAGAGACGCCATTGGATTCATCGTGAGGAACAAGGCAAGGTTGGTAGCACAGGGATACTGCCAACAAGAAGGAATAGATTTCGAGGACTCCTTCGCGCCTGTTGCAAGGTTGGAAGCCATCCGAATATTTCTAGCCTATGCCGCATTTCACAAATTCAAGGTTTATCAGATGGATGTGAAGTGTGCCTTCCTCAATGGTGATATTAAGGAAGATGTTTATGTTAAACAGCCTCCCGGTTTTGAAATTGGAGATGGAAGAGTGTATAAGTTGAAGAAAGCAATCTATGGATTGAAGCAAGCACCTAGGGCATGGTATGACACTCTATGTGGTTTTCTTCTGAACTCGGGGTTCAAACGAGGATCAGTTGGCAAAACACTGTTCACCATAAAAGTTGGAGAAGACATACTTGTTGTGCAAATCTATGTTGACGACATCATATTCGGTTCCAAGTCGGAGGAGCTATGTGAGAAATTCTCAAATCTCATGAAGGAGAAATTTGAGATGTCAATGATGGGCGAGATGAATTATTTTCTTGGACTACAGGTGAAGCAGTCATCAAAAGGGATTTTTATTAATCAGTCCAAATATACAAAGGATCTCATCACCAAGTTCGGTTTGCAATCAAGTAAAATCACAAGGATCCCGATGAATACTAACTGGAAGGTTGAACCCGGATCTGAGGAAAAACTCGTGGATGCCAGTAAGTATAGAGGGATCATTGGTTCTTTTCTATATCTAACTGCCAGTCGGCCAGATATATCTTATGCGGTTGGAGTGTGTGCTCGGTTCCAAGTTCAGCCAAAGGAAGCACACATGTTGGCAGCAAAGAACATCATTAAGTATCTGAAGGGTACTATTAATGTTGGGTTATGGTATCCAACCGGCGACAATATCCAACTGACCGGATACTCAGATGCGGATCTAGCCGGAGATCGGTTGGACAGGAAGTCCACATCTGGACACTGTCAGTTCATGGGAAGCAAGTTAGTCTCATGGTTTTCCAATAAACAAGCATGTGTTGCCACTTCTACAACCGAGTCAGAGTATATGGCTGCCGGTAGCTGTTGCATGCAAGTGTTATGGCTCAAGCAACATCTGAGAGATTATGAAGTTGCAACTGGACAGGTTCCCATTCATTGTGATAGCTCAAGTGCCATTGCTATCTCTTTGAATCCTGTTCACCATTTCGGACGAAGCACATCGACATCCGACATCATTTTATCCGAGATCATATTGAGAAGAAGGTTGTATCTGTGGAGAAGATTCCAACTGAGATTCAGAGAGCCGATATCTTCACTAAACCTCTAGCCGAAGCACGGTTCAAGATGTCATGTGATCTCCTTGGATTGTTGGATCCATCAGATAAGGAATCAGCCGAGGTGAAGAGATAGATATCCATCTGAGGGGGAAGCTCAGATGAAGGGGGAATCTCAGATGCGGATCGCCAACCGAAGACATCAGACGTCAGCTGAACAGACGAACTCGAGTCAGCTGATGGTATGCCACAACATTGGAACACAACTGATTCCGACATCAGCTGGAGGTATTACACAGCTGATTCTGACATCAGCTGGCAGGTATCATTTATGGCTGAAGGTGTTTGTGTCTTAAATGAGAATGTTTGAAATAAATTCAAACATTCCTGAGCATGTCAGTTAGATTAAAATAGCCAACATAGCACATTTAATGTAAAGTACGGCTGGACATCAATAGCCCTACTTTATAGTGCGACTGGGCTGACATAAAACAGTTCACCTTCTCACGCGCGGGTGTTGGAACTCGGAATGTGACGACAGTCAAAGCTAGTCAACAGTCGCGAGATCTCATCCGTTGATGGTTTCGCGCCATTCAACCTTGGCCGTCGATTTCAACCGAGCCACTAACCTATAAAAGGCGGCAAATCAGGAAGTGATTCTTACCTTCTACATTTGTGATTATCTGCAGTAACTGTTCATCTTCGTCTCCGATTTTGTCTCACCATTTTCTGCAAAGTTTTTCATCTCTTCTTATATAAACCTCACTGCATTATTAAATGGCACCAAAAGGAAAGAAGATGGCATGTTCAGGACCTTCTCTAGTCCCTTCATCTTATGAGGAATCTTTCGACATGCTGCTCTCCAAGATCCACTTCGAGCAGATTTTGTCAGAAGATGATCTGGAATCACCAGTGTTGTCTCCACTCGCCGAACTTCTTAGAGAGAACGGCCTTCTGGATTGGGCGACGCTCTTCCTCTCCCACCTTCTCAGGCGACATGTCGGAGAATTCTACCTAAACCTGCAATCTCCCATCGACAGCCGAGATGGACTCGTCACAGAGATCTCTTATCGTCAACGCGACGTTCCTGCCAGAACGATTCGCCGTGTCACCGTCTCCATTCAAGTTTCCGATCTGCTACGCCAAATCATTCCACCAAACCTGACCGCCACGGACACAGTTGAGAACATCACCGATGTGGAAGCCGATCAATTTCTGGAGAGTGCTCTCATCACCCCAGAAAAATTGAGGAGCAATATGCAACGAACGAAGTTGAAGCCAGAGCATCGACTTTTGTTCGATGTTGTATCCAAGGTCATCTTCGGATACAACAGGGCCTTTGGAGACATCAGCCGACCGAAGCTCAAGCAGTTGATTGCTTTGGAGCACAAACACAAGCTCGACATCAATTGGTTTAGTTATTTCGAACACCAGTTGACACTGGAGAGACAGAAGATTACAGAAACCACAACCGACTCTGGAGAGAAGTTGTTCAGTGTCAAGGGAACTCTCAACTTTGGAGCCAAAATCTCTGCTCTAATCCTTCTCGCAACAAAGGATCAGAACATGGTCTGAGAAGACTGTGAAGAGACCCCAGTCAAGAGACAGATGCTTTTCCCAACAGCCAAGAAGGCTCTGGATGTGATCAGGAGTGTCTACACTCCGAAAGACAAGAGGGAAGTTGTGAAAACAGCTGAAGAAAAAGATACAGCTGAGGAGCTGCCTCCAGCTGTCGGCCGCACTTCCAAATCTACAACTGCACGCCGACACAAAGCTGAGTCGGAGAAGGAGAAAGAGAAAGAATCAGCCAAGAAGAAGTTGAGGCTTCGCCTCAAGAAGTCAGTTGCCAAACCAGCTGATGAGGCACCAGCTGAGAAGGCACCATCTGAGTCAAGTCACTCAGTTGAAGCAGCTGCCTTCGAGATTGTTCCTCGTGCAGGTGGAACAGATGAGATGGAAGGGATGGAGACTGACCCAGAAGATGAGCCGAACATCCCCTCGGATGCATCTTCTTCATCTAAGGAAACCGGAGATATTTCAACCTCCCCACGGCAGGAGCTGATGCCGTACAGGCCGAATAGGTTATCCCAACCGATACACAGCCAGAAATTCTGAGCTCCCCGCTCGATGCCAACATTGTGACCATTTTTTCGGCCAATGTTGATGAACCTCTTGATACCAACATCCCAACTCTGTCAGAAATTCCGAGCTCCCCGCTCGATGCCAACGTTGAGACCACTTCTTTGGCCAACGTTGAGGAAACCATTGAACCGATTCCATACGAAAATCTATCTCCCTCCCCCATTGATGACGAAGCTGATCGTCAAGCCGTCGCACTGGAACATGAAGGCAAGTTGGCCTACTGTTTTCAGAAGCTAATCGGAATGTTCCCCGAGGCGCGCGACATGCCCACTTTTGCCACACTTGGGACCGAGCTGCTGTATCAGTTCAACATCATCTTCAGTCACTGGTATGTGAAGGAAGATACTATAAGGATACACAGTTGGAACCAGCTGAAGGCAGATGAATCGCGAATAAGGGATTACTTCAACTACACCAATCTTGAGGTTGCCTACAACAACAAGGTTGCGCTGCTGACTCGTCGTCTGGACATCAGCAAGGCTGAAGGAAGAGACACAAGGGAGACAGCCGAACAAGACTGTGTCGCCTTCCTTGACAACATGCTTGTCAAGTCTGCTGAGTTCATCGATGACCTTGACGCAGCCGCCGCCGCAGCAAAAGAAGAAAAGGAAGAACTCCAACAGTACCTGGCCAATCGCCAAGCCATGGTCACTGTTGATCAGCCCACAACTTCTGACCAACCCGCTCCAGCTGATCAGCCAGCCCCCTCCACAGACGAAATTTGTGAGCTGATCGCTGAGAGGGTTAATCAGCTCAGAAAGGAGATACTTGCCAACATCCAGCTCAACAAAGAAGATCATCTGAGGATGATGGAAGCTCAGGCAGAGAAGCACATGAAGCTGCAGGAAGAGCATGATGAGCTGAAGATGAAGCTGGACGAATTCTCAACATCTACCAGCCAAGACATCAATGCCTTGAAGACAACCGTTCTGGGAATCAAATCAGAACTGAACGTCTTCAAATCCATCTCAGACTCCAACCTGGCCAAATCTCAACAAACTCAAGATGAAGAATGGGACTCACGGTTCAAATCAAGATGGACTGAGTTCGTCGCTTTCCAGACCGAAGTCAATGAAAACTTCGCTGCACTGAAGAAAGCCGAACAAGAGCGCCTTGACACTGAACTGGCGAAGAAGGTTGACGTAGAGTGCGCAGTTGATGAGCTCTTCAACCGAATCCAACAAGCTGAACAACAACTCACCTCTCTGGATGGCTCAGTCGCAAGCCTTGTTGCTGATGCCAAAAATGGGGAAGATGAGATGCAGGGGGAAGATGTGATTGGGGTAGATGAGACCCAGGCTGAGGAAGAGATGGCAGCTGAAAAGGAATCTCAGCTGAAGAAAACCCAGCCGAAGAAGACTCCGAAGAAGAAGTCCGCTCCGAAGCCAACCGATGTCAGTGGAGAAGAAATGACGAAGGACTTGGAGCAGGCGGAGATGTATGGAGTTTCCTACAACTCCATAGCCAAGATAGCAGCCGAGCTCGATGCTGAACTCGATGGTATTACAACTGAAGAGTGTATTGCTGCTGCTAAGGCTATGGATGTTCCTAAGAAAGACTACATGATTCCTGACTGGATAAAGAAGTTTGCAGCCAGCCAAGCTAAAAGAGTCAACAAATTCGAGGAAGAACTTGCCAAGGTTACCAACAACTTGGACAGGAACATTGCCTCCCGCAGCTGACGAAGAATAGAGAAGCACCAGGTGAAGGCTGAGGCAAGGTTGAAGCAGCAGAGACTGCCTGGAAAAATCAAGCTCCAAAGTTGCTTCAGGCATGTTGACAAATGGATGCCAACTGAATGGAATGAGGATTGGGAATCATTCAAGCAGGAGTTTGTGAATGATTTTTATTATAGGAAGGTGTACTCAACTGTCGATCCAAGGAGAGCCTTCAAGGAAGCCCTGACTGAGTTACACTCTGGGGATCCGGGCATGTTCAGCCAGTTCAGGCGAGCAATGATAAATGCGAAACTGGATATGAACACCGTCCCAGTCCCTCAGAAGGTTACCTACCTTCCTCCATTCCTCCCAGACTCAAGAAACCCCAACCGTCAGAAGATAACAGCTGAGGCAAGAAAAGTTTGTCAGGAGCATGGGGTTGACATATCAAAGGAGTCGGATGCGAAAAGAGAAATTTTTGTTAGAATTTTTGGCAAGTATGGGCTAAAGTATTAGCTAAGTTAAAGTTTTTGAGCAACTGATGTAATTTTTTTTTTTTTGTGCATTTTGTTGTAACCATCAGTTGTAATGAAAACTTTCATCAGTTATACGATTCACCTTGACGTACAATCTCTAGTTGTCCAAGCTCTGAATCGCAAAGTTATTTCAATACCATGTTATAAATGTGCTAACCCTTTGTTGTTTAATCTTATAGACTGTCTAGAATTTCAGCTGAGATTTTAGATAAGTCAGTAGGGTTTAGATCAGTAGGGTTTTGGCATCATCAAAAAGGGGGAAATTGTTGGAAAATTTATTAAAGTTTTGATTGATTCCAAAACCAACTGACCCCAACCGAGTAGATGTTGCCAGATCCTAATGTTAGCTTTCAGACTCGCTGTTTGAGCATTGTTCAGATTTTATCTTTACAGGACTCCAGCTGAAGAAGGCAACATGGCTACACTCGGATAGAACATCAGATGTAAGAAATACAACTGAGCGTTTAAGGGGGAAGATGGGTTCAAGACATAGAACATCTGATGAGCGTTAAAGGGGGAAGATGTAAGAGAACATCAGATGTAAGAATGACAACTGAGCGTTCAAGATACAGAACATCAGATGGAAGAAAGTCAACTAAGCGTTCGAACCAACTGATCAGATACAAAATGTCAGATGAAGGTAGAGATCAGATGGAACATCAGTTAAAAGACTCAATTCGATAGATCGACAACATAAAGTTCAAGGCAGCTGAGGGTTCAACTGTTCTTCTTCAGACAGATTGTCAGATGAAGATAGCCATCAGATGAAACATCAGCTGAAGACCACTCAGATGAAGATCAAACTTCTCAACTGACTAACCAATGTTGAAAAACTAAGGTTGAGATTTGAAATTCAAATAGGAAGTCACGTGAAGGTTTGATGTTCTGTCATTACCTCATTTAGCCCAACACAAGGTTGTCTCAGATGGAAAGCAGAAGTTCACAGTTGCCAAACCGGGAAAATATGCAGAGATGAGAGATAAGCCATCACTTTCACAGAACAGAGATCAACGGCTCATCCAACGGCTAGTTGATTCTCTCTGCCTATAAATAGAGGCTTTCATTCATTCATCAAGATAAGAACACACACAATAGAAGACAGACAAGTGCGAGAAGAGACTAAAGAGCGAAAGAACGAAAAACAACACACAAGCTTAACTGAAATCATCCTCTAAGAACATCACTAGCTGAGTGTTCATAGAGTGTTAGAATCTGTCTTGGTGTTTTTGATCTTTGTTTGAGTCTTCATTTGTTCAAGCTTAGATCCTAGCTCACTTCTTTGTTCGAGCTAGTAGTTGAAAAAACCCACCCCTTACATACATCCCTTAAAAAGGTTGTTAGGATCCTACTCTTCCCGAAATTGAGTAGATAGGTTGATAAGTACCCGCAAACTTATCTGTAAGGTTGAGAAGTACCCGTAAACTTATCTGAACGGTTGCAAAGCCCGCGTAAGCTTTGTGGTTTCTGTCCTAAAGAAATTGGACTGAGTTGTGTGGATTCACAACTCCCCGTGGACGTAGGAGTTCTCTCCAAACCACGTAATTCGTTTGTGTGTTTGTGTTTTCTGTTCAGTTATATTTTGCTTATCCAACTGACCAACTAACCAGCACTCAAAATTGCATTCTTACATTTCAACTGTTTTGGTTATTGACTGACCTTGCTTCTGAGCGTGAGTTAATTTTTATACGAGTTATTTTTATCCACCACATTCCGCACATCACCACTCTTCCAGCTGAGTATTCTTACTCAGTTGTGAATCCAGCTGAGTCCCTTTTTACTCGGTTGTGATATTTTCGAGAGTTGTTTTAAAATTCTTATCTGTTGTATTCTCCCCCCCCCCCCCCATACACCAGAACTCGTATCGGGACCATCACTAACCTACAACATAATCTTTAACCAATAATTCAGAATGAAAATAGCACAAAGTAAGTGGAGATCATGTGATGGTCCCGATACGAGTTACTGGTGTATGGGGGGGGGGGGAATACACCAGTTAGGATTTTTGAGCTTTTAAAAAAACTTAACACTTGAAATCAACTTCAACTGAGTGAGAGGACTCAGTTGGGATCTCACAGCTGAGTAAGCAACCTCAGCTGGAAGGTTGGTGCTGTACGGAATGTGGTGGAAAATAAACTCGTAAAATCAAACTCACACTTTTATGCACGGTTGGTCAAAACCAAAACTGTTGTTGTGAAAGTATGCAGATTGTATGCGGTTTGTTTGTCAGTTAAGATATGATAATAAAGACTAAACACAAAAGAAAACACGACACACAAGATTTACGTGGTTCGGAGAGAACTCCTACGTCCACGGGGAGATGTGAGTCCACACACCTCAGTCCAGGTTCTTCTGGACAGAACCACTCAGCTTACGCGGGCTGAGCAACCGTTACAGTTTAGTTTCCGGGCACTAAACAGCCTAGTCAAGTTTGCGGGTACTTGACGACCTGACTACTCAATTACAGGAAGAGTAAGGTCCTAGCACACTTTTTAGGGTGTGAGAAAGGGTAGAATTTCCAACTACAGCTCGATCACGAATGAGAGCTGGATCTAAGGCTTGAGCGAATAAACACTCAAACTAAGATCTAAGACAGATTTTCACTCTATGAACCCTCAGCTACTAATGTTCTATCACTCTTGAACTCTCAGCTGCTGATGTTCTTAGAATAGGAGTTTAGCAGATTTTTCTTTCGCTTGTGTTTGAACTTTTCTCTCTTGCTTCAGTCTGTCTCGTGTGTCCTCTGTCTCTCGAATGAGAGAATGCCTCTATTTATAGGCGGAGAGAATCAACTAGCCGTTGGAGGAGCAGTTGATCTCTGATCGGTTGATAGCGATGGCTTGTCTCTCATCTCTGCAGACTTTCCTGATATGGCATCTGTGCTCTTCTGCTTTCCATCTGAGACAGCCTTATGTTGGGCCAGATGGGGTAATGACTGAACGGTCAAACCCTCATGTGACTTCCTTTTGAAACTCAAATCTTTGACAGTCAACTTCGGTTTGTCGGTTGAAAGTCTTGACCTTCATCTGAGTGATCTTCAGCTGATGTTCCGATCTGTCGAGTTCTCAGCTGACTTTGAACTTCAAAACAGTTGAACTCCTTGTTCAGATTCTATAACTGAGGTTCTGAAACTGAACCCTCAGTTGTCTTCCACTTCTTTACTCGGTTGGGTTTGAACCCTCAGATGATTTCCTTTTCATCTGATGTTCTCTTCCTCTCAACTGTTTCTTATCTGATGAACGCTCAGTTGGTTTCCTTCAACTGATGTTCTGAAGACTTCCCCTTGTTTGCATCTGAACAAATGAACTCTCAGTTGTCTTTCTTCACAACTGATGTTCTGTCTGAGTGACGCCTTGTTGCCATCTTCAGCTGCAGACCTGTAAAGATAAAATCTTAACTTTGCTCAAACAGCGAGCCTAAATTCTAACATTAGGTATTGGCAACATCTACTCGGTTGAGGTCAGCCGGTTTTGGAATTCATCAAAACTTATACTAATAAATTCCCCAACATCATGTACTCTTTCTTCTCTCCAATTGGTGACTACATATATATTTAGCTAACTTCATGGATTGATTGCAGGCATAGTTGAATGTAATTCTGTAATTTAAAAAAGAGGAGATGATTACCATATCATCAACCACAATCATTTTCTTCCTTTCCGTATGTATCTTTTTGGACTCACAATCGTAAAATTCTCACAACAGTTTTACTCCTAGTAAAATATACGGTCTTCTCCACCTTATGTCTGCTGGTGTCATATACATACCATAGTAAAAGAACAACCTGTTAAGTTAGTAATCTCGTTCTCCTAAGTACTGGCTGCCAGACCATGACTTTTTAACACTACTATTAGCACAACTATTATCCCTTTCATCATAATTCATTGTCTTCATAACTGCAATGAAAACTAAAAATAAATTTTCAATAGATTTTAGTATCATAATTCATAACATAGTATTTTTTAACGCTTCATTTCCTTCTGTTGAAAGTGCCAAGCATGCACATGCACAGAATATACATTAGTCTTAGCATAACACTCTTTTCAGCATTTGATTGTTATACCTACGTGTAAAGCAGACTTTTTTTGCCTGGGGCCTTTCTATTTTCTTCGTTAGTAGAACTATAACAACTGTACGACAACCGCAAATCAATACTATCAGTATTTTCTATATATCTAATAGAATTAAAATACTAGTAAATATTATACGTAGCTAGTGTGCAACTCGTCGAAAATTAATAAAATATTATTAAATATAATTTGCTTGGTTGTTATAATAATTGTATAAAAAGTGGATTTAAGATAAATAAGAATGTCGAATTATGGTTGCGCAAATAGGGCCTAAATTCAAGGGGAAGCCTCGAATCTGCATCGGTTTTAATAATATACTCTCCACGACCGATTAATATTGTCATATACTGTTGTTCAGCACGAAGATTAAGAATAATGGTAAAAATATAGAAAGTGAGTCGACCCCTTCATTTTTTAAGGATTTAAAAGGGTTAAAACTTTCCTTATTTGAAAGATAACAATATGATTTGAACATCTAAATAAGAGAATGATGACAATATGAGTGGGTCGGAGAGAGTATAATAATAAAATAAGTAATTATTTTTGGACCAAGTATGGATCGAGTATTTGAGACCCGAACGGGTATATCCGTTACCCATTTTTTAGAAAATCTAATACCTGTATTTAGGGGTGAGCATCGATCGGTCGGTCCGACCAACCGACCAAATTATGTTGGACCGCGGGTCAAACCGGCCAAATTTTTTTTGAACCGAACCGACCAAGATGGTTGCTTGAACCGACTTTGAACCGAACCGAAAATATTCGGTCGATTCGGTCGGTTTATTTGAAGCGATAAAAAAAAAAAAAAAAATCTGCCGCATGCTTCAATTAAAAAAAAACACTGCTTGCTAGTGCTTTATTTCCATTAATGTTTGATTTTCAGCAAGCCCCATTCATTCAACTGATTCATATATTAGTGTCTTGAATTCTTTAATCTTTCTGAATGAAGAACAAATTGTGGGTTTGGTTCCACTGCAGCTGAAATTTTAGTTTTAAATGTGTTGTTGCAGTTTGCTGGCAAATGAAGGGGCGTTTTTGGTTCAGTAATGATGATATTCCTGTCAATATACTAAGCCGGTTGTCTACTAAAACACTGCATTTCTTGAAGTTGGTTTCGAAAGATTGGCTCAATCTTCTCTCCGAGCGCTCATTCATCAGCCTCCAGTTGAAAAGAAACGAACCCGTCTCAGGTTTTTTCTTCCAGGAGGTATTTGAGTGGACTGATGATGAAGATACTGAGTCTATTAGCTACATTCCTGTTGATGTTGAGAGAGTCAACATTTCGCATAATGTCTTGGATTTTCTGCCTGATAATGTAGTAATTTTGTCGCTCAACAACGGCCTTCTTTGTTGTCGAAGCTCTTTCCCGGACTCCGAGCCCATGATCTATGTGTGCAACCCGTTGAACAAACAATGGAGAAGTCTAATGTGGCCTAATAATCTTCACAAACCCTGCATCATAGCTTTAGCTTTTGACCCTTTTCAAGATCCCATTTATGTTTTCACAGATTTCAAGCTGGTTGCATTGAGTAGGGTTGTAGTGGGAGATGAAGAAGTAATTGAAGTGGGAGATGAAGAAGTAATTGAAGTGGGAGATGATGAAGAAGAAGAGGAAGAAGAAATACATATACTCAACGAAAACTCGGTCTTGGAGAAGATCAAAGGAGTGTTTTAAGTGCAATCATGATCTAACTAAAAACAGAGGTGTTGTTGCATGTTGCAAATGGGATTTTGTATTGGCTAACTGAGGGCTATGGAGTTGTCATGTTTGATCATCGAACCGAGCTGTGTTGGTTCCTCCAACTGAATTTTCTTGCATCCCTGAAATGTGCATAGGAGAATCCCAAGGCAAACTGCTGCACTACGTTATGATCTCTGAATTTGGATTTTAAATCTATATTCTTGATGACTAGTTTGCTCAGAAATGGGATCTCAAATTCTATGCATGCATCTTTAGACGAGTTGGAGAGCGAAAACTCCATTGTGCTTGTGCTCTACAATTTGGAGGAGAAAATTAGAAGCCAATTGTCAAGATGGATCCTGTGTCTTTGAAAGATGGGGTGGTGCTTCTTCGCGTTTCATCTGCTGTCTATCTATATCAGTTGGATACGAGGAGGATGACGAAGCTCTGTGATGTCTCGACTTTGGGGCCGAAAGCAATGTATTCTCCCATCGTCGTCCCGTACACCATGCACAACTGTTTTTGAGAATTTTAGTTGCTAAAATATTATACAATATGCAGTTGACAGTATTTTGTAGTAGTTGAAATGTTTCCCTCTTTCTAGATAGTTTTATCAAGGTTGATGATCATTATTGCATTCTTGCGTTTGGGATGATAAAAGTGTACATACCAGGAAGAGTTGTTTGTATGAAAGTTTTCTGAAGTGGATAGAAATGGGAAATATATGCTTTGTATAGATGTAACATAAATTTAACTTCTCTTCCACTAAAGTGGATGTAAATTGATAAATGTTGTAGGAATCGAATTTTGTGATGAACTATGGCAGTGTATTTCTGCATTTTTGGCACCCATCCTCAAACAAGTCAGTATATGTCTAATGTTAATAAATTATGATATAAAATCCTTAATTATTTAATATTTTTTCATGTAGTAATGAAATTAGAAAAAAGAATGATACTGTAGTAACTTATTTGAGATTAATGAGTAGTAGATAGTATTTAATAGACGTTGCATTAAGGAGCAGAGTTTGTGGAGGTGTTGAAATGAGACGACACGAACACGACCTAGGATTGCGCATCTGAGTCGGACAAACACTCCTTGTCTGACGCACCGTTGCCTTGCCTTGCCGCTCTCTCTGTTTGGCAGCTAACCGGAACAACCCCCCTCCCCGCCCACTTAGATTTCCACTTTTCAATTTTCATCTCCTAAATGCCAAACGCGGCCTTCCCTTTCGAGGACCACGTGTCCAACAGGGCCTCATTTCCCCCATAATTAATAAATTCTTGCGGTCCCCACTTCTACCCTCTAAAGCTGTGTGAAGGTTCCAAAGGAGAGAGAGAGAGAGAGAGAGAGAGAGAGAGAGGGCAGTTGGGTTCACCACTTGGTTTGTCAGCTCAAAAAGTTTGTCAGCTCAAAGTGATGTTACTTTGTCAGCTCAAAAAGTTTCACACAGCAACCACCAGCTATGCTGCCATCCTGCGGGAGTGCGTGGAGACTTGTAACTTAACAAAAGCCAAAACAATCCATGCAAAGCTCATCAAAACATCAAACTACGACTCACATTCCTTGTTCATCCACAACCATCTCATCAACGCATATGTGAAATGTCGGGACACCGCCAATGGTCTCCAACTGTTCGACGAAATGCCTGTCAAGAACGTTTTCTCCTGGACTGTCCTCATTGCAGGTTTCGTGCAAAATGGCATTCCCATTAAAACGTTCTCTCTCTTCTCTGATATGCACAGGAGCACCATTCGCCCCAACGACTACACTTTCGTCAGCGTGCTCCAAGCTTGCTCTTTTGCTGACACTCTCCACTTGGTTTCTGCTTTTCAAGTTTTTGCTCTGGTAATCAAGTTTGGATATGGAAACAACGTGTTTTTGGTGAATGCGTTCTTGACTAGTTTGATAAGGCATGGTAAGCTAAAGGAAGCTATCCAGGTCTTTGAGGGGTGTTTAGATAGAGATATCGTGTCGTGGAATGCTATATTTGATGGTTTCTTGAAGCTTAGCAGCGGATATATACCTGATTTCTGGCGTCGGATGATCGTTGAAGGGATAAAACCAGATGCATTCACTTTTGCTACTGTTCTAACCGGGATGGCCCAGCTATCTAATCTTGAAACAGGACTGCAAGTTCATGCCCTCCTCATCAAATCCGGACATGGGAGTGAGAGATGTGTTGGTAATGCTTTGGTCGACATGTACTTAAAAAGTCGAAAACTAAAACAAGGTTTTGCAGCATTTGAGGAGATCCCATCAAAGGATGTCTGTTCTTGGACACAAATAGCAGCAGGTTGTCTGAACTGTGGCGAAGCAATGGAGGCGCTGAGAGTGATCGGAGAAATGAGGAGGGCCGGGATCAGGCCTAATAAGTTCACTCTGGCAACGGGGCTTAATGCGTGTGCCAGCTTGTCAAGCCTTGATGACGGGCGGAGAATCCATGCCCTGATGGCTAAACTAGGGGATGAAGAAGTCGATGTCTGCGTAGAGAATGCGTTGCTGGACATGTATGCTAAAGGTGGGTGCATGGATGGTGCGTTGAGGGTGTTCGTCTCCATGAGAGAACGCTCGGTTGTCTCATGGACGACGATGATAATGGGGTACGCGCAGAATGGGGAGGCCATGGAAGCTCTCGAAGTTTTTGAAGAGATGAGGGTGCGAGGAGAGAAGCCTAATAACATAACCCTCATCTGCGTGCTGTATGCGTGCAGCCAAGGCGGGTATATCGAAAGAGGGCTCAAGTATTTCTCGTCGATGACACGAGAATACGGCGTTGTGCCAACGGAGGATCACTACGTCTGTGTGGTGAATCTGCTCGGTCGCGCGGGGCGCATCAAGGAAGCGGAGGAGCTCATCCAAAGCATCCCATTTGAGCCGAGTGCTCTCGTGTGGAAGACGTTGCTCGGAGCTTGCCGTCTCCACGGGGACATCGAGACAGCCAAACGGGCGGCAGAAGGAGCGTTGGCCATCGATGGGAACGATCATTCGACATATGTTTTGTTGTCGAATACATTTGCCGATTTTGAGGATTGGAGCAGTTCAAGAACATTGAGACAATGGTTGGAGAATAGGGATATCAAGAAAATGCCCGGTTCAAGTTGGCTTGCTTGAGATCAATAGAGGTTAGGGATAGCTAATACGGATTAAATTCGTGAGACGAATACATTAGCATACGTTTTAGCGGGACAAAAATTATTGTCAAAGTTCAATCCTTTTCGAATTTTTGGTAAGATAAAAAAAAATCTTCTCTCTCTCTCACACGCGCGCGCACACACACTTTGCTGATTCTCAGTGCGAAAAACTCAGTAAATGTGAAACAAAACAAGATCTTAAGCAAATTTTATTGCACGGGATGCAAAATATCCAATTGTTCAATAATGGTAGAATGATCTTGATAGTAGTAAACAGTAATAGCTTTCATGAAATTCTGGCCTTTTCAATTAGAGGAGTTGAGATGAACTAAAACAAGATTTACTCAAAACAAATCCAGCTAGAATTCATATTTTCGTGTATGTATTCATATTTTCGTGTATGTATTCGATATTCGTTTATAAATTCATGTGTGTATTCATGTATTCGTGTATGGATTTATGTATTCATGTATGATTCAATGTTATTCGTGTATATATTCATGTATAGTTGATGTATTCGTGTATTCATGTATATATTCACAAAAATAAGGTTAAGCATGGCATTTTGGTAAAAGTGGTTAGAATTTATCTTTTAAAAATTAGTGGTTAGAATTTATTTTTGTTTTTCTAAAATGGTTATTTTAAGTTTTCGCCCATTTAATTTTCTATATAATATACCATGTATTCAATCGATTCGGGGCCCGACCGAAAGAATTTCGCCAAAACCGAACCGCGAACTGGGTACCCGCCCGGTAACGAGTCGGGTACGGATTATCCAGAAATTTGTTTTCCAAACAAGCACCGAAATGATTATCAAAGATTCATATTTGAATTTTGAGCCTCATTTGTTGCAATGGATACAAAAATAAATACATGAGCCTCACTAATCGGACATCCGTTAATTTTCATTGAGAAAACTGTTAACTCTTCATCCAAACTCCTCAATATGAATAACAACATGATATTTCTCTCTCAGTATTGATATTGGGACAATAGTTGTTCGGACAACGGTGGTATATTCATAATTAAATACTCTTTCAATTTTTTTCAATAATTAATATAATTAGTGTTTTGTTTATAACACTCTTTTTCACTTAATTGTATATTAATTTTTAATATTAATTAAAATAAATTAATATCATGCACAAATTTTTGAAATTCAAAATATTAATTGAATTTAAAGATTAACTTATAATTAGGTGGAAAAGAGTTATAGATAAAATGCTAATTACATTAATTATTAAAAAATTTAAAAATTATTTAATAACGAATATTATATTATCGTCCGGACAACTATAGTCCAAATGTATTTATTCTCCTCTCTAATACTTTGAACATTTTTGCTAGCGTGATGACCTCGTCTTGAGCTAGCATATCTAATCTTGTTTATGAAATATTACACGTAGCGTGTGTACCAAACAAAATTTCCAAAACAAGAGAAAAGGAGAAAAAAGAGAGAGATGAAATATGAATTAAGAAATTGGAAATGACGACGCCGTCCCTCATCAGGCTGCTTACTGAAACTCGAGACTCTTGAGAGAGAGAGAGAGAGAGAGAGAGAGAGTTGAACGCCTTTTTTTCAATTCAATCCTTTGATTTTGATAGCGCGGAAGCTCAACACTAACCAAGGCAAAGCAGAAAAAGAGAAGGAGAAGATGCTGGAGAAAATCGGGTTGCCTCCAAAGCCGTCGCTGAGGGGGAATACTTGGGTGGTTGACGCCTCACATTGCCAAGGATGTTCCTCACAGTTCACTTTCATCAATCGCAAGGTCCGTCAATTTACGCTCCTCTTCTTTCACTGATTTATTCCATTGCTTTCAGATCTTGATTTCTATTGTTTCTTCCAAAAAACCCCTCTCCTTAAATTTATTGGTTCTTGAGATTTTGTTACTCGGTCAATTCAATTTTGTATGCGTGATTTCCGTCCTGTTTTGTATCCATACTCTTTACATTGAATTGCATATGTTTTGATGGACTCGGTCGAAGTTGTGATCTTTGGCGTGTTAAACATGATGGGCCAGTTAATCTTAATCCCAGTTTTGGAGTTATCATAAAGATTAAAAAGTAGTTATATAATTTGTAAATATACCTGCAATTTCCTCTTCTTAAGCTTTTGCACTATACTTGTGAATTGCGTATTCATTTAAATACTACTAATTTTTTTACCACTGAAGCTTTGCTCAAGTGAATGTGACCTCAAAAGAGAGGATAAAGCTTTAGTCCATTGATTTCTTGAGGGAAATATAATAAGATTTGTTCGGGTTGTGATTTGATTTCAATTAATGCCGTTAGTTTTCCAGAATGATAGAATTCAAGCTGTCATTTGTTGTGATGAATTCTAATCAAAGGGTAAGGAAAGAATCTCAAATTTCCTCTTTCAGCAATTAAAATTGGGAATCTACACACGTTATGGATGCAATATAGCCCTAAACTCTTCTGCATGTTTCAGCTTCTATGTGCTATCAAAGGACTTTTTACGCGGTGAAACTCATACCATGGGTGACTGTTTGCATTGATACAACATTGATATTCATACAATATAATGTATTCTCGTCTGTCCAATTTTGCTTGTAGAAGATATCTAGAGTTGTCTCATGGTTACTTTTTGGTGTCCTGGATGGATTTCCAGCACCATTGCCGCAGGTGTGGAGGCATATTTTGTGGCAGCTGTTCCCAGCAAAGGATGGTATTACGTGGACAAGGTGACTCACCTGTGCGTATATGTGAACCATGCAAAAAGCTAGAAGAGGCTGCTCGATTCGAAATGAGATATGGACATAAAAATAAGTCTTCTAAAGGTACTCAAAAAAATATTGTTCTGAGTTCTCATGGTCCATCCTCGTTTATTTTTAGTGGTGGTTCATCCTCATTTTATGTGTTCTGTTAACTTGTTTTGCCTGTGTGTTGCTTTCGTAGACTTAAGTTCTAACATCTCCTGTTGAGCTATGTTAACTATGAATTAGGTCGCATTTGGCCCACATAGGACATTGTTTCTTGAATGAACTGTGATTAGCTAACTAATAATATTTATAATGCTTCAAATCGGGTCAAAGACACTGCACAGAGAACAATATTGGATTTGCTGATTGACTTACGTAGGAACTGCATGTTTTATTCGGAATAGTTTTTTTTTGGAACAGTCACTACTACTGAACAGTGAACACTAGATTACCTTATCAACGTTCAATCTATAACATATGAGTGCGTTTTTTGTAATGATAATGAACCTTTTGAAATGAAATATATATATATATATATATATATATATATATATATTTTTGAGGACTATTTTGGGAGTATTTAAGACTTCACAGTCACAGAAATACATACACACAAAGTTATATTTTACTATTTTGTGCAGAAATTTATATCATTTTGACTTAGATTAAACTATTTGCAGGTGGTTCTAAGAATCCTTCAAAGAAAGATGAAGAGATTTTGAATGAGATTCTTGGTAATGAGAATGCGCATTCCTCTTCACAAACAAACGGCGCATCATCTTCGAACATTTCAGAAGTGGCTATGCAGGTCAATGGAGCAGATGCAGTTAGAAATCCCTCCGTCGATGATAAGTCTACTGACATGTTGACAGAGGCAGGATCTGCTACCCCAGAAGATCTGCGTCAGCAAGCTTTGCTTGAAAAACAAAAGTACAGAACTTTGAAAGCCGAAGGAAAACCTGAAGAGGCCTTAAAAGCTTTTAAGAAGGGGAAAGAGCTCGAAAGGCAAGCTGCAGCATTGGTGTTAGCTTTGCGAAAAAATAGTAAAAAGGCTGTGTCATCAAGCTATGTAGATGATATTCAAGAAAACAAAGATGATGCTAAAGCAGCTGGTCCTAAAAGGAAGTTCCCATCTCAGAAGAGTAAAGGAACAGATGATGTTTCTGCTGAACTCAAAGAATTGGGATGGTCGGATGGAGATCTCCATGATGCAGAAAAAAAGCCAGCAACCATGTCCTTGGAGGGCGAACTTATTTCGCTTCTCAGGGAAGTCTCTCAGAAACCTGATAAAGAGAAGCACACTGTCAGCACCGATAAGTCTAAGGTTATCGCGCATAAGAAAAGGGCTCTTGAGCTAAAACGAGCTGGGAATGTTGTAGAGGCCAAGGAAGAACTAAAGAGAGCGAAAGTTCTCGAGAGAAAAATAGAGGAAGAGGAGCTTCTGGGTGGGTCTGACGATTCTGATGATGAACTTTCTTCACTAATACAAAGTATGGATGCTGATGAGCGTGCTGATTTCTCGGGAGCATATAAATCTAATATGAATTTGGATTTCAATCAGTTGATTGGAATGGCTGATGATATTGCCTTAGATGGTAATTTTGACATCACGGATGAAGACATGAATGATCCAGAAATGTCGTCTGCTTTGAAATCATTAGGTTGGGAAGAAGACGCTGCGGATTTTGAGGACCTTGGCAGACAGGTGGCATCACCTCAGAGGGATTCGTTATTAACTGAGATTCAGTCTTTGAAGAGAGAAGCTCTGAATCAGAAACGAGCAGGCAACACAGCAGATGCATTGGCACTTCTGAGGAAAGCTAAACTACTCGAAAAGGAACTTGAGAATTCTGAAGCTACTGAGGGTTCTGCTATACCTCATAAAGGTGTACCTTTAGAATCTATCGAAGAATCATCATTTTCCAGAAAGGCAAGTGCGAATGATGCAGGTCCTAAATCAGCTCCGAAGAGTAAACTTATGATTCAGAAAGAACTCATTGCCCTGAAAAAGAAGGCTTTAGCACTCAGAAGGGAAGGTAGAGTAGACGAGTCGGATGAAGAATTAAGAAAGGCAAAGGATCTTGAGGAGCAGCTTGAAGATATGAACAAAGCTCCCTCTTTAAAGCAGCCCAGTATTGACAACAAGCAGAGTTACAACATACATGCTACTCCGGGTAATGAAGAGGAAGAGGAAGTGACGGATCAAGATTTGCACGATCCATCTTATATGTCTCTATTGAAGAACTTGGGCTGGGAAGATGAGGATAATGCAGATGAAGCATCGACTTTACAAGAAAATAACCGGTCCCAGAAGAATGTTGCTGGCCCCTTTATCACCCAACCTGCTGTTGATTTTGAAGCGAAGATACCTAAGAAAAGTAAGAGTGAAATTCAGAGGGAACTATTATCTTTGAAAAGAAAAGCACTTACTCTGAGACGCCAAGGAGAGGTTGAGGAGGCTGAGGAAGTGCTGAACAAGGCCAGATTATTGGAGGCACAGTTGAATGAGTCTGAAGAACCAATCAGAACAGACGATTCTTTTGAAAATAACAAAGGGATCGCATTCAGTGATGCTCTTCGTGATACCACATCTTCTTTTCAGGTAGATCCACATATCAGCAAAGCTAAAGATTCAGAAAAGCAAATCAAAGAAGAGACAAGACTAGAGAAACGGGATAAAATGCCGCATGAGAATGAGAAGCCGCAAGAATTGCACGCCTCTCAGCCGACTGTTTCTCAGCCACATTCAGGTTCCCTCCAACAAGAAATCCTTGCTCACAAGAGGAAGGCACTTGCCTTGAAGAGAGAGGGAAAATTAGCCGAAGCTAAGGAGGAGCTTCGGCAGGCAAAGCTCTTGGAGAAGCACGTGGAGGAAACGCCTCAAATGACCACCAACTCCAGTGACACATCAGTATCTGATGTCTCGTCTGTGGACAAGGAGGCCAGTCCTAGTTCAGTCTCTAAACCATTGTCGAGTCGTGAAAAATTCAAACTACAGCAGCAGTCACTCGGCCACAAGCGTCAAGCGCTTAAGCTGAGAAGGGAAGGTAAGACAGCAGAAGCAGAGGCTGAATTTGAGCTGGCGAAAGCTCTAGAATCTAGGTTGCAAGAGTCGGACCCTCATGATTCTGCCGAACAAGCAGATGATGTCAGCATTGAGGATTTTCTCGATCCTCAGCTCTTATCCGCATTGCAATCAATTGGGTTGGATGACGGGCAAGCTAAATCCAAGGCGGTAGAAAGAGCAGAGCCAGCCAAGATCGACATGGATGGTGATACAGAGAGAGCGCAACTGGTGGAACAAATTAAGGGTGAGAAAGTGAAGGCGGTGAACTTAAAACGCACTGGCAAGCAGGCAGAGGCCTTGGATGCCCTGCGACGAGCTAAGCTTTATGAAAAGAGGTTACAGTCTCTAACTTGAAAATGATGATGATGCAGTTTTGAGCTTTTTTGCCATGTCTGTGGGTCTTCTGAGCTCATGCTCTGAGCTCTACGGCTCTAAACTTGGAAATGTGCAGGATTTTTGAGGTAATAATTAATGTGATGGGATATTGGGTTTGGACTGTATTATACATTCAATCTTGAGAGTAACATTATATGCAATCGTGCTTAAGCAATGTACAGTACGTTAATTGTGATGCGTGTGAAGTTGTTTAATTATATAATCAACATTTACTACTAATTAATAATGATTTCCTTGCATTGATCAGCTGTAGAACAAATGGAGTACTATTATAAGTACTCATACGCAATTCTCAAAAGGTTGCTGGAGCTTTAGCCTCAGCCTCAGCTTTGTTTCTTTACCGTTCATGAAACAAAGTCCTATTTGATGTTGGACACGTAAATTAAGAAAACTTGTAGAGTTGGTGTGAGTGGTATTAAATTGTGTTTAAGGATAGTGTTAATGACACTCTTCTTAACTTTCTTAATCTTTCATTAGAAAAAGCTGCCTAAATTAAAATCCAAAAAGCAAAACGACACAACAATGATAAAATAGACAACATTTGAACAGATGTATTAACTTGAACATATTTTTCTGTGGTTTAACTTGAACATGTGACTCGAACCTACAATGTACAGGTTGGAGGGAATCGAAGCGTCTAATTACCAGCATTTCTCTATTTTATGTTCCTAATATCTCACAAATTACTTGTAATTATCGAGATCATTAAATCTATAAAAATTATACTATAAAATCAAAATAGTATGACTCAGAATAATATTTGCCCTTGTTACTAGAAAGATGCATGCTAACGTGCTCAAGAAAAAAGAAAAGAAAAGAAAGAAAGATGCATTCTAACTTTATTCTTTAATAGTAGGAGATACTTTGCTTTTCACACTAGCTTGTGCCCAAATACTAACTTTAGATGAGGAATACAATAATATAAGTAGGAATTCATGCATATGCACAGAATAGAATGTGGGTTAATAATAATAATAGTAGTAGTAGTAGTAGTAGTAGTAGTAGTATATATTTAATTGTGTGCAGGTAGGGTAGATCGATCCTAGTTAATAATGGATTTAGAAGAAGAGGGGAGGTTGAAAGTGAATTTGTTCAAACTGAGCATGCAGAAGAAATGGGAAAAGGTGGCGGAAGTGTACAAGAGGAAGCCAATGAGTAGCCGTTTTATTCTGACGTCGACTGGGGAGACAGCTCTGCACGTGGCTCTTTTGGGTGGTGGTGGTGGTGGTGGTGGTGATGACAATTATATTCACGTGAAGGAGATGGTGATGTGGGGGGATGAAGGTCAGCTGGCCGTACAGAACGGCAAGGGAGACACACCTCCCCATCGCTTCAACTCGCCCTCATCTCATCTCCATTCGCAATCACCAAGGCGAGACCCCTTTGTTCGTCGCCACCAACCTCCACGCCATTCGTTCCCTCCGTCCTCTTCACCACACTCATTATAGTGACGATGTTTCCTTGATGCGGAGGAACGATGGATCTACCCCTCTGCACGCCGCCATTTCACTCCAAAACTTTGGTATGTATTCCCCCCTCCCCCCTACTTTTTTTTTTCTTTTTGATGTCGTGGGACCTGTAATCGCTATCTTCGGTGTATATTGGGTAAACCCTTGTCTCTTGCAGTAGCCTGCAAATCACAGGGTAGGTAAACTACACTTTTCAAGTACAGATCCTGAACTATATGTTGTTTATAATTTCTAACTAGAGAATATTGGGTCATATAGCCAAAATGAGCATTAAAACATAATATTTAATTAGATTCACCCACTTCATAATTATAAAATATGGTCGCTATTTGCAATTTGGGGCAAAAATACCATTAACGAAGGGCGTGCGGGTATTGGGTCAGGACGCGGACAGGTCACGTCAATTTGAACGGTTACCAGGATTGTGATACAATTGATACAAATTTAGTCTTATTAGTCTCAAATATTCCAAATTCAGTTCGTTTTGCTGTTTTTTTCTGATTTTTTTGAATTAATAAATCCCCAATTAATTAAGGTTTAGGATTTAGGTTTAGTAATCCTCAATTAGAGTTTATTTCAATCCAATTAGGGTCTATTTCAATCCAGTTAAGGTTTAGGGTTTAGGTTTATTAGTTTCCAATTAGGATTTATTATTGTGGTACATTTGATACAATTTTAATCTTATTGGTGCCAGTTGTTCAAAATTTGGTACAATGGGGACGAACGGTCTAATTAGTCCCAATTGTGCCAAATTATGGTTGTGGTACAATTGGAACAAATGAAATCCATTTGTACCAATAATACCAAATCGCGAACAACTAACCAAAAGACACGCAACATAAATAACTCTGGCGAATGACGGCGAGACTTCACATAGAATTGATCGGAATTAACTTTCTAAGGTGATAAACGGAACATAAAAACATTTAAATCACTAGAAAGGGAGCATCGATTGATGAAAGAAGAAAGTTTTTTTTGCTAATGCAAGTTGGCACGAACGACTCTCATTCGTGCCAAATGTACTAGATGTACCAAATCAACCTGAAGCCGCCTGCGCCCTCCTTATTAAGGGTAAATCCATCCTAAATTGAAAGTAGTGGTCAAAATTTATAATTATAAAGAGGATAAACCAAATATTATGTTTTAATCCCCATTATAACTATTTAAAAAGTTGTCTCTTCCAACAATGTTTTCGTTCACTAGATATAATGTGATAAGCTATTGTATTTTTATAATTAATTTTTTAAAGACCATAATATATATAATGCTCAAAATATTACATCATTATCAATAAAGTAGTGGAAATTGAAAACAACTGCTAATAAATAAGTAAATAACGACAAATTCATTATGTTCACGATATAGTTGTCACTTTTGTCATTTAAGTCCGTCCATGAAATAGTTATCACTTTCATTTATAGATTTACAGTAGTATGGTCCACATAATACATTAATATATTTAATCTTATATTAATTTCTCACATCTAATGTGGGATCCTTACTCCACTTAAATCAATACTCACTAGTATTATCCACTACTACCAACCATTTTTTTAAAATTCGTCTCATCCACAATGTGACAATCATATCATGAACGAAGGGAGTAGTATTTGATAATTTCAATTATTTTAATTAATTGATACAATATAACAATTATTATGATAGGTATATTTCTTGTGGCGTGAATCAAGGATGCGATTAATTAGGATTTTTCGCTAGCCCAAATGAACCCTCAATTGAATATTCATCTAATATTTAAAAGAGAAAATATTTAAAAAGGAAGTATTATTTGGACCGTAGATTATACTTATATCAATGTTGTAGATTGGTGTCTTGTTGCCACACCTAATCGTATCCCTATATATATATATATATATGTTAATAAATTAATAGTATGTAATTAGTGAAGTGCAGAATTAGGTGAGGAGATAATCCAAGAGTATCCGGGACTGCGGGGTGAAGAATGAGGAGGGAGAATCCCCTCTCTATGTTGTTGCCTCCAAGTCGAGTGTATTCCTTATGCATCAATTTGGGCTTACGAGCTACCTAATTAATATATCGATACTCATACTATATACTTATATGATTAGGTTTATTTGTTGATAAGCTGAAGAAGAAGAAGAAGCAACACACGGAATTCGCTGCAGACTGCTGCTGTACGCCTCTACCCCTATCATCATCATCTTTAATTTAATTAATCAACATCACACATAGATATATAATACCATGATTGTAAAATCTTAATTTGTTTGCATGCAGCAGAAGGATGTTTTCCTACCATCAACACATGCATGCATGAGACGACCAGTTTTGTTTACACGACTTGTCTTCAATTCGCAAACAAGGCAATCTTAGCTGTTCCCGGAGCTGCTGGTAACTATTATATATATTTTAATTTTCAAATAATCTAGTACTCCCCCCGTCCCACTCAACAAGTCCCATTTGGGATATGCAGGTAGATTAAGAAAAAGAGGGTTAGAGTATGATTAAGAAACTATTTTATTGTTGATGTTAAAGTGGGCTGAGTGAAAAAATATTGTACAATAAAGTAAATAACAGTGTTCACGTGTAATATGACATAAAGTGAGTTTTTGTGTGTTAATCTTTGCCGAATAAGGAAATGATACTTGTTGAATGGGACACCAAAAATGACAAAATGAGACTTATTGAACGGGACAGAGGGAGTATCTTTTTATATGCTTCCCCGCCGTTTTTGGAGTTGCTGTCAAATAGCCAATTGTGTACGGCACCGTGTTTTTCTTTAACTAACTAGCGTGCTACCCGTCGATTTCGACGGGGATTGACACTATGTTATTAAATGTACCAATTGTATAAAAGGAAAAGTTTTGGTAGTTTTTTTTATTTTTTTATTTTATTCACAAGGATATTATTGAAAAGTTGAATTCATGCTGTTGAGAAGTGTTTTCGACAATGATATCTTCATTCATTAGTACATCAAAATAAATAACTGTCATTTTAAGATTAGTCATGCATAAGTAAGTCCAAAAGAAATATTTTCTAAAACAATACCATATTAAAACAATACCATTCTTACAAAAGTAACTCCTTTTTCATTGAATATCCCCATGTTGTACCGATTCTAAAATAGCTGCAAGAAATCAAATGTTTTAGTTTTGCAAGTTTATTAAATATATTGAATTTGAAAATTTAAAATTAACTCTGCACTTACCTCATAGCTTGTCGAAGATTTCACTGTACACAACATTAGTTGTTGAGTTTTGTGTCTAACCATTCTCGCCATATGCTAATATTTTGAGTCCTTTTTTGCTTGTAACTCTTGATATTGCAACATACAACTAACCATGACTATACAGGTTTGGGAAGGTATAGTCCTACGTTCGAAAGCGACTGTCTCTGGCTCTTGTTGATCGTCATAGCAAAACAAATGTTTAAGGAAAATTGCCTCCTTTGGAATCGGATGGAAAATTTAGTGAAATCAGATGGACTCATAACCATTCTTGCAATTGGAAATTTTTTTCCTGCATTTTTTCCTGAAATCAATTGAGCTTCAATTACTCGGTCCCCAAGCTTAGTAATTATCATTCTGGTGCCATTGCAGAGCTCATTAGCTGGATTGATATTTCTAAGAAGCATGACGATGCACCCCTCCTTCAATTTGATTTCGTGACTCGGCAAACCTGAACAATTTATCGAGTTAAGATTTTCAACCGAGAATACTTCATCATCGAGGTCAACCTCTCCATCTGATTTGCAAAGATTGTCTGAACTAAGGTATACCCTTTCTTCAACATGAATTAATGACATGACATAATCATTAATTGTGTCAACCATATCATTTCTTGGGGCTAAAATAGCTCTACTCTTAAAAATTTCTAGATTTCCCGGCACATCCTTTTTGCAATTGTACGTGCTTTCCACAATGGTTGCAATAGGATCAGCTGCGTCTCGTATAAGAATATCGCTGACAATTTTACATTTGCTTCTCCGTCGCCAACAGCCTCCCCAACAATACCGTCACCGACATTAAAAATCCAATCAGCAAATTCTCTGATCTCATCAGCGTTAGTTCCATAAGCATTTCCCTGATATAAAATAGAACATTATAAAACTAATTCCAAAGTTTGTTACTGAAAGTTAGTCAATATAATAAAATAGTTAATAGTTGTAGTTTAATTATCATTTAAAAAAAAAGATAAGCGACTCCTAAAGCAAATTGCAATGGCATTTCTTCCATGTTGAACATTTCTTTATTCTAGCATTAATTGTATACCGTATTTTGTTGATTCTCAGCAACTTCTATTATTATTATTATTATTATTATTATTATTATTATTATTATTATTATTATTATTATTATTATTATTCTTGGTTAATTTAAGAACTTCGCATGAATTTCAAAGTTTAGATGAACTTATTGACGCATGCACAATATCATGCCGACTCCCTTTAGGAATGACAGGTAGAATCTGCCTGAAGTCGCCCCCTAGAACTACAACCAAACCACCAAATGGTTTGTCAGAACGCATAACATCCCTTAAGCTTCTATCGAGGGCTTCAAAGCAATATCTATGCATCATTGGTGCCTCATCCCAAATAATAAGTTTTGTTTTCTTGAGCAATCTGGTTAGATCACTATCTGGTTTAATCTTACCACACGTGGAGTTCTCGTGACATTCTAATGGTATGCCAAATCTAGAGTGTGCAGTCCTACCTCTAGGAAGTAGCAGCGAAGCTATACCGCTCGATGCTACAGGAAGTACGATATCACCTCTCCCACGTAAGGCTGAACATAGAGTATTCCAAATGTATGTCTTTCCTGTACCACCATATCCGTAGAGAAAGAAAAATCCACCATGACCGCTGTCAACTGTGGTCATTATCTTGTCATAAACTGACCTCTGCTCATGTGTCAAAGATGGATATAGTTTAGCATGTTGTGCTTTCATTTCTTGAACGTTGTATGAGGTCTCTTCCAATATAAGGAGATTTTCAGTATCTGATGTGACAACTTCATTTGGTTGTGGCATTCCAGAAAAGTTACTTAAACTGGTGGAATTGGCTGCCAATAACTTTTCAATTTCAACCAAAGTTAAGTCGTATAGTTGTTCATATATAAGCTGCAAATTTGTACATAAAGATGTAAAATATATACACTTAACTAATAAATATATTCATAATGATCGAGGAAGATGCAAAATAATTTCACAATAAATTAAGAATAATTTCATAATAAATCAAGGTGAAAACGTTATAAATTGAACTTTATGTGGCAAGATATGCATTATGATATGAACAAATGTATCAAAAGACTAAACATGCAAAATAATTGAAAATAAGTATCTATGACCAAGTCATAAGGCAGACACACAGATGATTTTGATCATAGAGAGCAAGGTACAGCTGCATAAACGTGTTACTACATGATTATTGAATTATAATGTTCATAAACTATAGACAGATTCTAGAGTTCAGCCTCCACACCTCGATTCCAGCCACCACAAATATGCTTTGTATGAAGATTCTTATAACTTACAATTGTTTTCTCCTTAACAGTTATGACAATTACTCATGCTATATATCTACAATATTCATAATATGAAATTTATGTTAAAAATTAATCTATGTAAAATTAATTATTATTTTAATATAATTTTGAAACGAATTGAAACAATTATTCTTCATAAATAAATACATAAAATTTCATAAATAAATAGATAAAATTATCTGGTTTATTAGTCTTCCTTTTCATGTAAAGGATGTCGTCTGACAACAATCGCCAAGTTTGTTTCCAAACATTCTCAAGCATTGACATACTATTTGAAATTAGCAATGTCGTGAAGTGCCTTCTTAAGTAAGCTCATGATCCCCAAAACTTGCTTCAATAATTCCTTCAATGTACTCCTTGTCATCGTGTAACAAACCTAATGCGTAGCATGCTTCCTTGTAACTCTCTTTCAATTCTCCATTCACCATGCGAAAATCCTTGTGACACGTGGCGTCTCTGACATGATTCAATAATATTCTAAGATAGTACATATCTCCAGCAGATGGAGGAACATGGAAGAGGCGTAAACGAATCGAATCGAAGCGAATAGTGGTGTATTCGATTAAGATTCGTGATATTATTTACATATTCGAATCGGTTTCGAATATTTTTTTTTATTCGTATTCGATTCAAAATGATATTCACGAATATCAATTCGAATCGATTATTCGGTTTATTTTTTTGAGCTGATTGTAAACATAGTATTAGATTATTCGATTCGAAATGATACACTATTTGATTCACAATTTTGAAGGAAAATTTCTTAAATAATATTTCACCTAAGAAACAATAAACACTAAATTCAATAACAAATGTTATATCCGATACATTTGCCTAATAAATACTGAATAATAAATTCCAAAAACATAGATAGTGGTAAAAGAAAAAAAGGTAGGTTATATTGTTTCATAAATAGGTTATTATTTTTTATTTTACTTTGGTTTTAGTTTAATTTTTAAATATATACACACACACACACACACATATATATATATATATTATATTCCGAATTGAATATTTTCGAATATCGAATCGAATATCATGATTTTGAATTCGTATTCATTAACTAACCGAATCAAAAAAAGTATTCGTATGTGTATTCGAATCATAAATTTTCGAATTCGAATATCACAAATCCGAATCGAATACTGAATCGAGCCGAAATTATTCGGTTCATATACAACCCTAGGTTAAACCAATCGGTCAAATTTACACAAAAATTTGTAAGCAACGGTTTCACGATGAGATGGATTGAATCCGAACATATATGCATGCAATGATATATTTGTAATTCATAATTATATGGATTAAATATATTAGTCGTGAGTTGAACGATAACACTCACAGTTTAGCCAAATCAGATGCACTTCATGTTGAGACGAACCCCCTCACTTTGTGGAGGGTCTTCTCCGTATTTCATATTCCTTTCATTAATAAAAAGTTCTCTTTTGATAAAACAAAATTACATGTATCTCACTAAATATGTGTTTGAGTCCGAATCTTTAACCCATCCTATATTGTATCACAAGAAACATTACAAGCAATACATACATTGACAGAAATAGAGTCATAATGAAGATATACTCTCAAGGTAAGGAACATACACATATATAGTTGTATTAATCGATATGTACACTTAGAATAAGTGATCAACTATACATGACTCTAACCTCATCAGACAGATCTCCTGCTTCATCTAGAAGCTACTCTTCATGATCTTCGTCTTCGCCATCGATCCCAACCCAACCGATGAACGAGAAGAGGAATTCCTTGAAGCTAACTTTCCCATTCTTATCCCAGTCCATTTCCTCTGCATAAGTAACAATGCCATTGTTAAAAGACCAACAACTCCTCCTGCTAGTACCTCATGATAAATTATGCCACTTTCGTTATGGGAAAGACAATATTGAAATATCAAAGAACAAAGGACGATGGTATATAACTGAAACGGCTTCGTGTGATGTGTGAGGGCGATTTCTCCTTAGGAGAAGCCTCGTTCAGGGCCTTGACGACGTCCTTCTTCTTCAGCTTCCCATCTCCGTTTTTATCAAGAAACAAGAACACTCCAATTATTGTGTCCAAGGTGGCTTCAATCTGAGGACAACACATCTTCAGCTTCTGCACAACGAGACAAAATCAGATATGACAGAATCGACGTATATATGCAAAGACTCCATAAAGGCAACATGAAAACGAGGTTATACCGTGTCTGTGAGGAGATAAATGAGACATACAAGAACTATAAACTCTTTAAACTGTATTCCTTCCTTTTCATCAATGTCACAGTAGCCAAACAGATCATCAATATCCTCATCAGTGATGTTAAACTCGAGTGCACGTAAACATTTCTTCATCTCTTCGTTGCTGACAGTACCGTTTAAGTCTACATCTATACGAACACAAAAATGCAGGTGAAATGACCCATCATAAGAAAATGTCCCTTTCTGTGGAAACAAAACAGAGATTTTTTTTTTTTTTTTTTTTTCTTCAAAGGATTTCAAGACTCACCATACTGCTCGAATATGCCCCTAATATCTTTCAATCCCTCTCTGAACTGTGGAAATTTCATGATTATGCTATCGATTGATTTGAAACTGATATTCCTCGATGGATTTCTCTTGATCTCCATCATTTTCTTCTCAAGCATCATGTCTAGTCTCTTGTTTTTCTTTGGCAACATAGAACAACAGAGTATGTTGTGTAACTTGTCGTATAACGACTTAAAGGACGATTGAGATGCACCTTAAAGGATAAACGTATGAGATTTCACGTTCGAATGTGTTAAGAGCATCCTTTCTAACATTAAATATAAAGACCGCTCCATGGTGGACTTGAACTTGAGACCTTCGATCTCAGGCATTAACCACACACACACCAAGCTACAAGACTCGTGCTTCGTCTTAACAAACATGTATCTACCATTTGTGGCAACACCTTTTGTACTTATGGAAAAGGTAAAAAAACAATATTTGCTACATAAATAGTCATCCTACATATAGACTATGATCAATCTTTAACCAATTCTACTATATGTGATTAACAAAAGGGTTCAAACTGATAACTAAGAACAATTTACACCCTAAAATCAACATTTGCTTAGAATTTAGTAGACTTAACATGGATATATGTTGCTAATCTATAAATCTTACACTATTTAGCAGTTTAAATACCATAATCTCCCACCATTTACACTAAAATCTATGAAGAATTTCAAAACCCTTGCATCCTTAATCTTCAAATAATTCACATTTCTTGATTAATAAATTAATTAAAAGACAGAGATATTATCAAACTTTCCAAATTAATAATGAAAGGATAAAAACCACAATATTTTTTTTGCAGAGACTTTACCTTGTGGATCTTTCATGGCTTTGAGAGAAAATTCCTGAGTAAGCATACACAAAAGCAAAGAGAAAATTGCAGAAGCAGATATATAAGAATAAAAGAAGCCTTTTTATTTTTTTAATTATTTGAGAATATAAGAATAAAAGGAGCTTAAAGGATGGGATTGGGTAAAAGAAAAGTAAAGTAGAAATGTGGAATTCTTCTATGGAATAATAGTTTTGGAATTAGAATATCTGAAATTGTTCTTTTATTTCTATTCTTCTCTTTTCTTTCTCAAGTGCAAATTTAATAATGGCTTTCACTGAAAATCCACTTAGTTTGTCTCTCTCAAATTGGGAAATGCTAGCTGTCATAAATTCAAGCTTCTGTTGTTATGGGGCCCATTCTTCTCTATATAAACTTTTGTTAACTAAACATATGATCACATGTATATATGTATTGCTATCATTTATAAATTTCTCCTTATTAATTAATTTTCCTCCCAAGACAATATTAGGAGATATTGAACATGAAGAAGAAAATTTGGATTAGCTTAAAAAGGATATTGTTAGTGTAAAGGATTATGTAACAATAATATCGAAATAATGTATTATGATGTGTGTTTTTGGGATCATGATGTATGAGATTGTGGTCGACAATTTAGTGTATTAGACCTTGATATGTGATTGTAATGCTAGTGTTAATGTGTTAGACTCGTAGCCATTTCCATCGAAGTTCACTACTGTTGGTTGTACAAGTACAAATCCTTGAGCTTGTGTGGAAATTTATTGAGAATATCCTTCACTTCATGTGGAAATTCATTGTGGTTGAGACATGTGAATATCTTGCAGTTTATGTGGAAATTCATTTGGTTTAGACATGTAAATATCTTTCAATTCTATGGGGCTCTCTTCGCTTGCTCATTAAACTTTACTAGCCTTCCATAATTTGTTTTTTCTAATTCTTATCTAGTTTTGCAGGGTGTTGAACTGGGGAGAGAACTTTGGTGCCATTATTATTTCTTCTGGAGATATTTCAGTATTCAGTTTGCAGTTTGACAGAGGGGTGAGCATTCAGATTACGGATCGGATAATCCGAAATCCAAAATTCTCAAAAAATTGGATCCGATCCTAATCCGAAATCCGAACGAATCCGAACCGAACAAATCCGAAATCCGAACCATAATTTCGGATCCAATCCGAAAATCCGAAATCCTCCAAAAAAAAAATACAAAAAATCGAAATAATATGTAATTTATCCTTTCACAATATCAATATTGAACATTCATAAAATTGTAAGTTACCATTCATTTCATTCACTAAGTCAAACAAAATAAATATAAATATTTGACCATCCATAAAAAATAACACAACAGTTTCAAAATATCCATCAAATCAATGCTTCTCAAATATGAAATCAACAACATAAAAATAAAAATAAAAATAAACAACAACATAAATATAAAATTAGTTGATTATATATATAATAACTAATAATTAATAATATAAATAATAATATATTATATATATTTCGGATTTCGGATTTGTTCGGTTTTTAAAGATCCGATCCAATCCGAATCCGAAATCCAAAATCCGAATTTCTCAAAAAATTGGATCCAATTCAATCCAAAATCCGAACAAATCCGAACCAAATTTCAAATTTCGATTTGGTTCGATTTGGATTACTGGTGATGATTCCTTTCTTCTGTTTATTATGGGATGTGGTTTGCTCCTTTTGGTAAGTTTTTCTTAGTGAGATACTATTGCTAATTGTTGGTGTCTTCTTCCCTTTTCCTTTTTATTTTCATCGAAGAAGGGTGTTAATTTGTAGGT
The DNA here is from genome assembly GCA_029490685.1 of Schizonepeta tenuifolia. Classification (NCBI taxonomy): domain Eukaryota; kingdom Viridiplantae; phylum Streptophyta; class Magnoliopsida; order Lamiales; family Lamiaceae; genus Schizonepeta; species Schizonepeta tenuifolia. Next base: position 142,905,756 of record CM055955.1, on the reverse strand, counting down.
GGAATTAGATTATTTATTTTTTGCTGAAAATCAAATAATAATAACAGTAAGCTTGCAGTATAATTAAGATTGATGCTATTTATGTATATCCATCGATCTACCTATCAAATCTGAGATATTGATTGGTATTTTTAATCAAATTTTATCTCAGGACATTTCAATCCCTACACCTATTAATTAATTACTGAAAAACTTAGCAGATTTGTAGTGACAATAATTTCCTTCCCCACAGCTCATCAAATTTCTTGTTGCCTTTTGCCCCCTTCCTTTAGTTCTCAAGTTTGTAAGTTATTTATTTATGGTGTATTACTAGAGATATTTATCAACTCTTTCATTATGTAATTCATGAATTCATAATATGTGTTATTTGTGTTGTGTAAAATTCGGTTGGGACATGTTATTTCCCGTTTAAATATTGATATTTTATGTTATCTTGATAAATTAAATTTGAAGTGGAAGTATAAAAAAAAGGAAGCATATTTGATTCCTCAACACCTCGAGATTAGTTACTGGATATGAATTTTATACAAGAGGAACAAAATTGGTTGTTTGGATTACTAGGGTTCCAAGGTCATGACCACTTGATGAAATTTGACATTAGTGAATAAAATCAAATTGAGTTCTTTTCTTTTGGTTCTTGCTAAAGTGACATTTCATATCAGAATATATGGCAACTAAGAACATCCTGTGCCCACCGTGAAAGTGACAATAATCACGTGAATAGGCCAGATTTCAATCCTTGAGCCAATTAGATTTTAGTACAATTTAAATTTCAAACTCTGTATACACATATCCTCATTATATTACCTTTAAACCTCACCACCACAAATAAGATTTTTGTAACTAAAAACTCATAATTGAAACCTTGAAATTCGTGTCCACCGCCGCCTAGTAACCGAGTTTATGTTATGATGTCTTGATATTGACACATAAAAAATGCAACTTTGATTTTGTAAACTTACTTCACATGAAATACATTGGACATAATGAAAAAAATATGGCACATTATGTTATCTTGAATACCTTGACTGATTGCATAAATGCTTAAAATTTACTATGAAATTGAATATGTAGCTAGCTCATCGAAGAAAAATAATTTATGTTTGCTTTGAAAGCAACAAAGTTAAAGTAAATTTGTTTGATATCTTGAATCTGATTATACACTCTTTCCGTACCAGGCAAAAACACAAATTTAAGGCAAAATTTTGAATAATTTGATAAATTTATTTTTATTAATAGATTAATTATTACAAAAAAATACACACATATTTTATTTGTTTATTTAATTTGAAGAAGAAAAATAATTTAACTAGTAGTTAAAATAACTTGTGCTCAAGAAAATCGTCACCGTTATCATATAATGTTAATTTATGATGAAAATAGCAGTAGTAGGAAAACAAGAGAGAGAGAGACTGGATAAATGTCAAAGAAACAAATTCTTTAAGCCGAAAAAGCTCGATCATAAACTCAAAGAGAGTGAAATCTTGTTCTACAAGTCCTGAAATATCATCGTACAAAAAAGATTCGCAGAAGTTAAGAGCTCAGTTATTCAACGGCTAAGTAATCAGTGCGCCAACAGTAGCCAATTAAATTAAGCAGAAACAAACCATCTCTTTTCCAACAAACATAAGTCATATCATTTAAGATCCAACTTAATCAAACCAAGATCAAGCTACGGATGCCATGTGATGGATCAAGTCAATCACACGGTTGCTGCAATCAAATATACTCCCTCCGTATGCGAAAAAATGCCATACTTACCCCTTTTAAAGTGTACACCAAAAAATGCCTCATTCCATTTTATGGACTTATACACCCTAAGGAATCTCATCTATTTACACCCATTGCCATCACTTTTACTGCTGCATTTTAATTACCCATTTTTAATTAATGACTTAATCCTACTCTAATGGTCCACTAATTACCCCCATATCCCCGTCCAAAAATACCCACTACTCGGCATATTCATTTCATCCTCAAACCCTAAATCTATCCGCCTCCCTCCCCCTTCATTCTCTCTGCATCTTCGAACCCTAATCTATCGCTTCCCTCCCCCTTCATTCCATCAGCATCTTCGACATTCACCAAAATTTGAGGCTGAATCCCCTTTCTCTGAAAGCATTCTCTCTTAAATCCCCTCCGATGGCTCAGTTTCCTAAGGGATACATTCCCGTCTACTCGCCGGAGGAACCTCCGACCCCGATCGCAACCCACTTTTCACCGATCCCTACCTATAGTTGGGAGTCTGACGGCCCTGATACGACGGTGCCGGAGACTGAATTCACGATACTTCCATCTGCATCTGAGGTTGGATCCTCTGGTATCTCTGAATTCCATGGGAAATCTGAGAGCTTAGGGCCGGATTCAGAGGGATATTACCCACTCAGTGATGATTCACTCGAATCTGAGAGTATGGTGCCGACGACACCGATTACTCTGATCGGCGCAGATCCTGACTGCTATTTGCAGTCCGACGTGGAGCGAGATTACTTTAATGTAGTCTATGAGGTGTTCAAGCTTCAATCTTCTTCATCAATCGCTGACTATGAAACATGGGCGGCGGCCAACGCTGTCACTGTTGCCGATGACGAATCCCCTGTCTCTGAGGACTTACACTTGAGCAGTGATCCCAAAATTTGGCACCTGCAAGTCCTAGGGATGTTCTTCCCTAGTGTACTAACTCTTCTGTAATCAGGTGATTTCGTTCTTGGGCTTCTGCTGCTTGTAATTCTGATTTTGAACGGATTCTACATTTGATATTATGGGGGATGGCTGGTGATGCCTCTATTGTGCCATATTTTGTCTGATTTATGCATAAATATGGCCTGTTGTGATCTGATTCGTGCCTCTAATGTTGTGGGGGATGGCTGGTGATGCCTCTACTGTGCCATATGTGCTATGATTTATGCCTAAAGTTGCAATGTTGTGATCTGATTATGAACTGATACTACACTAGTTGCCTAGTTGCCTATTTGCATCAAATTTGGCCTATGTGCATCTTATTATTCTGATTAGAAACTGATACTACATCTGCCTAAATTTGGCCCATGTGCATCCTATTATACTGATTAGGAACTGATACTACATCTTATTTGATTGGATGATCCTATCCTATGAATGCCACCACTAGGATATTTGACCTAGTTTTGGAGGTTGCAATAGGATAGGCAATGAGTCAATGATGCAAAAAAACACTTCATTTCATACATGGCTGAGACTACAATGATTCACGAAACTGATTTACATTCCAAACATGGCAAAAACTGATTTATGATGTTTGTCCTTGTAAACCATACCAAAAAAAAGATCCCTGCCCAGGTCCTAGTTGCCTATTTGCATATTTTGCAGTCCCTCCACTAGTTCTTCAGTCTGCTCAATTCCATGCAGCTTCAAGTACTCCCAACTGTCCCTCACAAGCTCTTCCTCAACTTCAAGGCATTGTGGCAGTATGCCAAGCCTTTGAAGTCTGTCCTTGCCCATGTGTGGGATTTTGTAGTTATTATTGCCCCTGCACTTAATGATTTCATGGTGACAGCCCTGCAATGTTAGGAATACATTGTTGATTTTCCATGTTGGGTATTCTTCAAATGCTTGCTTGACATTTTGTATCATCTCATCCACTGTGGTTGCCTTCTCATCCTTTAGAGTTTGTATGGCTCTAAAAAAGCCGAGGTCATTGATGTTAGTGTCTGGAGAATTAGATGGTTGGCATACAAGCTGGATGTTGAATCCATCAGCTTGTGCTGCTGCTCTGAATTCTGGATCCATGTTATCTATATGCGGTTTTGCATTGTCTTGTTGTTTGATGATATGTTTGTTTGCTCCTTCTGGCCACTTTGCCTTGATGACTGGTATCATCTGCAGCAGTGAATGTTTTGATCTCATGAACTGATACTAAATGATGAATCTACTTGATTCTGATAGTGAAAAAAACAGAGGGATGAATCTGAGTGAAAAAACTGACTTGTTGCAGAAAGATTTGCTTCATTATTGGCTTAGTGATTGCCTGGATTGGCTTGGTTTCCATGGTTCCTTTGTCTCTGTTCTTGCTGTTTCTTTGAGCTGGCTCTTGATAAGTGAATGGAATGATGGCAAACTTGCCATCAAAAATGACTTCACCTGTGCTTTCAATAATTGGTCTAGAAACCATACACATGAACATGATCTTCTCAATGAATTTTTTGGATTTGCATGTTCTATGTGGCTCAATTTCACCATTTGCTAGGTAACATCTTCCATTTGTCTTTGTCAAATTGAACCATTTCTCATCTATATGTATAGTGTTATACATGGGCTTAAACTGTATCTTTCCATCTTCTGTGGCACCACTTAGTTGATTCAGGCTAAATTTCAGCCTTTGCAGCATGTTTTGAGGAGTTAGGAAGGGTTTAATAGCATTGGTATGAGGCCGTACCTTTTTCTCTTTCAACCAGACCTGTACCAAGCCTTTGCTGACCCCCATATTACATGCAAGCTTTCTTATACTTGATCTCTGCAAAATTGACAGACCTTTGAGCTTTTCTTCATCAATCTGTTTTTTGTCTCTATGAACTGATCCCTTCTTCATGGATACTGCATTTACAGGTCTTCCCAAGGCCTTTTGAGCAGCTTCTTTCCAGGCCCGCCACACTGTCTTGGGATCTACATTTAAGATCTCTGCAGCTTGTTTTTTGGCACCATAGTGAAGACTGGAGTTGCTGTTGTTTTGGAGCAGCCATTGTGCTATGTTGTTGCGTTGAAGATCAGTGAGATTTGGCTTTCTTTGGCCCACTGCCATTACTTCGATTTTTTGTGCTTTTGTTGAAGTGAAAAACTGGGTACTTTGAGCTATAAATGCTGTATTATATAGCTGTTAAAATGGTCATGATTTAGCTTTATTTCCCTCCTAAATTTTTGGTCACATCCATTGTTTTTGTGGGAAATTTGAATGTAAAGTGAATTCTACTTTTGGCACCAAAACAGGATTTCTTATTTTAATGCAATGTTACTACTGTTTCTCATCAGATTTTTAATTGTGAGGAGTTTCTATTGCTTTTTTGAATTTTTATTGTTCATTTATTTAATCATTGTCATGTTATTGAATTTGTGATGCAAAAATTTACAAATGTCTATAAAAACCATACAACAAAAAAATTAAGCAATGAAAACTACTAACTGTGTTAGAAAAACGAAAAAAAAAATACAGCAATAAAAAAAAAACTGGATTAAAAAACAAACAAAAAAAAGCAATGAAAAAAAAAAACAGAAACGATTAAAAAAAATTTGAAAAAAGGCGGCAGCCTTAATAGAGGTAGGGGGTGGGTAGCATAAAGTCATTAAGAATAAATTAGCACTACCCCTACAAGTCTTTTTACCCCACTCAAAACAACTTTACTCACTTTTCTTAATCTGTGTGCCCAGGCGTCATTGGGGCATTTTTTCGCATACGGAGGGAGTATATTGTTAGTACATTAAAAATTTTAAATTATTGATTCCCTTTATGCCCTATGTAATCCATGTCTTACCTGTAACCCCATTCATTGTCATACCAAGAGACGACCTTGATATAGTTCCTATTAAGAGCAATTCCAGCCTTAGCATAAAAAATAGGCAAAATTTGATAAAAACATACCCGACTTTATACCAAAATTTGGTTTTTTGACAAACTTTTTAATTGTAGCAAAAAATATATCAATCTTTCAATTTGTTGCAATGTATGTCTGGTGTGATTTCCGGCTAAATCGATGCTGACGTGGATCTCCGAAAAGCTGAGATGGCAGGGAAAATTAGATAATAATACCCGACCTTATACCGAAATCTGGTTTTTTGACAAACCTTTTAATTGTAGCAAAAAATATAGTGACTTTTCAATTTGTTGCAATGTCCGTCCGAGTTCAATTTGGGAAAAAAATTAATGGTGACGTGTGCAATTTATAATGACGTGACATTCAAAACGACATCATTTTAGTTAAAACGACGTCATTTTGATTAAGAATTAAAAAAAACAAAAAAAATACATTACACATCATTTAAAAATTCCACCTCATTTAATAATATTACACATCATTTAAAAATATTACCCTCTCTCTCTCTCTCTCTCTCTCTCTCTCTCTCTCTCTCTCTCTCTCTCTCTCTCACACACACACACACACACACACTCAATCCCTTGCCTCTTCTCCGCTGCATACACCATTCCCACAGTCATCCATCCATCTATCCTTCTTCAATCAACGGCGTCACCGACCACGAGTGCAACTCCGCCGCCTCAAATCCCACCTCCATCCCCATTTTTTTTAATTCTTAATCAAAACAACATCGTTTTAGTTAAAACGGCGTCGTTTTGAATGTCACGTCATTATGAATTGTACACGTCACCATTAATTTTTTTCCTAAATTGAATTCGAACGGACATTGCAACAAATTGAAAGGTCACTATATTTTTTGCTACAATTAAAAGGTTTGTCAAAAAACCAGATTTCGGTATAAGGTCCGGTATTTTTATCTAATTTTTCCTGCCATCTTAGCTTTCCGAAGATCCACATCAGCAACGATTTAGCCAGAAATCATCACCGGACAGACATTGCAATAAATTGGAAGATTGATATATTTTTTGCTACAATTAAAAGATTTGTCAAAAAACTAAATTTTGGTATAAAGTCGTGTATTTTTATCCAATTTTGCCTAAAAAACACTAGACCTGCCATACCAAAGATATAAATATCAAACATAAGTAAAAACATCTTGAACGTAAAATGTACACACAACTGATGTAATGCATAAGCATTAAGGAATCCGTACCTGGAATCACCAACAAAATCTGTAGATACAACAACATCTTCCATGTAACCGAGGATCCCCTTCAAGTTATTCTCGGATTCCTCCTTGCATAATAATGAAAAGGAGAGACACAACATATGATGAGGCTTCCTTCACAACACAAAAACAATGTAGACAAGATATGAAATCAAATTATTAATTGATTACAGCTTTAATTTCATCATAAGAAGCTACGTTTGCGAGCTTAACAATAAGATCAACAACTGAAACAATTAGTTTTTGGAGGTGTAGAATAAACTTTGGTGTGAAAGATGAATGAATTGAAGGGGTATTTATAGGAGCTGAAAAAAATATAACCGTTTGATTTTTTTTTTATAATTTATGTAAAAAAAAAATCGGACCAATGCAAGCATGCCACGTGTCACAGTTGTAGAGATGAATGAGGTCGAGAGCTCTCTCGATGTCGAAAACTCGACACCACTCTCGACATAGGAGTTCGACACCCCGGGGTCGAAGAAGCCACAACGGGCTCGACACCCCGGGGTTGAGTGGTGGTGGTGTGGAGTGGTTTCGACCTCACTGCTCGACCTCGCCACTCGGCACCCATTGTACATGCCCTAAGAGCATGCACAACGGTGCATTTTTAGACCCCGGGTTTATAGTCGGGAAGCGTAATTTTGGTGGGGTTGAGTAAGACCCTGGTAAAAAATTATGCAATATCTATTAATTATATTGAGGGATTTTTTAATTACATTTATTGTAATATCTATTAATTATATTGAGTTGCAATTGGATCCGAGCGTACCTTCTGCAATCAACTTGTTAGGTAAAGACGACAAAATAGCGGACGTATCAACAGTATAATTAATAAATATAGTTCGGTAAAGACTAAATTGCATATAAATTTCTCAGTTTTTACTAATTTTGCGTTCATATCCCTGTCTTTTTAAATTAGATTAAAATTTCTCCCTTATTAAGTTTTCGCAATTTGATACCTCTAACTATTTTCCCCCAAATTAGTACTAACATGGAATCTGAAAATATTTACATGGCAAAGTCCGACAGAAAAACAAACGACATAGTTTTAAAAACACAAAACGTCGTCTTCTGTGATACAACAATAAAATCGTTCTGTATATCAAACTTGTTTATTTAATCATATATATACCAATGTTCCATCCTATCTATCTTCTCAAAAAAAAAAAAAAATGTTTCATCCTATCTATATTGTATTCGATTGTGCTAAAACACTGGGCTTATTATCATGAGCCTTCAATGAAGATTCTAGAGAAGGACTCCACTGCATACTTATGCACCATGCAAATGGATACGTGACTCGACCCGTCATGCGCCTGCCCAGCTCCACGCGTGAGATCTACACGCCGTGCGTGGGTCTCACGCGCTACAGTATTTTTTTCTTTTATTTTTTATTTTTTATTTCCAGATTATTTTTTCGGGCGGACCTTCGGCTCCGATTTTACGGCTCCACCTTCGCTCCGATTACTAAAATAAGGATAATCGGCGGTCAATAATTTGGATTTTTTCGGCTTGTTTCAAGGACTTCAGCTCCCCTCGCTCGCGTCTTGATCAAAGAAGAAGCGACAAACAAAAAAAATGGAAAAAAAAGAAAAAAAACTGGTCAAAGGGTGGTTTGACCGGGTCAAACGTGTCAGGTCGGGCCGGACGGGCGGGTGTTGCACAGTAGAACGTTTCCGCTCCGAGTTTTTGTCAAGGTTCTAATATGATATGTTAAAGCCTGAATTGAACTTATATAGCGGGCTATATTTATATAAATAAAACATACCTAAAACAATAAACATTCGTCGCCCGTAGTCTAGTGAGAGCATTAGCGTCAGTATTCATCTACCCACCCATGTTCGAATCCCAACAGGTGCGGCATTCATGTTTTTTTTATCTTTTGCCATTTCAGCTTTCTTTTTCTTTTTCTTTTTCCATTTCATTTTTTTTTTCTTTTTCTATTTTCAATTTTTTTCCCTTTTTTCATTTTCAGTTGTTTTTTACTTTTTCTCTTTCTTTACATCTTCATTTTTGTAAATGTTTAGTTTTTTTCATTTTTTTTATTTTTCACTTTTTTTAATCTTTAGTTTTCCCTTTTTTTTTTATTTTATAGATTCTTTTCATTTTTTTTATTTTCAATTTGTATTCAAGGCGTATATATATAAATTCCTCGTGAAATATTTTTTTTTTCACGAGAACTTATACTTTTGAATATTTGGTTAATTTATGTAATCAGAAGCATAATAAAATTACATAAATAATTCAGCGTAATGATTGTCGTGATGAAAAGTAATTATTGATATGAAAAAGATAATATTTCACAAATATTACTTTTTTTAACGATATTGTTTACTTTTATTCACGACAAATTTACTTTTACTTATTCGGTCAAGTAATTATTATCATAAGAAAAAGTAATTACTGATATGAAGAAATGTAAAGTTTCAAAAATATTACTTCTCCTAACAACAATATTTACTTTTGTTCACGACAACTTGTACTTTTAGTTATTTCGTCAAGTAATGATTGTTGTGATGAAAAGTAATTATTGATATGAAGAAAGATAATATTTCACAAATATTATTTTTCTTAATGACAATGTTTACTATTCACAATAAATTGTACTTTTACTTATTTGGTCGAGTAATTATTATCATAAGAAAAAGTAATTATTGATATGAAGAAATATAAAGTTTCAAAAATGTAATTTAAAAATCGAAAATAAAACTTAATTGAGGATTAATAAACTATAATTGAATTAATAAATCCTAATTGGAGTTTATAAATAATATAAAATAATTGAACGCATATTGAAAAATCTTTGAGAAAAACAATAAAAATCAACAAATAAAGAGAAAAAATGGATTGATAAAACAATAAAAATCAACAAAGAAAGAGAAAAAAACATGGGTTGATCAATAAAAAAAAAAGGAAAAAAAAAATAAAAACGAAAGCTAAGCAAAAATATAGAAGGAACAAAATTTGTTGCTCCTGGAAATTGAACTCACGCCGCTTGGGAATGAAGGCGGAGGAGCAACCCACTAGGCTAGCCATTTCTCTTTAGCAAGTTTCAGTTATTTATTTATATGTTTGAATTTTTGAACTTATATTGGGCCCAATTTTCTTGCGCAAAACTTCACCTCTCTCTCTATAAACCCTCACTCTCTCTCTCGCCTCAAAACCCCTCCCCAGCAGATCACTCCATCTCCATTCCCCAACCATCCCTGAAAATCGTAATTCCAATCGTTAAACTTCCGGATATGAGCGCCCAAAGAGCAGCGAATGCGCTGACCAACATCGCGCGCGCCGCCTTCGCCGTCGGCATTGGCGGTGCCGCCGTTAATTCCTGTCTCTACACCGTCGACGGGGGCCAACGCGCCGTCATCTTCGACCGTTTCCAAGGGGTTAAGCCAGCTACCGTCGGCGAGGGGACCCACTTTTTGGTCCCATGGCTTCAGAAACCCTTCATCTTCGACATCCGCACTCGCCCTCACACCTTCTCCTCTATTTCTGGTACTGTTGTTGCCTTTTACCTTCGTTTTTTGTTTGCAGTACCTCTAAATTAATTACATTTGAATGCTAACTTTCTCTGGTCCTTGAACTGCTGATTGATGAATCAGTACCTCTTCTAACTGACGTTTTTGCGCTTTGTTGTTGAAAATCGCGTAATATTTATAGATTTTACGTGTTCCATTGCTGTTTATTTCGACAATTAGGAGATTTCTTTGTGGATAGATCAGGAACTTAGTAGTATTACCTGTCTTATAGTAGTATGTAATCGTTGAATGTGACATCTATGCTGGACAATTAGTAGATTTCTTGTGAATATGAAGGCTGTGTAATCGTTGAATCTTGATATTTATGCTGTGTGATCGTTGAATTTAGGCATTTATGCTGGAATGTATATTGATGAAGCAATTCTTTTCCCCAAAAAATATTAGGCACGAAGGATCTTCAGATGGTTAATCTGACGCTGCGTGTGCTTTCTCGCCCTGAGGTCAAGCGGCTTCCTGATATTTTCCAAACCCTAGGGCTGGAGTATGATGAGAAAGTGCTGCCGTCTATTGGTAATGAGGTTCTCAAGGCTGTGGTTGCCCAATTTAATGCTGACCAACTGCTTACCGACCGGCCACAGGTTTCTGCTCTTGTGAAAGAGAGTTTGGTAAAACGAGCTAAGGATTTCAACATTGTATTGGATGATGTGGCCATCACACACTTGTCGTATGGTGCGGAATTCTCGAAGGCCGTGGAGCAGAAGCAAGTGGCCCAACAAGAGGCAGAGAGGTCAAAGTTTGTGGTCATGAAGGCAGAGCAGGAGAGGAGGGCTGCGATTATCAGGGCTGAGGGTGAAAGTGAGTCTGCCAAGCTGATTTCTGATGCAACTGCAGCTGCAGGAATGGGGTTGATTGAGCTAAGGAAGATTGAGGCTGCGAAGGAAAATGTGGCGCAAATGGCCAGGAACGGAAATGTCATCTATCTGCCTAGCAGCAACAACATGCTTCTCGGTGTCAATCCTGCACGTTAATGATGAGGTAGCATGAACAGTTATATTTGTTTGTTTGATTTGTCAATGGGTGTACTATTGCTTTGTTTAAATTGGTCATGTTTAATGTGCATTAAATGCCATTGGTTGCATATATGCAGTGTAGTTACTTGTTCAGCTTTGTCAATGGGTGTACTATTGCTTTGTTTTAATGTCATGTTATTCCCGTAAAATATGAATTGCACAAGTACGATGCCTTTGTCATTTTCTTCTTGTCAGTCAAAATCTAAATCATGTTTTTGATCACTGAGTGGTAGCAATCCATTCTGAGTCATTCCCAGTCTGAAGGAATAGGACTTGTCTGTGGCTGGTTTTGTTAGATTGATTCGTTGTCATTGCCCAGAAAAATAATGATTGATGTTTCGGGGTCGTGTTTTTCTTGTCTCATTCTGTATGGGATTGGGATCAGCATTTTAGTGAAATTAGATCTTAATATGAACTATGACTGTTAATGTGATAGATTACAGCAATTCCTGATGAAATTCATTACTCTTGAGGCATGTTAAAATCTTTTAACTTTGTGCAAATTCATGTATAAGTGAGAATGCAACATTATGTTGGAGTAATAAATTGTAATATTATACTCCTTTTCAATCATTTATGCACATCCGTTTAAATTTATAATTGGCATAAAATTTAGAGTTGTTCTTCTCAAGTACATACTTGTATTACAAGGTGACACAGAAAATACATCTGAGTTTATATAACTGTTTTTCCCCATGTACATTTTGATTTGTTTAAAACTATCAGTTGGCCTATGTATATAAGATTGAAAGAAATGTCAATTAGGAAATAATTAACACTGGATTATTACTTTTTTAATATTAATAATAATAATAATCAATAAGTTAACAGACTCGCTTGATTATATCTGATACTCAGTTTGTATAGGTCAGTCACCTTCCTATCTTTTGCATGAAGTCTTATCTTTTATTTTATTTTATTTATTTACAAAAGAAAATGTGAATTTATGTGTGATGGAGCTGCTGTGTTTGAATACTTTAGCTGGTTGTATAAAATGAGCTGCAGGGACAAGGTCACCTTTATCGAACATTTTCTATGTTTTTTCTTCTTCGCATAAATTCCCTCATTTTTTTTGTCACAATACCTGTCAGTTTATGTGGTAATCCATAATCTTGTGAATAATATTCAGTTTTTGTGGACATTCATTATGGTTAAGACATTCATTATACTTTACTTTCTCTCTCTCTCTCTCTCTCTCTCTCTCTCTCTCTCTCTCTAAATTGACCTTTCCTTTTTCCTCTTGTTGCAGGGTGTGTTAAAGAAGGCATGTTCTCTGGTTTGGTCACATTCTTTACTTTTCTTGTGGGGACATTTTAGTTTTCAATTTGTGGTTCTGTTACCTTGATAACTTGTAAGAATATTTAGGAAGACGAGCTATTAATAATCATAACCATGTGAATGGTGCACTGTGTGTTTGTCCAAGTACTTGTTATTAAGGTGATGAATCCTTTTTTAATGTTTATGGTGTGATGTGGTTTCTGCTTCTTTTCATCAGCTTTTTACGAATGAGACCATCAAGGACGTAGGTTGAAAATGGAAATTTGTTTTCCCACTTTTTGCTTATTTACGAAGCTGTGACACTTTACACTTTTGTCTATCCATGCGCGCGCGCACACACACAGATGACTCAGATTATAGGATGTGCACCTGATGTATATGGAACTAGAATTCTAAGAGTAGTTAGCTTCTTGATCATCTCTATTTCAGGAATTCGGGGAATCCTCCTTAATAGACGAAATATTCCTATTATGTCAATGCCAATTGAATCAATGGGGGCGGCCTGGTTCGACATTGTTGTTTACTCTCATCCGGTCGAGGTGGTTTTTGTTGACCAGCACGTAGGTGGTCTAAATTCCTCTGACCGAGTCGTTCTGGCCCCTGTGAACATCTGTTTTATATTAATGAGTAAGCAAACTAGGGCAGCTAGGTAACAACTCATACTTCTAAAGTAACATGAGGTTCTATCAAAACCAGTAACATGATGCTGCTATAGAGCTTTAGCTCGATAAGCAGGACATAATGATGGTAAAATATATATAGAATATGAAGACAGAACATAGGAAAGAACCAAAGATCAGATTAGCTAGTGGATAGAAAAACAAAGGGAGTGGATCTAAATCCATCTAAAATAGACTCTACTTATATTTATAAAAGAAGATCCAGTTTTGTCTTCCCTTTGTTTTCTCATACCAGAGATGTACGGAAAAGAATAGCTAAATGAGCTACCTTTTGATCTGCCGGTTTTCACCCTCCGATAGTAGTGGACCACACACTTGTTAGCCTGTTAGGAACGAGGGGGGATTTTCTGTGAAAAAAAAAAGAACCTTTCATACGAAGAAAGCACCTTCCATTGGACTCCTTGGATTACAAGCCCCTTCATAGTCGATTCATTAGGGTCGTCACCTTCCACCCAATCCACCGTTTTCTTTGTCTCTTATGCCTCACAGCCTCGAAATCGTCCAATCATGCCAAAAAGACGGGTTTACACCGCCCCGAACAACATCTGAAGAACTGGTGGGACAACGTACGGGGACCTCTCATCCTTCGCAGGAGTTCAGGGTGTTGTCGGATTCTTCTAGTGATGCTATGAAGGTGAAGCTACCCACAGAGCGACAGGCTAAACCGGAAAGGGAGATCTACGGAACACTTTATGAAAGTTCAAGTGTAGGTGCCTTAAAATCCGACCGCCGGGGTTTATCAACTTGCAAATTCTTCCGCAGTTAGTTAAAAGAATGAAATTGGCTGATATTATGACGATACTAGGTAGTATAGATATCATTATGGGAGAAGTTGATCATTGAAATGATAATTGATATAACAGAAATAGAAACTATCCATTCTTTTTCCAGATTGGAATCCTTAAAAGAAGCTTATGGGATCATATGGATGCTTGTCCCTATTTTAATTCTTGTATTAGGAATCACACTGGGTGTTCTAGTAATTGTTTGGTTAGAAAGAGAAATATCTGCAGGGATACAACAACGTATTGGACCCGAATACGCAGGACCTTTGGGAATTCTTCAAGCTTTAGCCGATGGTACAAAACTACTTTTCAAAGAAAATATTCTTCCATCTAGAGGAGATACTCGTTTATTCAGTATTGGTCCATCCATAGCAGCCATATTCATTTTATTAAATTATTCAATAATTCCTTTTAGCTATCGTTTTATTCTAGCTGATCTTAGTATTGGTGTTTTTTTATGGATCGCCATTTCAAGTCTTGCTTGGCTTGTGAACCTCTGAAACTGGACTGGAGCAAGCTACCAAGCTCCTCTTCCCCGAATCACTACGAATACCAGATTAAGAAGAACGGAGGGAAACAAAGAAAGTATAAAGTCGCACCGGGAGCTAGTGCTTGCTTGCTTTAGTCTCTGTTTGTGGTGACATAAATCCCTCCCACCAACTAGCTAATCAGACGGAAGCCCCTCCTCGGGCGGATTCCTCTTTTTGCTCCTCAGCCTAACAATAAAGAATACCATAACAAGACAAGAAACAACAATTTTCTATAAAACTATAAGAAAGAAAGAAATAAATAAAAAGCAAAACCCGTTAAGGGCTGGTAAGGAATTCATTGATGAAAAGGTATCGATTTAGGTAGAGTTTAAGGTAGAGTTTAACCACCAAGTTCAATACTTCAATTCTGAGGAAAATTCCATCAGATTACCCATTCTTCTTATGCTACATGTGTTTTTTTTTTTTTTTCATCTATGTGACTTGGTAGTTTTTCTTTGACAGTGACATAGCAAACCCTTCTGCTTGTCTTATCTTCAGCATTAGATGTTCTCGTCAACCTGGAAACCCGGGCGTCTGACTCTCTACTAGGTGGCAAGAGTCGATCTAATTTAAGTTTCATCTGAAAAAATAAAAAATATTTTGATTTGTTGTGATGTAATATGAATTATAGATACTGTTATAAGTTTTCTTGATTCTGAAGTTCTGGCAATGTTTTGTGTTTGGGAAGTATAGAAATAGAAGCCAACTTATTTGCAGTTTCTTCATAAATCACAAGTAACTGTCTCGTTATTTTTACGGGTATTCTAAAGAAGTACTATCAGGTAGCAAATAAGTGAAGTCCGCTACTGTTTTAATTGGTTTACATTTATAGAAATTAATTAGCTAGCTATTAATTACCTAATTCATGAAATTGAATTATTCATGTTATTTATGTTGGGCTGACTTTTTGTGCTATTCTGATTTAGGTAATTATTTTAGAGTGCTATTCTATTAATCTTTAGAGTTGCACTCCAGTGCATACATGTGCACCATGCACATAGATCCCAACCCGATCTCACGCGCTATAATATAAAAAAAATTTCCATTTTTTTTAAATTTCCAGTTTTGTCTTTTTCAGGCGGAGCTTTCGGTTCCGATTTTACGGCTCCGCCTTCGCTCTGATTACCAATATAAAGATAATCGTCGGGCAACATTTGGTTTTTTTGGCTCACTCTGAGGCCTTCAGTTCCCTCGCTCGATTTCTTGACCAAAGAAGAAGCGGCAAACAAAAAAAGAAGGGTAAAAAAATTTGGAAAAAAAGACTGGAAAATAATAAAAAAAAAAAATATTGTAGCTCGTGAGATACATGCGCCGCGCGTGGAGTCGCGTGCATGAATCTCACGCGCTGTGTCGGGCGGGTAGGTGCGGGTCGGGTCGGGCGTTGTGTTAGCCCCGTAGATTTGCTCCATGTCATGGTGCGAGCCATCATTGCACCATGGCACGAGCAGCGTTGGGTTGTGATGACTCAATGCGTGTTTGTGATGATGGCATGTCCGGATGAGCTGGATGATTGAAGTTTGCTCGACCAAGTGGATATGAGAAACACGTTGGCTCGAGTGGAGTTTGGGTAACTTGAAGGTGCGGAATTCTCGAAGGCCGTGGAGCAGAAGCAAGTGGCCCAAGTGCCCAACAAGAGGCAAAGAGGTCAAAGTTTGTGGTCATGAAGGCAGAGCAGGAGGAGGGCTGCGATTATCAGGGCTGAGGGTGAAAGTGAGTTTGCTAAGCTAATTTCTGATGCAACTGCAGCTGCGGGAATGAGGTTGATTGAGCTGAGGAAGATTGAGGTTGAGAAGGATAATGCGGCGCAAATGGCCAGGAACGGAAATGTTATCTATCTACCTAGCAGTAACAACATGCTTCTCGGTGTTAATCCTGGACGTTAAAGTACGAGGTAGCATTCGTAGATGTCAGTCACAGCATTAATAGTTTTATTTTTATTGTGCTTTGCTTGAACGTGGTATTGTTTAATGTCTGTTAAATGCCTATGGCTATAGAATATGAATTGCACATGTATGATCATAGTTCATGTAGGTTGAATCTTGGATGTTCTTGTCATATTGCTCCCAGAAAAATTATTCCGTTATAAGATAATAAGATTAACATTATAAATGAATGTGACATCATTATTACTACCATTGGTATAAATTTTTTCAAGCAGTACATACAGTTCAGTTTTTTTTTTACACATATATACAGTCAAGTAGGGCTGAGCATTCGGACGGTTCGGGTCCAATTCGAACCAAACCAAAATTAATTGTGTTTTTTTTTTCCAAATCATATTATATGTGTAACCAAACTGAATTCAAACTGTAATTTGCGGTTCAAGTTCGATTATATTCAATTTTAACTTAAAATTTTTACACATTTTTAAGTGCATATTTTTCACAACATTTGCATCTATTTTATTTCCTGTCTAATACATTTGCACAAAATATAGCAATTCTTTTGGTTCAACCAAAGCCAAGCAGCATCGTTGATAACATGAGTCACAACATTGTAATTGGATGCTAGAGTTCATTGTTTTGGATAGAGTTCATTGTTTATGATTGGTATGACAAGATAGGTTGGGTATGTAAAAGTGACGGTTGAATTATCACAATTTTAATCATAAATTTTAAATTACTTTTAAATATTAATATATAAATATAATTAAAAAATACTAACATATAAAAATACATATAAAAATATTTCGGTTTTTGGGTAGAAGCAAATTGTTTTTTGCTCAATCCAAACCAAACCAAAATAATTTCAGATTTCAATATTTTAAGCCGAACCGAACCGTTAAATTAAAAAATCAAATCAAACTATAAATTACGGTTTGATGCGATTCGAATTTTCGATTTGGTTCGAGTTTGCTCACCGCCCCTACACTCAAGTATGTAAATTTGAAGATTTAACTTTTCAAGAGTCGCATTTACAGCATAGATAAACCTCATGAAGTCGCGTTCTTCAATCCCTCCCTCTCTCCTCAAAACCCCGGTGAGAGAGAAATGCAGAAAATGAAGTGTATAGTGCAAACGAACAATTCCAAAATCGAAACAGGAAATGGTACAATTCAAGCTTTGAAAAAGCTCAGAGTGCAGAAATGGCCGGTCGCATTGCTTCCTCCAAACCTCTCTCCTCATTTCTTTTCTCTTCCAAAGGTCCTCTCTTCTCTCTTGTGTGTGTGTGTTTGTGTTATGATATGCGAATTAATTTTGTGTGTGAATTCACTCAACATTTATCATTTTGCAGTCAGCCCATTTTCTCCAGCCAACTTCTCCACGAACTTCGTTGGCGAATTTCCAATTCTTGTAAGCTCTCGCTCAAAGAATCGATTTTGATTGATGCTACTTTTGGAATTTTGTTCTTTCTTGTTTATTCAACTGTTTTGATCGTTGAAGGTGAGGGATTTTATTCGTGCGGCTTTGTATGATCCGGAACATGGGTATTTTTCTCAAAGATCGAGCTCCGTCGGAGTTCTTGATCGAAGCATAAAGTTCAATCAGCTCAAAGGTTAGCTGAGATGGTCTCTCATGTTTGTGGATAATTATTTTTGTTATTGCATTTGTTTCATTAAGATCGAGTTCCTGTTATCACTTCTTGCATTTCTTAGTATGATGTTAAGAGGTTGAGATTTTTCGGTGCTAAAGTTGTTAGTTTGTTATGAATCGGTAGCGTTGATTTTCTCCCTTCTGGAGCTGAGGGTAATTTTTCAGTAGTTGCCTTTCTCTGTTCGATGATATGCAAAGGCTATACTATAAAATTGGACTTGTGAAACTATTGAATGATGCTTGGAGCATTAGGTCTGACGACTGCTCTTGCTTCGGATGCTTTGAAGTTGTTATTATGTACTGCATTAGTTTTAATTGTTCAAAGTGCAATGAGTTTATAGGGCGGAAAGCTTATATGAAGCACCTGGATGCTATCTACAAGCAGAGCGATATTTCATGGTTTACTCCAGTCGAGCTTTTTAAGGTAAAGTTGAGAGATGTAGAAGTTTCAAATTACTTCACTTTTCTTGTTTGATGGTGAAGTTGGATGGTAATGTGGAAAATCAGCTGTCTGACAGTACTGCATAGTTTCTGAACTCATATCATCCAGTCGGAAACCCTTCCATTAGCTAGACTGGCTGCAAGTACTAAGTTGACGTTCAGATGTAATTGTTAATGTTTAATCCACCAAATCTTTTCATAGTCTTTATTAACCTTAGGAGTGATGACTGAACCAATAAAATATGGGACCTGTAATCTGCCGAGTCTATTAGCGCAGACGCAGCTATAACATTGCCGAACATTTTCTGAATATAGACATGATTTTGGAGCTCCTTAATGGTGTACATGTTTCATGCCTCCACCAATTCTCAAACTTATCTTGGTGGGATGTAGTAATTGTAAGCAAGATTGACTTCCACTTAGCAAAAATTTTGTGATTGCATATGATCCCTTTTCTACCCTTGAATTTTCCTAACTTGAGGCGAGCATATTTCTTTGGCATCTGTTATTATCTTAGGCATTTATTCTACTCCTAAACCAGCTTAGATTATCTTCTTAAAATAATAATATTCATCAGTCTCTGCCTTTTATCTTCTTTCTCATGATTATCATTGTTTGTTATGTTGATATATATTCTTTTTGCAGCCTTGGTATGCTCATGGAATAGCTGAAGCAATTATGAGGACTACTAACCTCTCTGTTCCACTAAAAGTAAGTTAATCAGTTTTCTGGTCGATACACAAAACATGCAAATATCTTCTACCAGTTTTTTGATATGCAGATGAACTTTATTTCAGAACAAATTTTTTAAAGAGTTGTGTAGGGTTCTGATAAATCCAATTGATCATACATATCCTCAATTCACACCCACCCCTCACGCTTCTTCATTCTCCCTTTCAGGGTTTGAACTCCAACTTAAACAATTTGCTTTGTTACTTTCTTTTTCAGATATATGAGATTGGAGGTGGATCAGGAACCTGTGCGAGAGGTGTAATGGATTACATAAAATTAACCGCACCTTCAAGAATTTACGATAGTATGACTTACACGTACGTAATGTCCTTATGCATGCTCGGATCCATAATATGCAAATGCTTTTGATGTAAAATGATGTTCAGAAGATCTTAGACTTGGCCTTTAGCATGTTTATTACTACGAGGATTCCGAAGTAGTTGTACATAATGTATACGGTAGATTTAGTTTTTAATTAAACATTACCTATTCAACCTAACTAGAGCTGGAATATTAATTTGAAGTTTTAACGGTTTTGAAGTAAATTTGATTTTTATCAATGAATGAGGCATCTTAGATTTTAGAAATTCTAGAACAATATAGGGGGCATTGCACTGGAATTCTGTTGTATGATGGGTATGTGTTTGCTTTTAAGATACTTTGAAATAATAATTTCTAATCATGTATTTTGTTTCAGTTCAGTAGAAATCAGTTCTGCGCTGGCCCAAAAGCAACTAGAAACTGTTGGAGAAGTAAGTAGCCACGTGAAAAAGTTCAGGGTAGAATGTCGAGATGCTGCTGATCCAAGTGGATGGGGTATGATTGCATTATTTTTGTAGCCTTTTTCTTACTCATGACTTACTGCACATTTTTCATTTTAGTTTCTCAAAGAAAATATCCTTTCTCATGCACCTTGTGTTGGGTTAGGGTTGGAATTGAATCTTGACTAGCAGAAAATATTTTGGGAATCAGGACTAAATCTTAATTTGTGTTTGCTGTAACAGGTCTCGATGAACAACCTTGTTGGGTTATAATGTTGGAGGTATGTAACTTGTGATATACCTAATTGTACCCATCCTTCTATTTAGATAAATTTTTCAGCAAGATCGAAAATTGGCTGGTTAATTATGAGTTTCGATATTCTCATTATTGATATGAAAATCTATATTTAGCATTCGAGGTTACCATGTGTTAGTTATAACACACATTTTTTTATATTTGTCATTTTCTGTATAATCTTTTGCAGGTGCTTGATAATCTTCCTCACGATCTTATCTACTCTGAGAATCAAGTCTCACCTTGGATGGAAGTTTGGGTCGAAAAGAGACATGACAAGTAAACCTATCGTTTACCTTTTACTCGGAATTGTTATTTTATGAATTGAAGTTATGCTAGTCCTTTTGCATATTTGTACTGCATTTCTATTGAAATAATTTACTATTTTCTATATGTATTCATGTGTTCTTGAATAGCCCAGAACTCTCTGAGCTGTATAAGCCTCTGCAAGATCCAGCAATCGGAAGTTGTATGGAGATCCTGAATTTGGCAAAAGATGGTCAACCTCGTGGAAGTGTGACTGCTTCACTTGCTAAGAAATTTTCAGCTAAAGTTTTCCCGAGGCCTCGAAGATGCTGGCTACCAACCGGTTGCTTAGTAAGACGTTATTTTATTAACATTCCAACTCTTAGAATCTTCTAGATTTATGTGTCTATGCAATAATACCATATTGAAATTTACAGAAACTCCTACAAGTTTTACATGGTGCTTTACCAAAGATGTCCTTGATCGCATCCGATTTCAGTTACCTTCCTGATGTAACAATTCCTGGTGAACGTGCCCCTCTGGTTGCCAGCAAGGTACAAGAAACTGGTGCCCTTTTTTACGACACATCTTTAGACTTTAATCATATAGCTCATACTTCTCTTCTTAGTAGTAAAGTTTCATTAGATTCCCATCAATGAAGTTCATTTGTGATTCTGTGCAGAAAGATGGCACTAGCTCAGATCATAACAATTATCTGGATGCCAAGGTTTATTTTCTTTCTTGCTTCACTCTTTCTGCTGTCACCTTTATCTGAATTTTTGTACGTATGAACTTCTCGCCAAACCAGCATATGTAGCTTATGAAATTGATATAATATGGGAGCTCGTGGTTTATGTCCATAAGAAAAAGAGAGTTATATAGTCAATCTATAACCGATTTATGTCTGTTATCCTTCCTTAAACTGACTTAGTTTCATATAAACTTGGAGGGTCGAAGGTTAACTTGATTTGAAGATTATTGTGATGAGATGGAAGAATTGCAACAATGTACTAATTTATACCCGTCTATTAATGCACCTTCATAACCTAGAGCATTGATCAATGCTGTCGTTTACAGGGTGATGCTGACATATTTTTTCCGACGGACTTTGAGCTTCTGGAAGATATTGATCACTATAGCTCCGGATGGTTGAAGCCAACTGAAAATAAACCTATGAAGAAAGGAAAGAAGAGACGCACTCTTACAGTAAGTAATTCTCGTCTTGTTTAAGGCTTAATCAGACCTTTTATGCTAGCTATTGTTTTGAACTGTTTGATCTTACAACCTTTGCTTGTAGGTAGAGTGATGCAGTTTTGTTGCTGAATACTAACTACTGTCTTCCTCTCCAATGTAGCTCGATACTTCATCTTTTATGGAAGAATTCGGCCTCCCTACCAAGACGAGAACTAAAGATGGATACAATCCGATGCTGGATGATTTCAAGAACACCAAGTTCTACCTGAGTGTTCCAACACATAACACCAAGTAAACTGCTGGGATCCATGAAACAGCTTCCATTTCTTTTACTGCAACCAGAGAGGTAAGTTTCTGGACAAAATTTTGTCCACTACTTAACTTAAATTTGTAAGAACCCAAAAATCTTGAGCTGAATATGAGCAAAATTTTGCAGATCACGAATTCATGTGGTCTAATGAGGACATAAAGACTAAGAACCAGAGGTAAATTTGTTGAAGGATTGCTAATTGCTTGAGCTGCTTTAGGTTGACATGAAAACTCTTTTTCCACTGCCAAAGAGTAATTATATTTTGGTGGAGATTTTACCTCCAAGTCGATTTTGCTATATTTTCCGAATTGTGCTAAAGGAATCATGAATGGAGAAATTTCGCTTTTTTTATCTATGATGAAATGTTTTTCAGAACTTGACAATTTGTAAGATTGTTGTCGATGCTGTTATTTCTATTATTACCTGTAGGGATATCAATCGGGATCAACTCTTTCGATCTCTTAGACTCTGCAAGTCCCTGCTTCTTTTCCTTTTGTGTTTTCATTTTAGGCTTTCCCGCCATTTTGGATAATTTATTGGATAAAATGAAAAATAGAGGATATTATCAGGTGCGACGGCTGCACCAGGATGCAGATATGCAGTTAGTTATGCACTATCACATTTCCTTTTAAATATATAGCTCAAAATGTAAATAAATAAGTAAACATAAAATTATGCTAACTATCCACTATTTGTTGGTTATGACATTTGGTAGAACTTCATCTTCCGCAATTTCCTGTCTCGTCGCTTAATTTAAGCATGATTAGTAGGATTTATTTTACCAATTAGAATATATAATCTATACTTATATGAAAAGCCTTATTTTACAAGATTTAGATTGCTTATTATACCCCTATTAGTATTATTTTTTTTAATGTAATATAGTATTTTATATTTATAAGGAATATACAAATTCATTAGAAATTTATTTACCTATCTTAGTGTAGTATCAGTGCCATCATCCATCATTGATGGCACTGATACTACACTAAGATAGGTAAATAAAAAGACAAAATATAACTATTTAAAAAAAAAAAAAAACACAAGTTTTAGAAATTAAATTTACTATTTTTACATATATAGAATTTTAAGGTTAGCTAATAATTGTTACTCTCAATATTTATTCAGAAGATCTTAATCATTGATTTAAGTAGTCTTTTAAGTATAACTAGGGGCTCAATGTTGACCTCATTTAACAATTGAATTATTTGATTTGAGTCTTTTTGTGTAAGTTAAAATTAGAAATATGAACGTGTTTGCATGTGCAAGTAGGGGTGTGCATCGGCCGGACCGGACCGATAAAACCGGCCAAACCGATGGATTTTGGCCAATTCGGCCCGGTTGTCATGCACGTCGGTTTTCGGCCCGGTTTAAAAAATTAGTATTTTTCAATTTTCGGTTTGTGGCCCGGTTTTTGCAAATTTGATCGGTCGGGGGCCGAACCGACCGATGATAACTATAAAATAATTAAATATATTTAATATATCATAATTAAATATAATTAAATACATTTAATATATTTTAACATAATTAAATATAATTAACTATAATTAAATATATTTATATATATCTTAAATATATTTAATTAAATATATTTAATATATTTTATCGATTAAAAGATAACCGGCCGAACCGACCGAATTCTTTCGGTCCAGCCCAAAATCGGTTCAAATTTTTTTCGGCCCGGCTCCGGTCCAAAATATTTCTGGTCGGTCGGTTTTGATATTTTTGATCGGTCGGCCGAACCGACCGGCCGATGCACACCCCTAGTGCAAAGCACTTGCATCTAACTAGTTATTATAACATTGTCACCTATATATCATAAACCTAACTCATGCAACACATAAAATAATAGACGATTCGAATTGTTATGACTTATGCGTAACACAAACTATGTTTTGGTATTTTGTTGATATTTTAATCTTAACGTTTCCCATAATTAATCAACTATAGAACAAGGGAGGTAGGTAATGAAGAATTATTCTCTATTAATATCAACAACTAAAAAGCGAAAAAGTAGAGCATAACGGCCCTATTGTTCCGATGGAGAGAAGAACCTATGATTAGCTTTTCGGAAAATTCAATTGGACTTCTTTCCCTTCTTTCTTAGCTGTGATTGGGGACAACGAACTATACACATAGTTGGACGTCCACACAGATAATTAAGAGAAAGTAGTAACATTAAGAATATGAACATGGAAGATTAACAAGAGACTATCCACATCAGAGATTCATCACAAACAAAAAGCAATTGAAAGCGTCTAGCGAACCTAACAAGTCGGTGTGCAACAAAATTTGTCTCACGATAGATGTGCTTTAAACAGATTTGGTCTTTTAACCATTTAAACTTAGAAAGAGATTAGCTTATCTATCTCTATTTCCTATGTCTTTTAACCAAACAAATACTTTAAATTGTTATTAGAAAATTTAATTTGATTAATTATACATGTTTTTCAAATAAATAATTTTATTTCAGTTGGGAAACTTAATTTGACAAATTATTATAAATATCTGCAAAAATAATTCATTATTAAAATTAATCAACAAAATAAAGCAAATCTTAATAAATAAAATATGATATAAAATGACAATATAAAGCTCATGATATGCATGGTAATTTATAACATTGGTACATTAATCGAGAAGTGAGATTAATATTCACATTTTTAAGTCATTATCGTATTGATCGATTAAGATATAAAATTACACTAATACTATCAAATTTAATATGATAGAGGGTTGCTATATGCTATATGCTATTTACCTTTCGGGAGCATCTTTGACTGACCAAAAAAGAAAACGAGAGAGAGAGAGTGAGAAATAGTGAGGGTGTGCAAGATTAAAAAAAGTATGATTGTATCGAATAGTTCCAGTGGTATGCATAAATTTCTCTATTAGTATGTGCTAATTTTGTGTTGTTTGCCTATTAACTGACTATAAAGGTCAACTGTGGAACTCATTTTTATTTTTCAATAATTATTTATTGATATTTTTTACATATTTTTTTTGCTTCTATCTACCATTGCACATATTTTGGCTTCGATTTCTATCATTAGCTCTGAGATTGTGTGTGTGTGTTTTTTTTTCTTTTTTCTTTTATTGGTGGATCATAATTTGGCTTCAATTTTATTGTTGGATTTGAAAGATCATTCTCGACATTTTGTGAGAGTCTCTGTAGTATTTGCCCAAGCGGATGACAAAGGGACAATCTACAAAATATATGATATTACGCATGACTCTCTACTCCTCCAATATTTTCGTCGTCGTAGCACCAAATACAAAGGTCCATGCACTGCACAAGCTGAACGAATTATGCCAGTTGTAAGTTTCATTGGCTTTCATTTGCCTCTTGTTCCTGAAATCAGTGAGTTTTGAAAATTTGAATTTCCGATAATGCACTATATAGAAACACAACTGAAATAAATTATGCAGTCCTGAGTATCAAGTAAGAACCCCATATGATCATTTTTATTCACTCATTTGACACGGCATTGAAGTGCACTCATTTTATACATATCGAGTCATATGAATAAAGTACTCAGTCATGAGTATCGAGTAGTTCATCGGAACATCGACACACAACACAACTTCTTGAGTTCACTCCCCAAACCATTGTATATTGGAGGTAATTATTGTAGATTGCGTGCATTATACCGGACAAATATTGTCTTACAGTAAAGTCTAATTCTAGCCTCAATCTATTTATATCTTTTCATTTTCGTACACATATATACTAACATGAGTTACTTTAAGAGATTTGTCATCGTATATCTACGGTAAGCGGTATCAAGTTCATGTTCCTTTTGAAGATATATATATATATATATATATATATATATATATATAGAAGAATTAGAAATGTTGTGATATCAATTCTTAATTGGTGGTTAACTTTATGCATATTCAATATGGACGATTTCAAAATATGGAAATCAAGAGTCATGGAATCGACTGTATATCTTTAAGATAAATATGATGATGATCATTGGTTTCAATTTTTTATCCGATAAGAATTTTTAGGATGGTGATGTGCTATTGGTTGGTCAAACAAAAAGTTGGCTTGTTAGTCAAGGAGGAGAAATCAGTTTTGTATAATTCCGCTTTTATTTCAAGGAGACTCCCCAATAGACCTTCAACATATGTTGTGTATGGTGACTGCAATTTAAATTCCGGTATGTGAGGAAACAAGTTATACAAGTTTTATTTTAAGAATTTTCTACGAATGTTTGGTGCTTGGGATGTTATCTTATATTTGGATATTAAGTTTTATTTAGTAATTATTATGTATATTCTCTTTCTGATTTAATATGGATGTTGATTTTTTTAGTTCTCTCTTTGTTGATCTATTATTATTTGGGTTTATTGTCACAAAATTATGTAATCTTTCCTTTAAATCCCTTAGAATTTTACGATTTTGTATTTATTGAGTCTTGTAGATTATTTGAAATATTAAATTCTTCATTTGATAAATATATTATATATTACAAATAATAAAAAAATATAATAATTATCTAATTAACCTTATTTGTTGTAGTATTATCTAGTATATAACAATTACCAATCATTTCTTGTTCAAATAAATTAACTTTGATTTGTTTAATTATGACAACATAAAAAACACGTGTACGAATTTTGTTTTTTTATGTATATATATATATGGTGTAGATCTGGTGAGAATCACTCGTTATATGAGAACTAGAAACTAATTATGACCACTCATTTGTAAAAAATGTGTGGCTTAGATTAAACACAAAAATTTTCCTACAACTAGTTGCATACAATGCAACCGGTTTTGACCTGCGCCCCATCCTGACCTGACCCGACCCGCGTATTTAAAAAAAAAAAAAAAAAAACTGGCGCTAAATCCCATTCACTGTATAAGTGCAATAACTATTTTGATGTTGGCGCAGTGGTTGTGCGGAAGACATTAGAGATTTCTCCAGCGAGTGGCCCAGGTTCGAATCCTAGCAGCCACATCCTATTAACCTTTTTTTTTTTCAAATATTTGATCTATTGGGATACCTTTAAACTGTCCCAATTACGTACTTTTAATATATAATTTATTGGGACACTATGAAATGTCCTAATTGCTATTGTTTAGTTGCTTTTTTAATATGTTTTTTTATTTATTTTATCATTTGTTTTTGTTTTTAAATTATTTGTTTAAATAATATTTGTTAATATACAATTACAATATTTTTTATTTTTAAATATTTTTTAATAAATTTAACTAAAAGTAAGAGTTGTGGTGACTAAAAGTGTATGTTATGTCGTGAATAAAAGTAACAATCGTTGTGAAAAAAAGTAATATTTGTGAAACATTATATTTCTTAATATAAATAATTACGTTTCATCACGATAATAATTACTTGACCAAATCACTAAAATTACACGTTATCGTGAACAAAAGTAATTATTATTGTGAAGAAAAGTAATAATGTGAAACATTACCTCTCTTCATATCAATGATTACTTTTCATTACGCCAATAATTACATAACAAAATAACTTAAAGTACTTGTTCTCGTAAATAAAAGTAACAATCGTTGTTAAAAAATAATAATTTTGTAACATTACTTTTCTTTATATCAATAATTATTTTTAGTCACGACAATAATTACTTAATCAAATAACTAAAAGTACACGTTATCGTTAATAAAAGTAAATAATGTTGTTAAGCAAAGTAATATTTTTATAAAAATCCTTAAAGAAAAAAGAAACAATGAAGAATAAATAATATATAAAAAAAACCGAAAATTTAAAACTAAATAATAGCTAGGACACGATATAATGAAAATTAAAATTTAAAAAAAAAGAAATGAAAAAACGAAACAAATAAAATAAATATAAATATTGCTTAAAATAATAAAACAGTTTGTATATAAATCAAATTCTCTACCAAATAAGTAATGAAATCCGCTGTAGCTTAGCGGTAACATTCTCTTTGTTAGAGCATTAGCTCCGCTGAGACTCGAGTTCGAATGTTGCGAATTTTTTTTGTTTTAAGTAAAGAGGCGATCCAGGTTGGGTTTCCGGGTGAAAACTGGTTGCACTGTATGCAACTAGTTACACCCAATCCATCTCTAGATTAAATGTAAAACTTTAGCATGAATTAAAAGTAAGACACGGGAGGCTAAATTAGGAAATTCACATCACAGACATACACACTCTCTCGCAGTTTCATTCAATCTCAGTTTTCGTCTTTCCCCCATTTCAATCGCAAAAGCTTCTCCTCACTTCTGATCTTCTCTCACTGGTGAATACCAATTGTTGGTTACCGCTGATGTAAACGACCATCGATCGTTGTCGCTACTTTCTCTCACTATTTCCTACATGAAACAAAAATAAATCCCTAAGTTCTTCATTCTTTTTTCTTTCAAATTGAGCGAGACATCACCGATATCTGTTATGTGGCCACCAGCACGCCGATGCAGCTTGCCTCACACCATATCTACTCACCTCTTTTCTCTAACCACCAAAATTCTCTCTCTCTCTCTCTCTCTCTTTCTCTCTCTCTCTCTCTCTACCATACCACCCACTGCCAGTCATCACCTCCATTCCCACAATTGGATTAATGTAGCATGCTAAATTTATTAAATCAAATCTTGTTGGTTTACAAGTGTGTAAGAAATTTAATTAGCATATTGGAATCAGATTCAGTCAAATTATGGCTTTTGATTATAGAATTTTCGGATGAGATTTTGCTGATACGAGAAACCTAGATGGCGACAGCGGTGGTGGCCAGCCGACGGGTTGGTTTAAGGGTCGGTGGGGAAGGAATGAAGTGTAGGTGAAATTTATTCAATCTGTAATTGTTCATAAATTATTAAATTTTTTTGAGCATATTAGTGGTAATATATGCATTATCCTATTAATATTAATGCATTACGTTTAATAATGTATGTGCATTAAAAACTGATAAATTGTTGTATAAAAAAGTACACAATGTATTGCATAAATCTTTAAAAGTAATTGGTGCATTACAAATGTACTTGATGCATCACTTTTTACTAATTAATGCATTACTTTACGTTATTTTGTACATCTCATTTTTGCGAATAGAATATATCAGCAAAAATTACTATAGTATTCTTACTTAAGAATAAAAGGCGGGATTGATCAAAAAAACGGATTTGACTGATTGTCTAAAAGATTAAATCATATTCATAAGTTTTGTAGGATGAATGGCCTAAATTAGTTCCTAATTCTCATACAATATGAGTTAATATATAATCCTCCCCATATATATATATAGTGTCAACTGAAACACTACATCATCATGCGGATAGAACCTTTATACCACGCTAAATACAAGTGAGAGATCACTACACAACAAAGTGAGGATACACTATACAGGCGGCGTATGCCTTACTTTTTAGTTGCATGCTATATCTTTTGATTTTCATTATTTATGTAATAATATAAACACAAAATATTGCACCTACAAATATATATTAAAATTATATATTATTTTGACAAGGAGAATATTTTTTTTAGAGATATAGATAACTTCTTTGTCCATTATATACAATAAAAAGAGTCGCCATTATTTTTATATACATATTAAAATAGTACGATATTATATTTTCAAGAGCATGAGTTCAAATTTAAACATGTCATCCATATGGCTAGTTTTTTTAGGGTAGTGCTATTTGGACACATTATGTCTAGTCATACAATGGTAAATATAGGGATTTGACGTAATTTTTTAATTATTAATAATTTTAGTTTCGACATTTTGGTTGTTAATAAACACACTTTTTAAATTTCAATTATAAAGTTTCATCCCAATTTAAATTCACAAGTTTAGAAGTTAGGTGAATGGATGAGAGTAAAATTTGGGAGCAGGTGTGCATGAGATCGATATTTCAGAAGGGGGTTCTGAGTAAAAAGGAAATTTTGAAGACAATTAGACAATTTTTTCCTGTTTCAAGCACGTATGTCCGAGTACTTCGTAAGAAAATATCTCGAGAAATCTATAAAAATAGAATTAGGTCTCAACAAGCAAATCGGTGTTTTACGACCAAGAATTATTGTTTTTTTTATCTGGTTGACTAATAATTAAAATAATAAATTAATATAATTTAATCCCACCACATTAGTAAATTGATTTAACAATTATTATTAATTATCTTTTAAAAGCATATTCTAGTACTTATAGAATCCGAAACGATGTATGAGTCTTCAGTCCTTATCCGATCTCCAAATTAATCATAAACACTAATAATTATATAATCCTAATTATGTCTATTATTTCCCTTAACTTATGTATGAGACTTCAGTCTTTGTCCGATCTCCAAATTAATCATAAACACTAATAATTAAACCTCTTCACCACTCTTGAATGTCTTTACGTGTCCTTAATTCATAAATTAAATTCTCGTTGTTTTGTTATTATTGTCTTATATTTTGTTTTTGTGTTATATCCATTCTTGTCATATTTTATATTGAGCTAAATTAAAGGTTATTAAGGCCCTATTTAAATTGCTAATGCAACATCTATTTCTCTCAATTACTCCACCTTGCACTATTCTTCCCGTGTCGTTCACTATTCATTCCGTCTTTATCCACTTTATTTTACTAAAATCCATTATATTTTTCTATTTGTACTCTATTAAGTATTCAATTAAAAACTCCACTAACACACATTTTACCCCAATTTCTTTTGCCTTAATATCCATGTCCAAAAGAAATTAGATAAGAATAACGAGACAAACGAAGTAACTAACTAGTATAAACTCATAAAAGAAATCCTCACTAATCAAGCATGAGAAATGCTTAATCAAGAACTTGCAACTTGATTTCATCTGTGAGGTTAAGAATCCCAAATGTTAAAAGCT
Organism: Schizonepeta tenuifolia; assembly: GCA_029490685.1. NCBI lineage: Eukaryota > Viridiplantae > Streptophyta > Magnoliopsida > Lamiales > Lamiaceae > Schizonepeta > Schizonepeta tenuifolia. The sequence goes on along the minus strand of CM055955.1, from coordinate 142,874,791 downwards.
TGATTAATCCATCCTTTCTCATCAATGAATGACATGCTTGCTAACTGTTGCACCTCTCTCTCACTAAGCTTCTTTGCCCACTTCACTCTCTCCGAACTCTTCGCACCTTGTCCACGCGAATTATATTCCGACAACGTCAACTGCCCCCTAAATTTTTTATGAAATACAAAAAAAAGATATATTAAACTAAAAATAAGTAAAGATAACTATATGTAGTATTTAGGGTTAATTATCATACACTTGGCCAGAGCTATTCCAAAGCGACCATCCTTGAGGGACAACAACATCCGACATTTTTGTGTTGTAAAACAACACTCTAGCATAATCTCTCCACGGCCTTCCGAGGAAGGCCTTCCCGTTACCAACTATGTTGCATTCTTTGAAGACGAACCCGCCCGTGTCTTGAGGAGTCTCTCTCCCTTGAGCCGTTATGAAGCCTAGGGTTCCCTTTAGACTTCCGGCAGCTACTGATATGGTGCAACCCTACAAATAATGCAAACCCTATAAATGTTGAAACCCTAATCTTATATAAGTTAAAGCAGGCGATGAAGATGATGATAACGATCTTTTTGAGTACCTCATGTAGGGATTGAGCGGCACCAAAGATGAAATCTATTGCACCTTCAATGGTGCAGCTTTTGAAGTAATGCCTGCCTTGGACATCCCATAATGTATCCTGCAATCCGAAGAATCGGCATTTGTAAAAGGCCGATTTATCGCCTTTTATAAGGGCAGCAACGGCTTTATCTACTCGATTAGGATTAGCATTAGGAGGGTAATTGTAGGAATTCTGCATCAAAACACAACAAGATTTAACGAAGTTAATTTTCATCAATCAAAGTGAGTGAAACACATTTTGGCGTTTCGGCCGGGATCATCTGCCCACAATTTTAGGTCACTAATTTAATAAAAAAAAAATATTATTATATATAAAGAATCCTAATTAACATTAATTTCTAAATTTTGAAGCTTAAAAAAAGTACACATCCTAATTTCCTAATAATCAATTATATAACTAAACGTTTATGAGAACCCAAGGAGACACTCCAGCGGTGCGACTTTAATACTAAAGCAGTGATATGGTTCAAACCCCAATGCTTTCCCATGTCAAAAGAAAAAAGGTTCATCAATAAAATGTAAACAATAGTAATGTTTATAAACCCAAAATAAACAAGTGCAAACTACATTAAAACACAAATTGAAATCAAAGAAAATAAATGAAAAAATGAAAGTCGAACACCAAAAGTGTGATAGAGGATGCTCGTGGGATTTTTGAGCTTCTTACGACGAATGTTATGCCCCTAGCAATGGTGTGATCAGCTTCAGAAGTGAAAGTAGCGCTTGTTTCAATGGAGCCGTATTCGTTCCACTGGATCACTGTGCTCCCTCTTCCTGCTCCTTTGAGGTAGATGTATGGCTTGTCTGAAGGAATCCTAACTTTTTCCCTGTAAGAATGGATAGATATATTAGATAGCTAGAAACCCTAGAAAAATGGAACTCCAAGATAAGTACTATCATTTTCACTTTTCTTGACCTATATACTCCTTCTTTGATGTCTAAAACAGTCCAACTTTTGTTATTAGAAGGTATGGAGTTAATGGCTGCTTGGATGCTTGTGAAACCGCCTCTTCCCGACGGATCAACGACGATCGTCTGAGACAGTTTCTCCTCTAGTGTGGCAGCAATGGAAGAAGTTGCAGAGAAGAGAGCAACAAAGGTGCAGATACACCATTTATATGACAACATTCTTTCTTAATTGAAAATTGATGGGATAAGTTGGATGAAACTATATATAGGATGAAATGAATGATGAATGTGAAGATAGAGTGATAATATTATTTGGATGGAAATGGAAATTCAGATCACTGGATTAATTTCTGATTTTAAGAATTGTATTTATTAGAATGCGATATTTTCTTTCGTTTTCATCATTTGTTTCACTTGATCTCACTCAAATAGGAAAAGCGTACGGTTAATTTTGCAATGTTTAATCAATCGCGCCACAAATTTTTCATTGTTATTTGCTTGATATAAATTAATTAAGGTTAACCATGATTGGAAGATTTTAATTCCTTAAGCAGAACTGCAGAAGATTTGGGCTAGATTGCCATTTTGTAACTGTAAATTCGATCACTATATTTTATTAAGAACTTGCTATATATATATATATATATATATATATATATATATATATATATATATATATATATATATATATGCAATGTCCTTTTGCACATTGTAAAAGTATTACTGAACTTATTGTGAATTTTCGTACATGCGCACAAAATGTGTCATAATAATAATAATAATAATAATAATAATAATAATAATAATAATAATAATAATAATAATAATAATAATAATAATAATAATTTAAAACGTAACATTTTCATGTCTAACATTTTCAAAAAATTGCCATAAAATAGAAGCAACTAAACAATTTCATGTCTAACATTTTCAAAAAATTGCCATAAAATAGAAGCAACTAAACAACAGATCCCTTTAAAATCAAACAAATGTATCAATCCAATTGGAAATGACTTCATAACAATAAAATAATCCTAATTTTCCCTTTCCTTGCTTCAAATTGCACAAAATTTTATTCAATATGTTACTAGAATATTATTCAATTCGCGCGCACACAAGGCATGGTGACGAAGATTTTGTTAAACATTTTGGGAGCTTGATTTAGTGGTTAATCTCATTTTTAGATCATATATATATATATATATATATATATATATATATATATAAATTATGTTACAAGAATCGATTGTTATGCGCACATCTACATCTTGTTTCTCAATTTATTTGTACTAGAAGAACTTATAGCTTTCTTTATATAAATAGCTAGGCGTGTTATGTTACATACAAAATATGTAACAATTTGATAATTCAAGTGGCTTGGACCTAGAGAGTATATAGGAAAGTTTGATTTTATACATCTTTTATCATGTATAAAGTTCCTCTCCTACTAAGAAACTTTTTCGTCATTAAATTAATATTTTGGATTGACATACTAAGATGATGCATCTAATTAACTTACTTAAAGAATGTTGTCATGTTCAGCATTTTCCTAATTAATTAATGTGCAAAAAATCATGTTTGAAGCTAAGTCAAATGGTAACAAAATATAAATCAAGTCTATCAAAAATCAACATCGTCCTAACTAGTTGCGTCTCTCTTAAAATATGTTAGGGATTTAATTTGCAATGAGATATATTGTGTTAGGGAGTATTTGATTTATAGTTAATTTTATTTAAACAATGTGGCATACTTTTTTTTTTTATGTCGTGGGAACCTGCTGCTACCTTCGATGCGCATTGGGTAAACCTCCGTCCCTTATGCAGTAGCCTGCAAACCACATAAGATAGGTAAACCACACTTTCCAAGTACAAGTGTGACAAGCTCGACCTATAGAGACGTTTCATGAGGTTCGAACCTGAGACCTCTCAGTCTCAGGCGCTCACTTTTTACCACTAGGTCATCCCCAAGGGAACAAAAAACAATGTGGCATACTAATTTCATGTGACGTGGAATCAAGTCACATTTAATTGCCGGAAAAATTAGGCGTTATTCTCATTGCAAAAATTGCAAAAGTTGTAATTTTATTTACAAAACCTTAAAATTGGTGTTGTAATCATCATTATCGTTATATTATATTATATTACTAAAAGGAAAATGATTCTTACTTTGAAAAATTCCTATCAATCTCCGCCACTTCTCCAGGTCAGAATTGGAATCCGCAGAAAAGGAATTGGATGTAGAGACAGGTGATGAATCAGCCACCTGAACTTTTCCTTTGGATTTTCACGGCTTATCACGAGAAAGACCACGTTTGTTATCATCAATGCGCGAGCGACTGCGCTCTCGAGAACCACCTCGCCTGTTACATTAAGACCATTGGCCTTCCCTCTTCTCTGTCTTTGCTTGTTTAATTTTATTTGTTTGATCAACCATAGTGTAACTTGTATCTAACGAATTATGGTTCTTTTCCACTTTCTCTTCTTCTTGCTCGCTAGCTTCTTCCTGAGATTTCTTGATTTTTCTTTGGCTCATGGGAATTATGATAGGATTTGGATGGACTTGTTCACCTGAGGCAATACATCACCCGAGCCTTACTTATTAAACTTAAAGGCCGCTGCCTTCCTGGTTTAGTCTTTGGTTGCCGAGTACTTCTTGTTTGTTAAAGCCACTTATTGAGGGGCTGGTAAAAAGTTCTACGTATTCCTCGTTACTGCTCAAAGGGGCAATAATAGGTAGGGATGACAGGATTTGAACCCGTGACATTTTGTACCCAAAACAAACGCGCTACCAAGCTGCGCCACATCCCTTCAATTGTTCTGCAGTGTAATTGTAGAGAATTCCTGTCTTGTTTTCCACATCCCTATATTTTGCATTGAGGAACGGAGTTTTCCGCCCATTTCATCTTTTTTGGCCTCGTTTAACATATTTAACATATAATACTAAGAAAATGAAATCTTACGGATCGCTGTACATTTCAATTGGAACAAATATATTTATCATAATATTTATTTATCTTAATTCTCAAATTTTTTAAATTTAAAATTAATATTTATCATATTTATTTTCTTTTATCATTATATTTCACTTTTATATATATCATGAAAAAATATATTTAATTTCTAGATTCACACACGCATATATAGCTTATAATAATGTCATAATGTCTATTAATAACCAGAAAAATATAGTTAATGGGGGTTAAATATTGTGGTGTTCACATGAATATGTTGATATCAATAAAGTAATATACATGTAAAAAATACAACGAATAGTTAATGATAAGAATCTGACCGTTTTGTCATAAAACATATATTCATGATTATGGACATCGTTTTTGGTCTTCAATTCTGAAATTTTATAGTGCCTCACCAAACGAAGACGCAATGGTATACTGTTCTTGCCTGATTGAAGTTCATCAATAGTACCAAATAATGGAGGCATGATTATGTAATCTGTGGGGTTATGATATGGAAGAGAATTTGTTGTGGTTGAACGATTGGTTGTTGGTGTATTTAGATCATATACTACGGGCTTCTATGAGGGGAGTCAAAGGCCTGCGTCGATGCCCCTCGACCCAGCCTCCACTCGACGCAGGTGGAGTCTAAGCCATAGTGGAGCTTAGACGCAGGGCTGGGTCTAGCGAGAGGTCGAGGGCTGTGTCGATTTTTAGACACAGCATTCGACTCAGTGATGACGCAATATGGGGACACGTGGCGTGTCCCTATTAATCCGATCTTTTTTTTTTAAATTTTCTGAATAAAAAAATTTAAAAATGAGCAATGACTATATACAGTTCACCAGCAACGACTATACAACGGCTACCCCTCATTTTTTTTGTTATTGTCTTTTTTTTTTTAATTGAATAAAATTGTCATTTATTAATTTTTGAATTTAAATAAGTAATTTTTTATAATATTTATTACAAATAAAAAAATAACAACAAAATAAAATTTATTAAATCATTAAAATTACGCTTCCCAGTGCTTCAACCTAAGTCTTACTCAACCCTATTGTAGTTGAAAAATCAACCTAGGTCTAACTCAACACCACCAATCATTAAAATCAGGTTTTTTGTGCTTCAACCTAGGTCTAGTAAGACCCTGTAGTGAATGCTCTTATAGATTTTTTTGGTAGTAATTATCTAATGCACGGATTCGTGGCACCTTTCCATACTCCAATTAAATAGATGCAATGATTCACTTGGATAATTAAAAATAAGGTAGTGTTATTTGGTCATAATGTGGCCGGTCATACAAGTTAAAAATAATAATATAGGTTTTGAAAATGGAATATATCCTAATTGGAGAAGCATAAACCCTAGAGGTAAATATGATTATACGTGTGGCTGGCCATAATGTGACCGAATAACATTATTGTTAAAAATATTAATTTAAATTTATATGTGAACTAAAATATATGGATAAATTATATGATATGTTTTTTATTAGTTTTTGGACGGCCAAAACATGTTTTAAGGCTGTTATAGTTAATCATTATATTACTAAAAGGAAAACGATTCTTGTTTTGAAAAAATCTTACGTGGCACCCTTTATATTCCTCCATTCATATTTATCTAAATTCTCAAATTTTTGAATTTTTAAATGTAAAATAATAGATTTTAAATATCTATACTAAAATCTTGTGTCCCACATCGGTTTCTCAATGAAACTTCACCTATTGAAAAACCTATAAATACCTAGAATCAATATTTTTTCTCATCTTTTGCTCTACCAATTTTATTTGGCCAATTTATTTATTAATTAGCCGAATGAATAACTATATTTTATAGTTTAATTTAATTTAATTTGATCAATTTATTAATTGGCCGAATACATAATTATTTTTTGTAGGAGTTTTATTTGGCCAATTTATTTATTAATCGGTCGAATAAATAACTGCTATATTTTTATAAATTTATTTAATTTAATTTGGTCAATTTATTAATTGGCCGAATAGATAATTATTTTTATTAGGAAACCAATTTATTGGTTAACAGAATATATGGTTTCAAAATAGTTTGGATAATTTATTGGTTGACCGCATTAAATTTGAAAATAGTCTAATATTTTTTTATTTAAGTTGATAAAAAATAAGTAATTTCTAATTTGTCAATTAATTAGGTAGACAGGCCAATTCCCAATTGACGGGTACCTCAATTCGGGATTCCGCGTGACACATTTTCATTCTTTATTCTTATTAATTTTAAAATTTTTATTTTATTCATTTTTATCATGTATTTTCTAAAATCTAGAATTATCATACATTGTGCATTTATAAATTAAAATCGTGGTCAACATGTGGAAAATGATTCTTACTTTGAAAAAATCCTATGTAGCATCACTCTTAATTCTCCATTCCTATTTATCTAAGTTCTCAAATTTTTGAATTTTTAAATGTAAAATGATAGATTTTAAATATCTACTAAAATCTTGTGTCCCACATCGGTTATTCAATAAAATTTCACCTATTGAAAAGCCTATAAATACATAGAATTAATGTGTATTTTCTCATCTTTTGCTCCACCAGTTTTATTTAGCCAATTTATTTATTAATCGGCCGAATAAATAACTACTACCTCCGGTCCCCAAGTCTTTTCCTATCTTTCCTTTTTAGGATGGTCCCCAAGTTTCTTCCTAGCTACTTTTGGACACTACCCCACAACAAATTATTATCTCTTGCCCTTACTTTATCAACTTAACATTTCCATTCTTTATTCTTATTTATTTTAAATTTTATTTTATTCATTTTTTCCATGTAATTTTCAAAAATCTAGAATCACCATATATGAATTGATCTGTACGTGATTTGTAGTTGAGTTTCTAGCTTTGCATAACTTATAATTGTAATTAGTGAATATTACTATACAATTTTTTTTAGTTGACAAAATAAATGGTTCCAAAATAATTGGCTAATGTATTGGTTGGTCGAATTAAATTTTTAAATAGTCTAATAATTTTTATTTAATTTGATTAAAAATAATTAATTTTAAATTTATCAATTATTTAGGTAGACATGTCAATTCTCAACTAACAGGCACCTCAACTCGAGATCCCACGTGACACATTTTCATTATTTATTCTTATTTATTTTAAATATTATTTTATGCATTTTTTTCCATATATTTTTCTAAAATCTAGAATCGTCATCTATGAATTGATTTTTACGTAATTTGTAGTTGAGTTTTCAGCTTTGCATAACTTATAATTGTAATAAGTGAATATTACTATACATTTTTTTTATTAAATTTTGGCTGTATATAAATTCTAAACAAGTTTTATAAATTACGCACTTATAGATCAGAGTCGTGGTCAATGGACCGGTTCCGATGCAATCCCATGTGGCATCGCAGGACAGCCCGAGGCACAGGGAAAAATACGAGGTTCCATTCTTTATTCATATTTATTTTAAATTTTAAGTTTTATTCATTTTGTCATGTATTTTTCTAAAATTTAGAAACATCATCTATGAATTGATTTTTACGTGATTTGTAGTTGAGTTTCCAGCTTTGCATAACTTATAATTGTAATCAGTGAATATTACTATACAATTTTTGTTTTATTAAATTTTGGCTGTATATAAATTCTAAACAAGTTTTATAAATTACGCACTTATAGATCAGAGTCGTGGTCAATGGACCGGTTCCGATGCAATCCCATGTGGCACATTTCCATTCTTTATTCATATTTATTTTAAAATTTAAGTTTTATTCATTTTTTTCATGTATTTTTCTAAAATTTAGAAACGTCATCTATGAATTAATTTTTACGTTATTTGTAATGGAGTTTCCAACTTTGCATAATTTATAATAGTAATTAGTAAATATTACTACTATACAATTAAAATGAGAACAAATAGTACAATTAATTTTTTATTAATTTTTTGGTCTATATAAATTTTAAACGAGTTTTATAAATTATGCACTTATAAATAAAAAATGTGGTCAATGGGCCAATTTCGACCCGGAACCCTAGCGGTAAACGGGTCAATTCCCAACCAACGAGTACATGAACTCGGGAAATTTTTCTTTATTTTATACATTTTATTTTCATGTATATTATAAAATCTAAAATTGTCATCCATGAATTAATTTTCATGTTATTTGTAGTTGAGTTCTCAACTTTGCATAATCTATAATTGTGATTAGTGAACATTATTGTATGGCTAAGGACGTGAACGAATAATACAATCAATTTTTCTTATCAAATTTTGGATTTGTATGTATTCTAAATGAGTTTTATAATTACACACATATAAATCAGAGTGGTCTACAGATTGATTCCGACGCGGAACTGTGGCAGTAGATAGGGCAATTCCCAATCGACGGTTATTGATATACAGATTTTTTGTAGAAATCGAAAGAAATGAGAATATATTAGATTATAATTTTTAACAAACATAACTATATGATTTGAGTCGTAAACATGTAATAAAAGAAATTAGAATATATTAGATTATAATTTTTTAACAAACATAACTATATGGTTTGAATCGTAAACCTGTAATAAAATTACCTTTTAATTGAATTTGAGATGTGTTTAAGGGCATATAAATTCTAAGCGAGTTTAGTAGATTGCATAATCGAATTATTTAACCTTAAATAATTAAAAAGTAATATTTTTCTTAATATATCAATATTAATACTATCTAATAATTTTATTATTATTAAATATTAATATAATTTTCCGTCGATTTTCGACGGGTTATATGATAGTTAATAGTAATAATATATATATATATATATATATATATATATATATATATATGTCAATTAAAATATCGTAATTTTTAAGATTTTGATAAATATATATTCTGATATATAGGCACCGATTATTTGAATAATAATAAAAGAAAGTATAATTAAATATTTTGGGATTACTTAATATCTAAAAGGCACGAGTGAGATCGATAAAGATTTTTTTAATGTAACTACCTTTTAGATAAGTTTGAAAACCAAATTATAATATATATATAATGTAACTACCTTTTAGATAAGTTTGAAAACCAAATTAGCATCTGCGTGCTTCAACAATAACCAAATTTAATAATTATCTTTAAAAATATATTAATTATCCCTAAATTGTGGCTATATCTTAATAAAATGTGGCTTTTATGCCCTTTTCTTTTGCCAAACGGCTGGCTATCCGTGCCTTTATCCCCATAATAAAATCCCCTACATAACGAGGGGGGCGACGGTTAATTCGATCATTCTCAATTTTTTCATATTACAGGTTAATTACTTCAAAAAACAAGAATATTTTATAAAAATTATTGATTGAATTGCGTCTGATTTCTGAGTCGCTGCAGATTTATTTATGCGTAAAAATTGATTGAAGCTGCAATGGATGGAAATCGTTTCAAATCCGACTCCAATCTTGTGCATAACGAGGTCATTCTCAAGCTCTCAAAGTTTATGCTCTCTTTTCTCTTTGATAGTTGATTTTGTGCTGGCTACTTCATATGCTGTGTGTTGTTCGTGTAATTGGTGTTTTTATACCTTTAATTAAAAACTTTATTTTAAATTCAATATCATATCATTGTGAATCATGTTAAATCATGTGAAATCATGTGTGCATTTGGTTACATGGTTTTTATATATAAATTTTGTGGGATTGTTCCTTTAATTTGTTTGATAGTGTGCGACGAGAATGAGAAGAGTTGATAGGGGGAGTTGACAGGATAAGTGAGTTGATAGAATAAGTGAGTTGCCTGATGAATTAGTTGTTGTGATACTGTGTTTCCTGATGCTGCAAGTACTAGTATTCCTGCTATGGTTGGATTTGTGGAAACAGACTCTGGTTGGATTTGTGGAAACAGACTCCCAATATGAAATTTGATAGGATAAGTCAGTTGTCTGATCAAATTATAGGTTTCATACCATCTCGCCTGCAGCAGCTACTAGCTAGTGTCCTTTCTCCGCGATGGTTAGATTGTGGATTATATTTAACTTTCAGAACATGTGCTGCATTGATCTGTTCTGTGTTCATTTCACTTCAACTCTCTTTATCTTTTATGTAGCTCTAAAAATAAATCCAGTCCATTTAATGTCAAGCCTAAAAAACAATGGCGTTTGGAAGTTTCGACCTGAAAAAGGAAAAGGCATTTTCCATTGCACCACATCTAATACATGTTTTATAATATATATTTGTTTTTCAGTATGTATCTACATTTTTAGTGGGGCTGAGGTGGGTGCTTCTCCGGCTTCATGTACCACCTGCCCTTCTCTGATACCATATTAGAATTGGGCCCTTATCTCTCTTATAAGAGAGGATTGTCTATCTATGTATAGAATCATGTTATCATGTGAATTATTTTATGAATGGCCAATGTGAATCATGTTATATAATTGGCTACATCGTGTTATTGTTTTGTAAAGACTTATTTATATTTTTGCATTGTTCCTTTGTTGATAGTGTGCAGCAAGAAGACTTGAAGGGGGAGTTGATAGGATAAGTCAGTTATCTGATCAACTCATCCTTGAAATACTGTGTATCCTGCCATTGAGAGATGCTGAAAGAAGTAGTATTCTTTCGTCGCGATGGTTAGATTTGTGGAAACACACTCCTAATATCAAATTTGATAGGATATGTCAGTTGCCTGATCAAGTTTTAGTTTTCATACTCTCTCTCCTTCCATTGAAGGATGCTGCAGCCACTAGTGTCCTTTCTTCGCGATGGTTAGATTTGTGGAAACACAAACGTAATCTCAACTTCAATCAATTTACTCTCAGTAACGAGATGAGACTGAAACAAAGGGAAAATCCCTGGGATGTGGAGAGATGCAAGTATGTAGAATTGGTAGACTCTGTTCTCCAATCACATAGAGCTATTTCGTTGGACAAATTCGGTATATGTTTTTTTATGAACAAATCAAGCCATACAAAACTCGCTAGTTGGCTTGAATCTGTGTTTTTGAAAGGAGTGAAGAGATTGGAATTGTGCTTGTATTGTTCTGGTCCAGAGCATATGGTTGTCCTTGAAGAGTTGTTGAGATTATGTCAGCCTGAAACTATAATGTTGTTTAGATCTCTTAAAAGATTGAGCCTCAAGTTTGTGAAAGTGAGTGGTGACGATATCAAGTGTTCCTACGTAACTGCCCGTTGCTGGAGGAATTGATCATCGGTGATGGAAATTTGTCGTCTGATGTTGAGGTTTGTGGGGCGACCCTCAAGTTAGTGCGCTTGGGAGTATATGGTTTCAATCCTGAAAAATGCATAAAAGTTTGTGCTCCAAATCTTACTTGGCTTAAGGTCGACGAAGCATCAAAGCAGGTGTTACTTGAGAATGTTCCGAAACTTGTTGGGGCAGATTTTAGATTTCGATGTAGAAGTCCAGAAACTGTACAAAAGTTTGCTTCTGCAGTTTTTTGCTTCAGTTCCCAACTGAAAATTCTAAACTTAAGTATCCACCGTCCCAAGGTTAGACTACTTCTTTTATGCATAAGAAATGTGATACCTACACCAAAATACTCCTAATTTTATGATTATTTGTTATTGTTATTTCTACAGGAGTTTTTTGCTAATGTGGCGGTTCCTCAAATGCCTAACTTGGAGAAGTTGGTCGTTGAATATTATGGAGTAAAATTTCAAAGTCTATTGCCAGTAACTGCTCTCATATGGGCATCTCCTCGTCTTGAAGAATTCAAATTACTGGTTAGTGCTGTTTGTTACTATCTTATAATTTCTTTATAGAACAAGCAAGGTGCACCATGGCTCCCTATAGCAGATACTATTTGATAACATTAATATAAATTGTTATTTTTATCCTAAATTATTTCCACGTTTTCAAATATATATCTCCTCAGAAAACATATATACTCCTATATAGATAGATATATCGTGAAGTATTGAAAATCACGAAATGCTGATATTGATATGGCTCATTGTGGAAATTGGGATAATGACTATGGAAAGTTGGCCTAAATAGCTGTTGTGGTGGGTGTTGCTGCACCTGCACCACCACACCACATGCCGCTGACACCGAATATCTCTTACCCATGCATATTTTTCTATTGCAAATTAATGGTTAACTATATTTTTCCTACAACTCTTTTGTCATATGCAGTATCTGAAAGGATCAAATCAATCATCTGGGGAGGTTATAAGAGAAGTTGAAAGACCGCCGCATCGATTTCTCAAAGTGTTTGAGTTAGCAGGGCTCCTTGGTGTTAGTCATCATATCGAATTGGTGACTTACATTTCGGATAATTGTGTTGCGCTTCAGAAAATAATTGTGGGTTGTTTGCCATACTCAGTGTTCTCAAATATTCCTCGAGATCTATCTGATATGTGGAAGGAGATACAAGACACCAAGGACTATGCTAAACAAGAGCTTCAAGGCAAAATACCTCAACACATTCAATTCCAACTTCTTTAATTCTCATTACTACACTTATTATCTATCTATGTTTCAAACCAACCTCAACAAATTCAACTGCAACTTGTTATTTTATGATTTATTTATTATAGTATTAGATCAAGACCTTGTGGTTTATTGGATTCTTCTTCTTATTATTATTATTCTGCAGTTGACAATATTGAGTTAAGTTGGATATTATTTTGGGTGTGATTGTGAATCTTTATTTTTTAGATCCTAGTTACATTGTACACTGTAGTTTTGGAACATTGAAAATTAAAATTACCCAAACATGAATTACTGATATCGAATTCTAGCTTCATAATAAAATTTATAGTACTAGATAAAAATTCAGGAGGCATAGCGCTGGTTATGATCTTCTTGTGGCGGTGGCGGAGGCGTTGGCGTTCGACGATGAGGCATCGTGCTTCGATGGTTTGGAGTTGGAGCTGGATTTTGTTGATTCCGATTGCAGGGAGGTGATGGAATAGTATACCAACAAAATATGTGTTGGTGGAATTTCGAATTAAGGGGGGTGTATTTAATCAAGATTTTTATTGGATTTTGTAAGTCATTGGACTTTGTAAGTCTATGGATTTCCATTAGAGTTCGGTTTGATTTGGCGGATTTATGTTGGAGTTCTATTGGAGTTCGCGTCGATTTCTGTTGGAGTTCAGAAGTCCGCGACTCCCAGCGCTCACTGGAATCCAGTATGCGCTCGACGTTCCGAGCGACCGTTGGAATCCAGTGAGCGCTTTGAGTCGCGTGAATTGGGGTAATACAATGCCCTAATTCCAATTGGAACCTCATAATTGGCCCTACTCTCCACTCCTTCTTCTCGACCGCCGCCATGTGAAACTTTTGCTTCGTTCCATCGCCTTCCTCCGCCGCAATCCATCACCTCCACTGCCTATAGCTTCTCCGCCCTACATCCGGCGACCTCTACTCGCCTCACAGCTGGCCACCACCTCAAGATCTCATCCATCCACCGCTCAAAAAAGCTTCAAGGCCTCATAGCCGTCCTCCGCCTCCCTGCTCCACCGCTGCCTTCCACCACGTCCGCCGCCTCATGTTCGCCCAAACTGTCGAGCGCTCGTCCACTGGTGAACCTAGAAGTCCGCCGTCTCTGATCCAATTTCCGATAGCAGCGGTCGCTCACCTCTAGCATTCGCCCAAATTGTCGAGCGCCCGCGCGAAGCCAGTGAACGTTGGAATCATGCTGCGTACAAAAAATGTCGAGCAAACTGAGGAAGATTACACCGCGAGATTTGGTTGTCCGTTCAATCTAGAGACTGAATGGGAGGGAGAGGTATTCTCTAAATTCATTGAGTATGATGTTACACGCCTCCATTATCTAGATTGGGAATTGATTAGGACTCTAAAGATTGAAGCAAGGGTAGTACGTTATTTGAAGAATTTAGGACTTGAAACTTTTGTTAGGCCAACTGAATTTGCTTTTGCTTATGATGGTTTAACTATTGAGTTTCTAACTACTATGACTTTGAGTGCGGATAAGACAAAGATTAGTGTTAGAATGAAAAACAAGAAATATATCATAAGCTTGCAAAGAATGAAAAGTGTTTTTGGATTTCCAACTGGTGGGAAAAGAGATAGACCTTCGGGGTACAATGCTAATATAGATTGGGCTAATTTGTCTGAGTTTCAGAATTGGGATATTTCTGGTGTGTCGAACGGGTTTATTACGGACCCGTCATTGGCCATTATCCATAAATTTATTGCATATAATATATATGGGAAAGAGCACACAAACAAGGTCAATGCAAACGAGGTCTATCTATTGAGTTGTGCAGTAAATAACAAAAAGGCGTGTATGTCATATTTCATCTAGAATGTTATGATTCAGAGTAAGAGTCGTCCTGGAGCTCATGCTTCTTGGGGTGGTATTATTATGTTGTTGGCGCATGCCAGGAACTTAAGGGATATATGATCGATTAAAGCGAGCTTCTTCGAGCTCAAATCACTGCTGATGCATTCACTTTAGTTCCTCCAGCGAAAAGGCTATGTGTGAAGAAGTATGTGAACAAAGAGATCGCTGAAGGGAGACAAGCACCAATGGTGCGCAATTTTGAAGTCGGCTGTCCCTCTAACGTAGGAGATGAAGGAGGTGAAGAGGAAGAGCCAATAACTCTCCCCCCCCTCCCCCAACAATGTTGGGAGATGTCTACTAACAATTCCTAAATCATTTCGACACCAGCTTTGCTTCATTCCGCCAGGACATAAACAACCAATTTTCCGGCTTCCGTCAGGATGTATACTCGAGGTTTGATGCGCAGAACCAACAGCTTGCGATGTGGCAACAAGATGCTAATGCACGATTTCAAGAGCACAATCAACAAATTGCATCTTTACAAGCACATTGGAATATTTGGTCTGCCTTCTACTCGCCACCGCAACCACCACCTCAAGATGACGAGCAACCACCACCTAACCATGATGGAGATGGATATTGACTTTGGTATGTTATTTGTAAATTTTTTATAATTTATTAATGTGTTCATGTTAATGATTTTGATGCATATGCTACTAGACAGGACTGGAGTTTGGCATTCCAATAAGTGCAGAAGATGGAGTCCAACGGTCTCTGGAGTCCAGCGTTCGCTGGGAAATGTTTCCATTTGAATAATTTCGTTTTTTAATTATTTGGAGAATGTAATTGAACAATTTTGTACTGCTTTTCTCTTTGGTGTTATCGAACAAGTTCAACTGTCTTTCGTGTTATCGAACAATCTTTCTTTCTATGAATGAAATCTGGTTATGTTATAATTATTGAAATAATATTTGTTATATAGATTTATGATATGGTGAAATAGCAGTAAAAATAACAAATTTTATACAATAGCGATCGGTCGACCCCAGCGCCGACTGGGAGCCACGAGCGACCGCTCGTCCTCATCCGGCGTTGGGGATGCACTGGATTTGAAATCTCATGGGTTTCGATCGGATTTCATCACGCCTATTTTGTTCAGCAAAGTCCAACGAAACTACAACGAAAGTCGATAAGTTAAAAGTCGATGGAATGTTAAATACACCAAGATTTCAGAAGTCAAATAGAAGTCAGGATTGAATACACCCAGATTTCAGAAGTCCAACAGAAGTCGAGATTGAATACACCCAGATTTCATAAATTCAACAGAAGTCTGAATTAAATACACCCAGATTTCTGAAGTCGTTAAAAGTCCAACGAAAGTCCTGATTGAATACAACCCCCTAAAACATGTTTTATTCTTTTTATTACTTTCAAGCCAAAAAAAAAAGATATAATACTTGTAAATCAGAAATCATACCATACTCATATAGTTTGATTTTGTTCAATTTTGATTAGCGGTGTAAATGAATCGCATTAAAACGAATATAATTATACTTGCATTTAAAACCGTGAAATTATTTGAATATTTGTATTCAATTGTTCACAGAACATGAAATTTGATTCATATTCGATTCGAAATTGATATTAGAATTATTAGATTTGATTTCGAGCATACGATTCCACTTTTTCTAATATATTAAGAGGAGAGTAAATAGAAGGTCAGTCATTTCTAATGTGTTACACTCACGAACTCACAGTAGATAGAATGAGTATTACAGAGTATTTTTAAAGCCAATTTAAAGAAAGACAAAAATTTGGGTGCAACTATTTCACCGTAGAACACCCGTCCATTTGACCCGACCCGCCCCACCTCGATCCGTTTGACTCGGGTTTGATCCAGTCAAACCCTCATTTGACCATTTTTTTTTTTCTAGTTTTTTTTTTATTTTTTTTTCCAATTTTTTTTTATTGTTTGCCGCTTCTTCTATGGTCAAGATTCGAGCGAGGGGAACCGAAGACTTTGGAGCGAGCCAAAAAAAGTCCAAATTATTGCCCGCCGATTATCTTTATTTTAGTAATCGGAGCGAAGGCGGAGCCGTAAATCGGAGCCGAAGACTCCGTCGGGACAAAAAATCTGGAAAAAAAATAGTGGGGTGCGTGAGGCCCACGCGCGGCACATGAACCTCACGCGCTGATCGGTTGGGCGCGTGGGCCGGATCGGGGCGGGTCGCGGCCCATTTACACGGTACATAAGTCTGTACCGGAGACTTACTCAGAAACTTAAAGAAATGGTTTTGCTTTTTAATGGAGTAATAATATCTTCAACCAAACTTACTTTCGCTCTCTCCTTCATCTCCTCCACCGTACCGCCTACAAACTCTATCCCAAAATTTCATGGTGTGCTACGCCGATAATATTTTCGAAAATTAAATAAAAACATAAAAAAAAGTTGTCTGGATAATTAATCATTTACTCTATATTGCTCTCTAATTCTAAATATAATTAAAATTAAATGGATCAATATCTACAAAATAATAATAATAATAATAATAATAATAATAATAATAATAATAATAATATACTATAGCCCCAAATCGATGTCGATGTTGCTCTGCAAATCAAAAGATTTCGAATATGGTACTATATATGTGGAATACAATGATATATATACATCATAATTCATGGATGTAAAGTATTTGGCCAAAAAAACACTAAATATTTGTAACCTCACTTCAATTATTTATTGTGTTTGTAAACTTAATTATTTAGTTGTTTCATAAAAACAAATTATACACTATTGAGTATTGAAGAACCCGATTTTACCAATCGACTAATTTCTAAATTGTGTACAATTTGAAGTATTTGAGTAACTTACATCGATTATTTGCCTATTTTAAAAAAAAACATGGATTATTTGCCAAGCACTGGAAAGAAAGAATGTAAAAGATAAAGAAGGAGAAGAAAATGAAAGTAGATGCAAGTTTTGTAGATAAGTAATCTAGAATTTGTAAACTGAATTAATGTTAGTATTAACGTAAATGGTGGAGACATGCAAGAGATTCAGATATCATCATAATCATGAAGTATATCACAAACAAAAATGTATTGAATTAGGAGTAATTAATTAATGGTGTAAATAGCAAACCATAAATGATTACTTTACCTTTTTGTTGGAATGAAATTCGTACAATAATTCATTTCAAAAAATGAATTAAAATAAATCTTACAATAATTACTATCGCTTCATGTGATTCAGTGAGACATAAAAATTCCTCCATTTATTTTCTTACTAACAAGAAAGTCAAAATGATTTGAATGGGCTGGACTTTCATGCACCAATGCATAGTATGAGACGGGTTGACCCGCCAGATCCAACTCAGTTCAACCCAAACTCGCGGACCGCTCCAATTTAAAAAAAAAGTTTGTAATGTTGCTGCCTATGAGAATCGAACACAGGAGATTTGGAATGCCGCTGCTGTTTTTGGAGTGTGGTGTGGTTTTAAAAACGGAAAAAAAGGAATGCATGGTGATGGAGATTGTGTTAAACATTTTGGGAGTTTGATTTAGTGGTTAGTCCCATTTTTAGATCATGGATAAAAAAAAAATTAATGTTACAAGAGTCGATTGTTGTGTGCACATCTACTACATCTTGTTTCTCAATTTATATATACTAGAAGAACTTATATTTTATTTTGTATACATAGCTAGGCGTGTTATGTTACATACAAAATATGTAACAATTTGATAGTTCAAGTGGCTTGGACCTAGAGAATATATAGGAAAGTTTTTGATTATATACATCTTTTATCATGTATAAAGTTCTTGTGTCCTACTAAGAAATTTTTGAGTCATTAAAATGATATTTTGGATTGACCTAATAAGAGGATATTGTCCCCTTGGAGATGACCTAGTGGTAAAAGTGAGCGCCTAAGAATGGGAGGTCTCAGGTTCGAACCTTATGAAACGTCTCTATAGGTTGAGTCTGCCACACTTGTACTTGAAAAGTGTGGTTTACCTCCCATGTGTTTTGCAGGCCACTGCACAAGGGACGGAGGTTAGCATCTCTTAAAATATGCTAGTGACTTAATTTGCAATGAGTGGATATATTGTGATTCGCAAAATCTCATATGTGATTGGTCGCATTAGGATGCGACCGCGTGTGGTGCGTGTAATACACGCGCATGTATTATTATTTTTATTTTTTTCGATTTTTTTTTTCAGTTTTCTGTAATTTCGTTTTTTGAATTTTAGTTTTTCTTTTTTTTCAGTTTTTTTTCCTTTTTTTTAATTTCCTTTTTTTTTAAATTCCACTTTTTTTTTTTTGCCTCTTCGTTTTTTTGTTTGTCGCTTCTTCTTTGGTCAAGATTCGAGCGAGAGGAGCCGAAGGCCTCGGAGCGAGCCGAAAAAGTCCAAATTGTTGTCCGACGACCATAAAATAGATTTTCGACGGAATGAAAAGGACATATATGGTAGAATAGTAACCATAGAATACTCTTCATTTCTTTTTAACACAAAAGCATGATCTTTCACCTATCCTTATAATAGTAATTGGAGCCGAAAGCGGAACCGTAAAAAAATAATAAATAAATAACTAAATAAATAAAATTATATTTTGACCGGTCAACCCGCATTGACCGGATTAAACCCGGCCCAGATCCGATCTCTTGGGAAGAGACCGGTTGCACCCAAGTCCTCCTCATTGTGATTTAATTTGTTATGATGGAATAAGTCGTATATTTGATTTATAATTAATTTTATTTAAATAATGTGGCATAATAATTTCATGTGACGTGGATTAAAAAAATCATATGGATTTAAAAAAAACAAGTCACATTTATTTGCCGGAAAAATTAGGCGTGATTCTGATTGCACAAATTGCAAAAGTTGTGTTTTAATTTTATTTACAAAACTTTAAAATTGGTGTTGTAATTATAAATGAAGGTAAAGAATGTGATTTGATTTGCATTTAACCCTTATGTTTATGAATATAGGATTTGATTTTCTAATTTCTATGGATTTCCAATAAGAATATCAAGTTACGTGCATTTCATGGTAGGTAAAGTTTGGGCTAAATATAAAATCATCTGGGACTCTTTTGTAAAATCCCAACTTTAAAATTTTAATTTAATGAAATCAATTAAATTATATTTAAGACAATATCGCCTGAAATTTAAGATTGTTATATGATTTAGTGGTAATGTGTCCTACATTTTGGAAAAGGTGTGTATATATATATATGATGAAAAATATATATAATTTGTTGATTCACACACGCATATATAGCTTATAATTAATAATGTTAAAATGTCTATTGATAAACAGAAAAATATAGTTAATGTGGGTTAAATATTGTGGTGTTCACATGCGATATTAACAAAGTGATAAGCAAAAGTGCTCATTAACAAAATCTAGAATACTTTTTTATATTGGATTTTTATAATCTCAATTTTTATAAACCTTTACCCTAAAACAAGAGTCACACTAATATATAACTGCATTAATACATATACATTCTCATTTACAGATCAATTGAAGCAAATTAACCTTAATTTTCAGCCATTATAGATTGGTGATCAAGAGTCTCAATCCACTAATTTAATCTTGATATTTTGCAGAAAAAACGCCCAAAACCAAATGTTGTCCTATAAAAAAGGGTGCATCTGCACATTAATTCTTGCTATCTTATCATCATTAGTATCATCCATCACTGCCAGAGAACTCCATTTAAATCAAACAGTTTCTGATCGGACGATCGTCGTTGATCCATCGGGCAAAGGCGGATTCACAACCATCCAAGCTGCCATTAATTCAGTCCCTTCTAACAATGAAAAATGGACTACTATAGACATCAAACCAGGCGTTTATAGGTGATGAAACTCAATTAATCAATCTTGGTCTTCTTTCTTCCAAAATCTTCTGTAATTATAAGCTGTTTTTAGGGTTTCATCGTTCCAAATTTCTGTTAATCATAATTCTTAACAGAGAAAAAGTAATGATTCCTTACAACAAGCCATTCATCGTCCTCAAAGGAGCAGGCATGCAAAAAACCTTCATTGTGTGGAATGATCATGGCGCCATTAACCAATCTCCTACTTTCACTTCTCAAGCTGATAACATACTCGCAAAGGACATAACATTCACTGTATGTATGTAATAATCTCAAATTAATTTCTCATATTTCATGTATTATTACATGCATGATCATATATATAATTCCCATGCAGAATTCTTACAACTCTCCTCCTTCAACTAATCCAATGGCAACGGCAGTAGCAGCCTTAATCCAAGGCGATAAATCTGCCTTCTACCGATGTGGATTCTTCGGGCTGCAGGATACATTATGGGACGAACATGGCCGCCATTACTACAAAAGCTGCACCATCGAAGGTGCAGTAGATTTCATTTTCGGTGATGGCCAATCCCAGTACGAGGTATGATGCAAGGAGAAGCGTGAAAACTGATACGATAAACGAATACTTTCGTTGATTCAATGAATACCAAAAGCAAACGTACGAGTTGATTCTCTAAAAAATACTAGAAGAACACGATAAAAGGAAAACAAACCCTAATTTTAATACTATCAATTAACCAACCGATCAATTACAATAACATAAAGGTTATTTTGAAAGTAAAATAATAAGAGGCCAAACCCAATAAACTACGTCTAAACTAAAGCTAATAATTAACTACTCAAATAATAGAAATAAATAAAACAACTAAGACTAATAAAACATGATAATGGAATTAACTACTATTAAAGAATTGTATTTCATATATGGTCAAACCTTCTTCAACAATGATCATTCTCATTAGGGTCTCTCTCTCTCTCTCTCTCTCTCTCTCTCTCTCTCTCTCTCTCTCTCTCTCTCTCTCTCTTGTGTGGCAGAGCTGCACCATTTCAGTACCTGCAGCAGCACTGCACGGAACCGCAGGCTACATCACAGCTCAAGGAAGAAACGATAGTAAAGATAGGAGCGGCTTCGTGTTCAAAAACTGCAGCATAATCGGAACTGGAAAATCATATCTGGGAAGGCCATGGAGAAGTCATGCTAGGGTTCTTTTCTACGATACTGCAATTTCCGACATTATCGTCCCTCTTGGATGGGATGCTTGGTTTAGCGCCGGTCATGAGTAAGATTCGTTTTTTTTTTTTTTTTTTTTTTTTTTTTTTTTTTTGAAGGATCAAATTATTTTGTATGAATTTTTCCAAAACCTAAAAAATTATAGGGACTTGTTGACGTTGGCGGAGTATGAGTGCAGCGGTGGTGGTGCGAAGACGACGGGGAGAGTGAAGTGGGAGAAGAAGCTAAGTGAGAAAGAGGTGAAGGAGTTAACCAGCATTTCCTACATTGATGAGGAAGGGTGGGTGGAGCAAGCTTTTGATATTATGGGAGCTTCTTGAAACCTTAATACAAATTAAGCTTCTAACTATAATTAATTAACAAGTGATTAAGTACACATCTGCTTAAGTATATATACGCGATTTGCAAAAATATACTAGTAATATATATGATGCAATTAATATCGTTATAAAAGTTGTAGTACTTTGGTGATTTGGTTGTGTTTGATTCTTTCATGCTTCATATTTTTTTATTAAGAATAGTTGGAAGTCGTTATTGTTTAACACAATTAATTAATTTTTTTTTTTAATTATATGGGCTTGTGTAGAGTTTGAACTCGATACTTCTCTATTCACAGACAAGATCTATTACCGTTTGAAAGTTTCAAGAGACTAATTAATCTTAGAAACACAAATGATGAAAATTAATATAAACTTTTTACACTTGATTCGTATACTTCAAATATTTTTTGTAAAATCGGAAGGAAAGCAAATTAAAGAAAATACAAAAGTAGTCGCAACTCGTGTACAATTCACAAAATTGATCAAATATTGAAATTGTGACCACGTGGCATGCACATTAATCAACGAAATATTGACTTTCATATCCCAATAGTGTGTGTTGTGTGTGTTTGGGGAAGATAGTCAAGGCTGCCATGATTATATTTCCGCTTGAGAAATTAAAATGAAAAAGGAAAGAAGTAACTTCAACACTATGTTGTAAAACAAAAGTCCAGAAATTTATTGATTGTTGTTTGACTTCCCATTTCTCTTCAAATAACTAAGTAAATGTATATAGAGATCGAAATATATAAGTGATGTGTTCCAAACTTCACGTGAGCACATTCTTGTTTTGTCTAAATTGGTTTTATTTAATTCTTTTATTGTGTTTCATTTTGATATAGTATTAAAATTATTATTGAAATCATTAAAAGCTCGATTTCTTCTTCCTTTTTTTGTTAATTTGTGTTCCCTTTCCTTTTTTGGAGGTACGACTCTTCATGTGCGACTGGTCGCCATGTGTGATCGGTCACCCATGAGTTTTGTCAAAAAATATATACTTACTTCAACCCACCAGGCTTGGCCTGTTTTTTTTTTTTTTTTTTGCACGGGATTTAAGGAGAAAATAATTAAGAGTAGAAGATATGTTTAATGGAGTTTTTAAAGTGGAATAAAGTGGGTAGAGAAAGTAAATATTGAAATAAAGTGAAATAAAGTGAGTAGAGATAAGATAAATAGTGAATGACACAGAAAATAAGGTGAAAAGGAGGATGAAATGTGTAAAGTGGATTAATTAACAAATTAATTGGACCCTAATCATCTCCTAATTATTTTCAAAAAAAGAAACATGACAAGAATAACAGGATAACTCAAAAAGAAATACAAGCCAATAATAACGGGACATAGGAAGTAATATTATTCACACGCTTCTTTCAATTGACTAGTAAAGCTACGTGATTAGTTTGCTCGTACGAAAGGATAATGACGTCATCGATATTTATAATACTATAATTATTTATCAATTTTATTGCATTCTTGTTTTGATTCCTGCAATTTCTTATTGATATTCCAAGTTTGAGGGTCATTAAGTGATGGGAAAATAAAGAAGAAGAAAGAATTTCGGGAATAATGAGAATTTAGAAAAAAAAATGTGTCCGACTAGAAAATCGTTTGACTTAACTGTATAGTATTTCCTAACTAATAAGAATGCGAAGATATTTATTGTTGTTCCACGTTGATTGAATATTTGGGTATGCTTTCAAAAAAAATAAAAATAAAAAAACCATTTGAGTATAAGAATTCAAATATTTAACAATTAACTGTTTTAAGTATAAGACTTTAAATTGTCTTTTGATTGTGGTTTTATTAACATATTTCTAATTGTAATGAAATTATTATTAATCAATTCTACATTATAAATTATTCAATTCAACAAAAAAAAAAAGGTTCAATTCCACTGTAAAAAAATGTATTGTCCTGTTTGGCAATAAATTTTCGTCAATAATTTAAAAAACATTAGTAACTTAAACCACCAAAAATGTTGGAAGCTTGCCTCCTCACCCAGCCTTCATTATCAATGAAAGAAATGCTTGTCAACTGCTTCAACTCTCTCTTACTTAGCTTTTTTTCCCATTTCACTCTCTTTGATGTGTCCGAACCTTTACCGTGACACTTGTGCTCCGCAAAAGTCAACTGGTTCCTGCACAAGGAAATATAAAAATGCATTTTCATGATCTAAAAAGTTATGACAGCAAAAATAATCACATTAGATTTATTTCAATCATATAGAAGAAGAAATTTGATCAAGATTTACAGTCTTCTTCATACATAGGTGATGACTTGGTTCTTGTTATGGAATAGATGTTCAAGCAATATATATGCATGGGCTTAATAGACAAAAATAATATGGCCCGGCCCGAGATTGGCCCGCGTATGTTTTGACAGAACATAAATCTTACTCTTTGCCAACGCTGTACCAAGCATTCCAACCTTGAGGAACAACAATTTGAGACATGGATGTGTTGTAGAATAAGACTTTAGCATATTCTCTCCACGCTCTTCCCAAATATGCCTTGCCCTTCCCATCTATTTCACACTCTTTGAACACAAATCCATTTGTCTCTCTTTCCTTTGATCTTCCTTGAGCAGTTATGTATCCGGGGACTCTATGCTCATTTTCAACTACAGAAATACTACATTTCTGTTCAACAATAATAATCAAGAAAACAAGAAAAATATTAACTTATCAACTAGAGAGAGAGGGAGGGAGAGAAGAAAGCATGGCCTTATTAATCTATCTTGTGTGATTAATTGTTTTATATAGTACCTCATAAAGGGATTGGCCTGCACCAAAGATGAAATCAACTGATCCTTGAATTGTGCATTGTTTGAAGTAATGTCTGCCTTGAACATCCCATAATGTATCTTGTAGGCCGTAGAATCCGCATCCATAGAAGGCTGATTTATCGCCTTCTATCTTGGCTGCCACTGCTGGCTTCTGAGGATTTCGCGTGGCATTTTGTAGTGCGTTGTATGAATTCTAGTTCAGACATATGAGCAATAATCAAGAAAATGTATATTATAACTATGGGAATAGGATTATGATGAAGTATATATATATATATGGTATCCTCTTACAACAAATGAGATGCCTTTGACAATTATGTTATCAGCATAGGAGGAGAAGGTAGGACTTGATTCAATGTTAACATGAGCACCCCATATAATTTGTGTGTTTCTCTTTCCCTGCCCTTTGAGGAAGATGAATGGCTTGTCAATAGGGATGCTAACTTGTTCCCTTCAAGAATATATATAGCCAAAGAAGAATACTACTTTAGATGAACTTAAAGGGATAGATGATATATGTGAAGGATATATATTGAGTTTCTTGATCACCTGTATACGCCTTTTCTAACGCGTATGTAAGTCCATTGTTGGTTGTGAGACGGGGCGGAGTCTATGGCTGCTTGGATCGTCTTGAAGTGGCCATGCCCCGATGGATCAACGTCTATTATTACGTGAGGCCTCCTATGGTGTGATGGAGCTGCATTGGTGGGTGGAGATGATGAGAAGAGAGCAAGAAGTGTGTAGAGGAAAAAGTGAGAGGAATATTGCATATTTTGAGTGTTTTAAAGTTGGATTAGTTCAGTGAGAGTGTGGAGACTTTGGAGAGGTTTAGTATGGGAATAATGAGGCTTAATGCAATGACTGAAAACTAATTCTAATTTGCTAAAATATGCTGTCTGAATCATGAAAAGATTTATGTAAGGAACTAGTTAATCAAGTCTTGAAATTATGCAAATAAATTCATATATTTTTTTTTATTATTATTTATTTTGGTATGTAAATGCGTACACGCAACGTGATGGAAAAATGTAAAATCTGGATTTCAAAATCAGGGTGGTGATGATTTTATGAATCTATTTTGCTATTGATAGTTAGGTGTGTACGTAAATGTGAGTGATGTAAATAAATAATACATGCACTTATAGATGGTTCTGAATTCTTTTTCTTTTTATGCAATCATTATATTGCTCACATATGGAATTTCAAGAAAAATAGAAAATGATATTAAATACTCTTGCTTCTCCCGTTTTCCAATACCAATTCAAGGGGGGAAGTTATTAAACATTTCATCATTCCGCGACTTATTTTTCAAATACGAACCCATGCATTTAGTTTTTATATATGTATTGAACAGATGAAGAAATAAAATTTTGATATGGGCATTGGGCAATAACGTTTTCATTATAGCGGGGAAAAAAGGTATACTTTCACATTTTCGAGCAAATTTTGGAAACTAATGACATTTGCCATGTTTCAGTGAATTGTTGTTCACCTTCGTTATATAGAAAGATTTCACCTTTGTTATATACTCCCTCCGTCCCGCTCATTTTGTCTCCTTACTATTGGGCACGGAGATTAAGGAAAGTTGTTTGTTTAATAAACTAGTGGATGAGATTGGAAAGGAATGAGAGAGAAACTCTTACAACCACTCATTATGTCTATATTTGGATGTAGACAAAATGATTGAGACGTCCATTTAAGGAAAGAAAGACAAAATGAGCGGAACAGAGGAAGTAGAAAGATTTCACCTTTGTTGCATACATGCTAACAGCTGCAAGAAAAACATAATCTAGTCATAAATCTTATTACCACAATAAAGTAAATCTTATAGCCAATTTTACCACGATTTATATTTGCCATAGGGCCAAATAACACAATATGTGCAAGATAATAATAATTAATTCATAAGCACATGCCAAGAAAATGGCAAACATGATGAAATGATCAGAAAGAAATGAATAAAACGATAATCAACAACAAATAGTCTATTAAAACTTGCAAAATTTGAGAATATGGCATCCGATTTCAAGAACCATCGCAAGTAAAGCCAAAAATCTGAGTATTTGACACAAGAACAACCAAAACAGATTTTAATACTTAATGGGAATCTAAGTGCATACATCATTCTCCAACAAACTTAACACTCAGCAGCTATCTATGATGAAGTTTCAGTAAGCGATAGGAGCAATAACATCGAGCTGCGAGCCGAGCTTCTCAATAGCAACCTTCTCAGCCTTGGCTCTCAGTTTGTTCAATTGCTTCTTCCTTTCATATGAAGCCTGAGCTCTGTCCTTCCTCTTCTTCTCGAGCTCCTACACAAACAAACACCACAAACTTATAATTCCATTCGAGAAACAGTCGCCAAACTAGCAACAAATAACGTGATCTAGGGTAAGAACCAATTTCACAAGTGTACGGTAATGAATCTGAATAATATCAAATTTCGTGGAAGTGGAAAAGGAGATACAACATGGTTGGTTAACTAAGAACATAGCACTCTAATTTTGGTAAAGATATATGATACTAAGAATAAACAAATACGGTTGAAAAAAGCACATCATTTCGAGAAAACCTCGGTAGGAAAACACGCTAATTGACAATATAAGCAAAATTCAGGAAATGAAGAAATTATAAGAAAGATGGGATTTGAGCTTACCTTAATGGTATCATAATGGTTCCACCCAACTTCTGATGATAGTCTACCCAACAAACAATATTTGTGGCCAGCTTGGAGCCTCAACACCCTAAACAAACAAAGAAAAGTATGAGTTCAAAGATAAATTATTTAAATAAAATCTACAAAAAAGAAAGAATAATAGAGGAACTCACTTGAGAGCATCAGGAATGACCATTCTCTTGATTTTGTCATAGGGAGGTGGAACACCCTCGTACACCTTCAAGCGAGCAAGTGCAGCTTCACCTCTCTTAGTCTTGTGAGGAATCATCCTATGAATAAAAGTAAGAATAAAGAAATAAGCATACTGATTTTTCTAGGTTGAGAAATTAAGAAGCACAGCAGAACTGTTATCCCACATATTAATACCATCAATTTTTTCCTTGACAACAAACCATAAGATTTCACTACAAAGATAATCCAAAAGAATTTCTAACAAATATTTTATCCTCTAGACAGAGTGTAACAAACTGTACTTGAATGTTGAATGAGAGCATGAACATAATCCAAGAAGCAAGGCAGTTACAAATCAGTACAAATATACAAATGCTCTCATATGGAGTACATAATCAATCCAATCAAGAACAAGAAGCCACAATGATCACATATACACACCAATTCCGGTTCTAGCACTCCCTAACTGTGTAGAAGCTATAGATTAACCACATAATGACACTAGGCAACCACACTTCCAATATGTGAATCTGAAGGAAATATTCCCCATGGAAAACGTTAGATAGAGTGACAAGCTGCTAGCTAAATATATGTAGACATTATTCAAGCATTTTACTTTTAATTAACATTCAACAAACCAAAAGCAAGTACAGATACAGTGCATATAGCATGAGGGATGAGCAAGAAATTCAAAGAAATAGGTAATTTCAAAAAATACCGTGTTACATTTTCAGATCAATATTATGCATACTTAGCACTAACAAAACAGATGAGAAATATACAAACACGAACAAAAAACATAAAAAAAAAGGAAGGAATGCATACCCTCGGATGGTTCTCCACAGAATCTTGGAAGGGGCGCGGAAATGAATGGGCCCGTGCGAAGGCTTAGTGTTCATCCGCTTGCGGAGAAACCTCAAGTATTTCATCTTCTGGCGAACAAGGCCGCCGGAGAGGCAGATTTCCTCGCATCTCACCACCACCACCCTCTGCCCGTTCAACAGCTCCTTCGCCAGAATGGACGCCAATCGTCCGAGCATGTGGTTCCTAGCATCGACCACCACTCTCTTCGCGCAGATTCCCGAACCTGACACCATCTCTCTTTCTCTCTGTCTCTCACTCTTCTCACTCTCTCTCTCTCTCTCACTTCTCTCTTCTTCAGAGGCGGAAGGATTATAAGCGTGGTGCGAAATAGGGTTTATTTTCTAGGGTTTTTATCTGAATTGGGTTGTAGCAGAAATTTTGGGCTTCTGAGTGTGTTGGTTTGAATCTGGGCCAAAGCCCATTTTATAAAATGGGCCATAATATTAGTTTTTAATTTTTTATCACTATTTGTAATCGGTAAGAGTCAGATTATACATTGGGCTTGGCCCAAATGAATATGTGTGATAAAAGGTTAACTAATCATCCGATAAATGCAAGTAAGATATTCTAATAAATATAGTGATGGAAATCTCACAATTATTATTTGATATATCTGACATATCATCAAACATATGTTGGCTGTGGAAAGAGAGGTAGCAAACGAAGACGGAGTGAGTGTGTGTGTGAGAGAGGAGAGAGAAGAGAAAGGATCAGATTAGGTGAATTTTTTATTTTTTTTAGTCAACAATATTAAAACATCATTTTAATATCATCTAAGTTATTAGTTTTTCGCGTGGGTGATATTATTTAATTTTGTCGGAAACTGAAGTAGATTGCAAAATCAGACGGAACTAAAAGTTCAGATATTTTAGTGCAAATTTCTTTTCTAGGTTGCAAAATGAAAAAATTGACAAAAGTTTGAAAATTTAGAGGTCATTTACCCAATTTTAATAAAACCACCTGCTGACCGAGGTAGAGGTCAACGGCCTTCAACTCCCACCAAACAAATTTTATTTTTTACTTCTATAAATTATACAAATTATACAAATTATACAAATTATTAGAATTTCACATCATGATATAGATGGCATAAAAATTTATTCTCACCTTTTAGAAAACACTAGTTTTGCACCCATGCGATGCACGGTAGTAATTTATATATAAGTTAACGTTCTTTTTAACAACAAACTACAGATTGAAATTAAAATGTTATAAATTTTGAAACACTTTCCTTATACACAACATTAGTAGTGGATGTACTATCATCACTATCTTTATCACCAATTAAGATCTTCAATCCACTACGACTACGCACTCTTGAAACTGTAACATATAATTGACCATGTGTAAAAACAGGTTTTGGCAAAAATAAACATACGTGGGATAGTGATTGACCCTGTCTTATTAATTGAGACAATAAGAGGAAACTAACCTCTTTGAAACTTGAATGACAATCTAGGATTGGCTGGACTAAGGGACATTCTTGAAGATCAGTACCTTTTGTTCGGCGTTGTCTCTTGTGAGGATTTTTGCTTCCAAAACATGGTTACCAAGCTTTGTTATCATCAATCGAGTTCCATTACATAATTTCATTAGTTTGAACTGTGACGATCTGGTTTTGTACTTCATAGTGTTGTAGCCAACAATATATTCCATAACTACATAGACTTTTCCTTCTTCAAGTTGTGGGTTGAATTTGGCAATCAAAGCACGTTGAATAGTTGCATGAATTATAGAACCCTGAAAAAATGAAAATAAAATTAGAATTCAGTGCAAGGAAAAAAAAATGATGAAGGTTGAGAATAAACCAACGCACCATTTTATCGTGAAAAACGGCCTCTAGACTCAACGATTGATTCGGATTTCTGAATTCCGGCACTTCATAGTTGCGAATAAGACTTAGCTGCATTCCAAATTTGCTTTTCCCGAACTGGAGATCATCCACTTTCCCAAAAACTGGCAGCATGTTTAGTAACTTTGTAACTGCGTATGATTTGTAAGTGTGAAAATGTTTCTATTGGTTTTGCTATTTATAATTGTATACAGACGATATTTTGTTGATGTAAACTTCATGTTCTTGAACGTGGAGTACTCTTTAAACTTCATGTTCTTGGACGTGGAGTATTTTTTTTTAATTTACTTTGTTAAATAATTGGCTAAACATGCATTTGTGTACATCATAAATAATTTTTTGTTTACCTATTAAGGTGTTGAATTTGAGAGGTGTTTTTTTTTTCAATTTTATTTGTTGCTTAAAATTTTAAAATTTTCCTCATATTTAATTTAAGTAAAGAAACGTGGTAGTTAAGAAAATTGATAATGGGAGATTACGGCTTTCTTAGGATAAGATTTGTTATATTGCAAGAGTATATTGGTTGAATATCTTGGGCTTTGACTAAGTTTCCATGGAGATTAGAAAAAAATGCATTTGCATCGAATATTAATAAAGAGACGTGGTAGTTACAAATTGATTAAGGGAGATTGAGTTAAATTGTTTGTTTGATAAGAATAATTGTTATATTTGTTACGTGTAGAGGTGGCCAAATTCGGACTGGAACCGGAACCGATGGTTCTCGGTTCTACTTCGGAGGAACCGGAACCAAATCGCCTACCTTCTCAGTTTCGATTCCAGTTACCGGCGGTTTCGATTTCGGTTCGGTTCTTCGGTTCCCGGTTTCAATTGGAACCGAATTTTTAATTATATGTATTTTTTTTTTTTTTTCAGTTTTTGCTACCTTTTTCTTCTATAAATGTATATTTATGCATTTTAATAATAGTATTTGGGAGATATAATATGAATTATGATATAAATATAAATAAAAAATAAAAAATATAGAGGAACCGTCGGTCGGAACCGGAACCGAACCGAAACCGGCGGTTCCTTTTTGAAGCCGGTTCTAAGAATGTGGAATCGAGAACCGCCGGTTTTGGTTCGGTTCCGGTTCGATTCCATTGATTCCGGTTATTTTGGCCACCTCTAGTTACGTGGCAAACTTATAGAATTTTTGTGGTGGATAGGCATCTGTAAATCTTTTTTAAATAATTTTTAGTGATATAGTAATATTTTATATATTTAATTTTTTGAAAACTAGATTTCAATAATGAGTGAGCTCCTATTAAAAAAAAAAAGGAAATGACTGTATTTTTATTTTTTGCATTCCTCTTACAAAGTAAATGTAGATTTTAAAATGAAAAGTCTATGTCCTAGATTTTTTTTCCCCCCAAATTTGGGAACATTTGAATTTTCTACATATCCATAAAAATGTCGATTAGAAATTATCTTCCTTCATTGAATTTAGATCTGGATTTTAAATTTTAAATTTGGAGTATACAATAGATTTGAAGTATGCAGTTATCTATGTTAACTTTAATTTTTTGAGAAGAGGATTTTAATTTTCGTAATAGTAGTTTTGGACGGTTAGTATATATGTGAAATTATGTTCACACTATGTATTGAATCTTAATCCTTGAACGAATAATAATTTGCAAAATTGTCATTGCAATTGGATTCTCAATTAAAAACTCACTCTTTATATATATAATAGATAATAGATATCCCTTATGTTTCAAGGGGACATTGTACGGCTCCGGTTGTCTAAACACGGTGAGATCTAAGGTTCAAACTCCACCGTTCCCCTTCCAAAAGAAAAAAGAATAGAAAACAT
Source organism: Schizonepeta tenuifolia (assembly GCA_029490685.1). Taxonomy (NCBI): domain Eukaryota; kingdom Viridiplantae; phylum Streptophyta; class Magnoliopsida; order Lamiales; family Lamiaceae; genus Schizonepeta; species Schizonepeta tenuifolia. The sequence goes on along the minus strand of CM055955.1, from coordinate 142,842,522 downwards.
ATCTCTTATAAAAAAATATTCCCTATATAAATGTGAGGAATATTATTGAACTATGTTTCACATATATGCTCCAAATTTACCATGAAAAACTACATGCCCAAAACCATGTGCTATTTTTGAATGTTGAATCTAAGTAGTAACAATATGATGACACATGAGCAGAGAAATGTAAATGTACAACCTTTCCTTTCACCCCACCAATCATCTATGGTACCATCTGAAACATGCTGCCTAACATGAACAAACAATTTTCACTCAACTCATCATGCAACACTAATTTTGTGAACCATTTCCTGACAAGTCAACTCATGTCCACGTCATCAGATGATTTGACTTTGTCAAGTTCAGTTAAGCTTTATGCCTGAATTGACATTTCTTCCCCTATATGTCCCCTCATACCTCTCCTCAAAACCCCTTTCCACTTGCTCCTTGAACTGTCAGTCTCACACACACATACACTGATACACACATGCACAGAGAGAGAGAGAGAGAGAGAGAGAGAGAGAGAGAGAGAGAGAGAGAGAGAGAGAGCATGTGAACTTAGACTTTCATATCACAGTTAGACACATGATATAATGAAAATGAAGTACAATATCAAGATTTAATAAGAAGAAAGAAGGCAGCAAATAATTGAAAAATCTGCAGGAATTAAAATGCTTCAGTTTCATAAAATCAAGAACTTAATATTTGCTGAACTGAATTTGCTATATCTTCAGCTGTGAGCAATGCTTCTCCACTCATCTGCCAACACAAGTGAGAAGATACTATTTTCATAAATTCTTGAGGAAAAGAAAGCATGTATATTCTTCTTATATTCTTTTTTACAATAGTAGAAAATCAAGTCCATACCATGACATTGAAAGAGCAGACAACATCTTCTTGAATAGTAGTGATATTAGTCTGCAGAATATGAAGCTGCAAATGTTCAAGTGCAGCAATATTCTTGATGAGCTGGCCCGGCCGCCTTCTCGACAGAATCTTGATCAACCCAAAGAATCCAGAAAGATTCACTTCAACATCTGCCAAGCATGACTTGCTCTCTGCCCTTTGATCCATGATGGGACCGTCATCAAGGGCCGTTGGAGAAAAGACCAACGGCCCTTGATGACAAGGGCTATCTACACTCGGTGTAGGTCCCCTTTTCACTGATTCAAGGCATTGGAGAAGTTGCTCCATCTCTCTCACAAACTCAATTGCTCCACCAACTATGGAAGCTTGATCCCCCTATAGATTAAACTTTTAGCAAAACAAGCAAAATATATGTATATATGATATAGTATCTCACACTTGTGTAATGAATATGAAATTTTTGAGTACCCTTTGAACATAGGAGGGTGGCATGAGAGACCTAAGGATTTGAAGATGCTCATTCATTTGCTTCCTTCGGTTCCTTTCAACTGCGATATGAGTCATTCTCTGCTTCTCAGCTTCTTCACTAGTCTTTGTGGCTCTTGCCCTCTTTCTCTTGTTCTTGGCCTTAAATGGAGGATTCGGTTGCACGCGTGTTTTCTCCTTATTAGTTGGAGCAGAAAATAGAGGTGGTGATGGTGATGGTGGAAGATTCAGCATGCAATCCACCATTTGATTGCAGTTTTCTAGTAACATCTTATTTTGTTCAATGTGAGACATGGCCAACAAAAGATATGTCAATAGTGAAACTTTTTTTGCAGCTCTATATATGTGTGTGCGCGTTGTGTATAATTAATTATATTAAATGCAGTGATATTCAAACATATATAGATTTTGTAATATTTTAAAGAAATTGACAATTAAAAGTGAGAAATAATAGTGAAATGATTGGGTTGGCACATGATATAGTGACAATAAGTAATTAATTGCGAATGCTAATTTTGGAAATGAATGGAGGACATGTAAGAAACACTGCATAAAACCAACAACCATCCCAGAGAAAAAGAGTTAATTTTGATATATTCTTTCTATCTTTTTTTCTTACTTTTTTTTCACATTAGAGAAAAGAAATTTGTTGTTGCTATGAAAGTCTAATTTGACTTCTTCTGAAATTCCGAATCCAAACTTACAAAAAAAAATGATTGCATCTTTGAAATTTCATACGCAATTGCATTAAAGTAAATTTCATATCTTGATTTAATTGGCAGCATCAGTCTAGTGCCAAACAAAGTAGAAACCATGTCAACATAATGAAAAGAGCAAATATGAAAAATCAACTGGATATAAAAATAACTCGATCGATGAAAGCAAATTCCAAGTTCTAATTCATGTCAAGCAAAAAGCTAAGCACAAAATTACAGCAAAGTTAATCAAATGTGCAAATTAAACTGCCCTTGAGTCCTGCAATCCATACATCTAGAGAGACATGCGTTCGACTCCGACCCCTGCTATCTCGTCTTCTCTCGGCCGAAGAACTCCTGCAGTGCAGTTCTTGACAGTTTCCTACTTCCCCGCATTCATACATAACATAGCAAAAAACATAAGCAAGAGCAAGAAGCAAGTTGGAGGACGGGAAGAATCGCACCAGCTAGAATCAACATTAGATTACGGTGCAGAATCTTGTAGAAAAGAAATGGACATTTCGCAGGTGGATATATTATGATGTATATTCAAACGCTTGTGGTGGTGCAGGCTCCTCATCCACTGCCATCGCCGAGGCAGAGCCCTGCGGCCCCGTGGTTGATGCAGCAGCATTTGGAGCTGTGGATGAGAGCGAATCGGTTAAAGCTAATGCCTCGGGTTCATTTGGACGAAGATCTTTTAGCAGAACAAAGCCTGAGGGGGCTGACTTCACCGGCACATATCTACTGTCTTCGAGAAATTTGATGAATTTTTCTTGGGCAGGTACCACTCTGGCAGGGTTGGTCAAGATTTCAAATGATGGCTCGGGTTCAGCCTTCTTTTCTGGAGCGGCATCAACCTGACAACATAAGATGCAAAAATGCTCAGAATCAGCAACTTCGTTCGTTTCCACCATCAAGCAGTTGAGCATGATGATTACTTCCATACGGAGTAGAAAAAAGAATCACGGTTGATAAAAAGCAGCTTATGCTTTCATAACATAAGGAGCGAAAAAACCAAATACCGGCGATCATTGTAATATATACATGATGAAATTAAAATGGTTTTGTGATTTTCACACTGGAAAAATAGATCTAATCTCAAGAGAGGCGGATACGGGACTCACTTCAAGTCAACAACACACACACACACACATAAATCAGCATACATATACCACATGCAGCATCCATATACCAAAGAAAAGGTAAGGAAAGAATAGTACTATCATTGTCATCACTTTAATATCATATCGAAACAGCAGCATACCTGCATGGAGTCACCATCTTTGTCAGTTGTTTTTCCCTTTCCAGAACTCGGCTCTGCCTTCTCAGCATTTGCTTTCTCTGCATCTTTCTTACTAGCCCTGGCCTTGGCTCTCGCTGATGTTGATAAAACTGCCGTAGGTAGCTTAACAGCTGAAGCAGTTGTAGGTACAGTCGTAGGCTTTGGGTATTCAAATAGTGACGGCTTTGCGTGTGATAAAAACTCAAACTTAGGCACTTTCAGGTCAGAGTTCAGACCAATTAATGCAGTTGGTGAAAACGCAAGACTAATGAAATATATAAGTGGGTACCAGTACCAAAACTGACTGAATACAGCCAGACCAACAATTGCCGTAATCTTATCATGCTTCGTCTTTGAAAGTAACTTGATTGTCACATTCCTTCCGCCGGCATCAAGGATTCCCGAAGCTAAAATTGCACCCATTTTGCTCATTGTGTCTTCATGTTTATCTAGGATTATCTTTTCCAGTTGTCGCCTATGAATAGAAGACAACGTAAGAAGAAAGAATATTAATAAATATATAAACTAAATGTCAGAGTAATACCTGAATTGACCGACACGAGAATCACTGGTTTCACTGGTTTGTACCATCACCATTGCCATTGCAATTAGAGCACCTTGACGAACAAAGTCAACAACATCTGATGTCAAAGGCTCAAGCAATGATATGGCCTCGCTAAGGCCAGTACCTGCACAAGAAATTCCAACTGCTAGTGCAGCACCATACCGAACATGAGGGTTGTACGACTCAGATAGCAGCGAAACAATTCGAGGAGTCTGCATTCGGAGGAAGTACGTAAATCAATAATTAGTAATGATAGGAAAGAGCATTAGCCTAACACTTCAATCTAGAACCTCCATTTCTCATCTACAGCAGAAAGATGAAGTAAGATAGATAACTTTAGCTCCAACAAACAAAAATTCCTCTCTCTTCTTGCAGGTAAAAGTTAATTAACATTACAAGCATAAATGAATATACAACAGAGAATTCAACAACAGATTCGCAGAAGGAACACCAAAAAAATTAAGGTACCAACCTGTTCGGGATCAGAATACAAAACAAACCCCAGGGCAAGTACAGCAGTCCTTCTGACATCATCACTCACATCAGACACGGCAAAGTGCAGCAGTTGACGTATGGCTTTATTGTTTGCTGTTCCCCTATAAGCTAATGCCAGAGCATACATTCCACCATACCGCAAGATAGGGTCCTGATCTCTAGTCATTTGCTCAATAAGAGTATCGGCTTCTTCCTCTCTTCCGTAGACAGTAAGTGCAATGCCTAATGCCAAACCCCTGCCAACAAGTCAAATCAGAGTAAAAGTGAGAAACAAAACATGACAAAAAATATTATCTGACCCATTCTTAAATGGAAAATCAAATATTACAGTTATTACCTAATAATCTTCTCATGCTGTGTCTCATGGGCATAAGCAAGCATTTCTGCAGCTTTCTCACTAGCAGTTCCAACCATCAATAATCCCATACTTATACCAGCGGCCTCACCAGCAACAGCACTGTCTGTGTATAGGACATTTTTTATCTCATCAAATATATCATCATCAGCAGTGCCTAAAGCTGCCAAACCAAGACCTAGGCAGGCACCATGCTGAATAACCTGCATTGTTTGTCACATTCCAGCACTAAGCTACTGGCTAATGGAGACATAGAAGACATAGGACAATAGCACTTAAAATGAAAGCGCTGACCTCAACACTAGTACTATGCAAACTCTCTCGAAGAAATTGTTTAATGCCCTCTCCATGATTTGCATGGATTAAACCAAGAGCATATAAAGCTCCCCCTTCAGAATAAGGACTACCACCACTACCAGCCCCACCTTGAGGCAAGTACGGTGCCATTAGTGATCTTCCTTGCTGCAGATGACCTCTGTGGATAACTCCAAGTCCTGCAGTAGCACTAAACTTAGCCCAATTTGTAGCCCTACTGAGCCAGTCCTGAAATACAATTAAAGTGAAGTATTAGGACAATATAAAGAAATAATATATAATTATATGAGCGAAAAAATTATTTAATCCAGTCAGATACCAGATTCTCACGAAGAAATGTGTCCACAGTTGTTCCAGCATGCATAATAGCATTGGCATATATAGTTGCACTATGGCAAACGCTATTCCTCATTTCAACAGATTGCTTTATCGTCTTAAGAATGAGAAGATCTGATCTGAAAGGAGATAAGAAATACAGTGTTCATTAGACCACTTCAATTTCAGCATGTGAGGGTAAATCTATATATAGGAAAAATCCAATACTAAGAAACAAATTAGAGAAATGCCTCACTTGTTATGACTATATAAAAACTGCAGTGTCAACTGTATGCAAGCCTCTCCAGACAAAATTCCTCTCATTTTCGTTAATCTCTCATCATAAACAGCTTCATGCGGATCTGAACATGTTGCACTATCATCTGCTTGGGTCCCATCTGTCATCTGAACCTCCTCCGATCTAACAACATTACTGTCTGGTACAACATCTGGCTGTGCAGCCTCTAACTGCTTTGCCTCTGAAGGCTGGGACTTCTTGGCACTGGGAAGCTGATCTCTTACCTTCAAAAGGAATGCTTGGTGTTCGTTCTCCACCAGATCAAATGCTATTTGATATGCCAACAGTGCATCATCTGCATTTTCAGATTGTAGGAGTTTCGCCAATATGCTTGCTACGCCTTCAGGCTCATCCAAAAACATTAGGCGCTGGCACATGCTCAAGTAATCAGGAGAGGGCAATTGCTGATATATCTTTACAAGAAGTCTGAGCACCTGTTTAAGATTGGAGAACTAGAATGTCATTTTTATTATCTTTTAAAGAGAGAGAGAATATACAACACAGAAAGTTGACTGACTAAAATCAAAATAAAAGTAGGTGCCCAAACACCTTCATCCCTAGTTCCATGTTCTAGTTTTCTATTGTTTTTTTTTTTTTTTTCCCTCTAGTTAATTGGTCTTTTTCTTGGGATGAAGTGGGACATGAAAATCTTAAAAGGCACAGGAGGCTGGCAAAGGCCAAAAGAGCACACTTGACCGAGAGACCCTTGGTACCAAAATGGCTGGGCTAACAATTAACACAGAGAAAGAATAAAAGCTTAGTATCATTATGAGATACCAAGTATGCATTATTTAGAATCCATTAACTATCTCTAGATAAACTTTTGATTTCCCCTTATACCTCATAATTGTCAAACATCTCGAAGAGATTTTTCAGAAATATATATATTTTTCACAGGCAAAATGGTTAACCTCCAGCTAACATCAGCAAAAAAAAAAAGAAAACAGAAAGAAAAAAAAAGAAGAATCCTAAGAAAACTGGCTATATACCTTTGACAAGCTATATGTATTATAAAAGCTTCCTATCAGTTTTTCTCATAACAAAAATGCTAAAGAATTCAATCATTAACACATCAGAAGAGTTTGACAGAAACATAACTGCCAAATGGCTTAGAAGAATTCACCTCAAGACGGTATTCTCTTCTGTATACAAAGTTATGTGAGACATCAATACAATAGTTAATAGTAGCATGAACATTATCACTCCTAATAACTGCTTCCTCAAGCTTATCCAACCGCCTGCATTCAATAGCCACTCCTATAGCTTGTTGGTATTTTCCGTCTGCAATACATCTGTAGAAAAGGTTAACGAAAGGAAATACAAAGTTACAAAACCATACAGCTATTCTTAGTAACATGATGAAGTAACTTTACATACTTATCAAGCATTCTCTCAACAATTGCCTCCAGTCTAGGGTCAATTACTGCCGACTCATAGTTTGCCTCAGCTGCTTTAGTCTTCAGACTGGCATATTCATCAATTGCTTTAGCTGAGAGACAAAAGAACATAATATGTTGTATTACATAGGGCACCTAAAATCTCTACATTATAAAAAGAAAAAGTTTTTGAGTTATTATCATATAGTATCAAAGGGAAATAACAAAAATAGATGTCTTACCAAGAAGAGTATGAACATAATCAGAATCCTCTGACACATCAAACTGAGGACCAGCTCCCAGGGCATATGAAAGTGAGTCGTTAAGTTCACCCAGATAATAGAAAACCTGGTGAGATAATCAAATGTACTTTGTCAAAGAGAACAAATGAAATTAAAGAGAGAATGATTTATTACGTGTCTAAGAGTCCATAAAAATTTACTGAATTGCAAAGAAATACTATGTGTGAAGTACAGACTAACAAATGTGACAAGTTGCTAAGCACGACGCGGCGCATATTGTAACTTCTGAAACCAAACACATTGAGGACAAGGACTGTAAGAGTAACCGAATTGGAGCCATAAATGAAATAAAGTACCTTGGAAACAAGCAAGGCAGCTAGATGCCTCTGTTCGAATTCTTCATCTTCATATAAACTTTCTCTGTGCTCATATTAGAGAATATCAGTATCTTACATTTTACAAGCCAAGCATACACTTATACAAACTTGATCAAAATTGATAACTTGAAGTTCCAAAACGACAAACTAAAACCCAACAAAACTGTGCTTATAAATCAGGAACAATATTGTAACAACATATGGAATTCAATAGGTGAGCAAAGATCCCAAAGTGGCAGAGAGCCAGAGACAATCAACAAGAATTATAAAGTTTCTCCTTCATTTCCCCATCCAAGGCACAAGTATGAAGTGTATTGACAGCCAAATGAGTTTTAAATTAAGGACCTTCATTTTCATTCACTTCGGAAAGCTAGCAACCCTTTTTATTTGTCTCCCAACCCCGTCCCCAAAAGCGAAAGTTTCAATACACTGCCACTTTAAAGTTGCACTAAACAGTATTCATTAACTCTATATACCTCTCTGTTGTTATTAAAACTCTTCCTTTCCACAAAAAATTACTTCCAGTAAAAGTCCACCAGACCAATATCCATGATGGAGTCAATCAAAAACTCAAGCCCAGCTCAATGAATCCACTAGTTGATACTATATCTAGAAACCCAACCACAAAAATTCAAGCATTATAATACCCCAGCAGGTCAAAGACATCCCATTTACGAGGGGCAGAAGTCAAAACCTAACAAGCGGGCATAGAATGCACAAAAAAAAAAAAAAGAAAAAGAAAAAACTTATCTTTACTATTAAAGCACCTCTAACTTCACAAAATCAACCCCATTTTCAATCAAACCCCTAAGTTTCTCTATAAGAATAGTCTCAATTACTCGCTATAACACTCGCCGATCAAAAAACAACAGAAAATGAAGACAAGGAACACTTAATTCATGTAACTAGATGAGTAGAGGAAGAAAAGGAGAATACATGATAGGGACCGAGGTGGAAATCTCCGGCCAAAAGTGGTTAACGAAGGCATTGAGATTGGAGAGCGCGTGTATCTTAAGAGCGGGGTGGCTCTCGTTCAGCATCGCCAGTAGCCCACCGGCGGAGCTCACCGTCATCGGCGCAGCAGCCATAATGCAGAATTAGGGCTTCGATCTAAATGGGATTTGGGGGTGAACTGGTAAAGGGTTTACCTTGAGATGTGATTGAATCGGAGGCGACAACAAAGTAAAAACGGAACTAGAAATACAAAGTGATATGCGAAAATTAATCAAACTGAAATATTTTCTTGGTTCGTTCTTGAATTATGTTATGTTTCTTGTGGGCAAAGTTAAAGAAGCTTTGGGCCAACGTCAAAAATAGAAAATCATTGGGCCGGTTTTGTGGATTTCTATCAAATTTCAAACATTGGGCCGGTTTTATGAAATTCTTAAGGTGTCAAAACAACATCTCACTTGCTTTAAATATGATTATTAAGAAACGAGAGTAAAAATATAATAAAGTGATAGGTGTTACAATTTAATTAATTGTTTTTATTTTTAAAATGAGATTATGCTAATGAAAAACAGATGAAAAAGAAAAAGAAGAATCTTGTTATCGGAACGAATGGAGTATAATATTAGGACTATCCAGCCAAAAATGCTCATTTGGTCAGTGGAACTTCTATATTTCTTGGTTTGATCAGAATTTCACCTTGAGCTCAGTGGGCATCTTTAGTTATGGTATGTTGTAGCAAGGTAGCATTAGTCATTTACAATGTTTATAAATTTGATCGGGTCAATTGTTCAACCGATTGAACCGAAATCCGGCTTTAGTATCGATCCGATCAATGCTAACGGAAATACGGAATATATATTGAGCAGAACTCACTTACATTTTTTAAGCCCAATTGATAAGGACCTATGGATATGTTTTGTCATACATCGAACTAGTAAGACAAAAATAAGAATTTGATATGTATAATGTCATGAAACCTCCACCTAAGGTAATGATAAAATATGGTATGAATGACCTTTCAATAATTAACCTAATCAAACTATATATAAGATTCTTAAATTTGTAGCATCTAAAGATTCTTATCAATATACCTATATATAAGGTCATGCATATCTCGAAAGACAATCAAGAATTGATTAAATTTGAAAACTCTCTCTCTCTCTCTCTCTCTCTCTCTCCCCCTCTCCCCCTTTAGGTTTCATAAAAATGGGGGCAGAAAGCAAAGTATTCACCTATTCAGATGTTTCTGCTCACAAAACTTCAGATGATTGCTGGGTCATAATCAATGGAAAGGTAATTATCCAATTTAAATATATGCATATGTGTAGTATTGTTCTTCTTTTTTTCTCTTTCTTTTTTCTGAAATTATTTGTTATAAGAACAAGCTTATTTTGTTTCCGCAAATAAGTAATTTATTTTCAGGAACAAAAAAAGAAAGGACATTTCTTGATTGCATCAAACTGCTCCATAACCATAACATTTAATTTGTTTTACATAATTAAAGGTTAGACCAAAGAAAACAAAATTTTATGCTCTGCAGTATTCAGCTGGAGTAACTAAAAACTTGTATACGTATTTGTTTTGTATTTGTTAAGTGGTACGTAGTAGTTAATTACAGCTCAGACTTTCATTTTCAGTATATATGTTACTACTTTTAATTTACGATTTTGTGTAGCTAGAATGTTGTAACAAAAACCTTTTCTATTATTAATTATATTATAGAGAAGAGAAATAATTGTGTGGTCCACTTCTAAAAAAACTTGTGTCATTGTCCATACCAAAATAAATATTTTGCTTATTTTAATAACTTATAAATTGCTATCGAAGACATTGAATATACAAATTAACATAAAATTGTAGTTTACATAACAATCAAAGCTCGATTTATTGTTTATCCTTTAATTTTAAAGAAATGAATTAAAAACATTAACCGAGCTTTGAGTTATATGTGTAATTTATAAATTTAATAATATCGCAATTTATGAGTTGTGGCAATGGTATGCAATATAAAAAATTAAAAATAATAATGCTAATTAATATGGACAACATAATTTGATCACATATCACTTCTATGCACATATTGGTTACCTATATTACCAAATCTTCAACCGAAATGCAGGTCTATAATGTTACAAGTTACTTAGATGAGCATCCTGGCGGTGACGAAGTCATATTAGGACAAGCAGGTACGACACACAATGTTATTACATACTCATATTCCCAAATTAAATTGATATCTTAAATAAGTTGAATCTAATTTCATTTACTTTCATAATAGAAGTCAATCGGTGTTAATGAAAAAATTGTTTTATTTTATTTTATTTTTAATTTAGGCAACGATGCAAGTCAGGAATTCGAAGACGTAGGGCATGGTAGCGCTGCACGATTAATGTTGGACGAATTCTACGTAGGCGAGGTGGATCCAAACATGAAAGTGGTAGAGGCCATGGACGATCCGACCCCTACTCTACCTAAGGATTCCAAGGATAAGCCGGAGGAGTCAACTAAGTTTATTCATTTCCTGCTCTCTCTTGGAATTGTGGTATTGGCTTTGGGGATTCTCTTGTTCAACTTTGCAAGCTAAATGTACAACCAAATTGTTCAAGTGAACATGAACAAACACATGCATTTATTGGATATAAGGGGATTACTATATGATTTCTCAAACTTGCTCACATTTATTTGTATCATCTCAATCATTTAACTTCGGTATTTGGAAAATTTGTATTCGAGTAAATTGTAACTGCAATTAGGGTGTCTATGGTTCAGTTTGGTCGGTTTTGACTATTATTTGCAAGGGTAATGTTATTTGATCACACTGTGTGGCCAACCACACAAGCTAAAAATAATAATATAGATTTTGAAAATGAAAATATAACCTAATTGGAAAGTATAAACCCTAAGGGGAAAAATGTGATTATTTCTTCTTTTACGGTCAACTTTCAATTTTTTTACGCATGTGGCTGGTCACCGTGTGACCGAATATCATTACCCTATTTGCAAATAGCATTGAATTTATCCTCATTTTTAATCAAAATAAAAGTTTCTTAATAACACTCAAATAGAAAAAAGACTACCAAAAAAAAAAGAAAAATTAAAGAAAGCACAAGATCGAGCAACTCCAAAATAGATAAACAGCACACAACTATCTAAAAACAAGATATGCCACTAACACTATTTTCATTCATCAATAAGAAACGAAATCTGCAACAAGAACTTGCCTGCAACAGAAAAAAAAAATTGGTGTTCTGGAATCTGATTTATATCATCAGATGTTGTAGTGAATGGATCCCAGTAATTTTACTGCCCAAGATACAAACTCTCGAATGTCTGAACTAGATAATAATCACAGCATTACAAGTGCTGCAACATAAGACATTCCATACAGACTTTCATGCAGCAGAGTCGCCACTTCGATCTTATGAGCTATTTTTTGACCGAGATTAGGAAAGGGAGTTTGAGGTGTTTGGTAGTGCTGTAGCTCCTTCTTGTGGATCATCCATCATTTGAGAAAGTATATACTAAGCAATACCATCGTTCTCTGAGTCAAAACCAGTTTCATCATCCTCTGCCAACAGTTCGGCTCCAAGGCTCGACAGCATCATCCGTAAATGAGAAGCTTGTATAACCTCAAACTGGTGGTCCTCAGTATGCTGCTGATTGAATCGACCATGTTTCTTGGAGGAAATTTTATAGCAATTCTCACAAAGATCAAATCCAATTTTCTCCACACAATCTTTACATTTGTATCTTTCTCCAATAATAGGACACATCTGTACAAGATCCACATTGAAAGGTCCAAATTATGAGTTAACAAAGCTCATTCCACATTATACATATATACAGTTTGTTCACCTTAAAAATACTTGAAAAAAATTTATACTTCTACCATAAGATGCGGCTCAGATTGTTCATTAAAGGAAGCAATGAGCATAAATATGGCCAGCACGTTTGCATGTTATTACCAAAGAGTCTTGCAAAACATAATTTCAAAATCATTTTTCACAAGTTTTTGTTTCTCAGAAATATACATATTTCATAAAATTTTGAACATCCTACAATGTACTAGAAATTGAAAAGAAATATAGAATGAGATCCTAAATTTCCACCTGAATTATAGATGCAAAGAACAAGAAAGGATATTACCCCACAATAATCACAACCGAAGCCAGGATGAAAGTTGGTCCTGTGGGCAGAGGCCCCAGATGGAGCCTTGGCAGTTGAGCCTAATGACAATAATGTAATAGAAAAATGTCACAACTAGTGATATCGCAAAATGAAAATACAAGATAAAAAGATCATCCAACTCGGTAACATACTTCCAGATGGACTTTGACTCTGGCAATGAGCTAAGGATTCTTTCCTTGCTGAATATTCTTCCGGAAAATACTCCTCCAGAAAGTGATGCAGAAACAAGCACACACTCGGGATCCCTTTTGGATGTGCACTTTGACAAACTGGACATCTATAAACACTGTCATCTGGGTGAAGACAGGATTCACAATAAACTGCAACACAAAATACAACCAACGATAAATATGAACATCATACTCTTCCTGACTTGGACATAGAAAATATTCAAAATATTTGAAAATGACTAACCATGACCACAGTTAAGAACTATAGGGCGATACAGGAGTTGTTTGCAAACAGCACACTGTAGGTCGGTTACAAGGACTGTTTTAGTACTTCCCACCGTAGTAGAGTTAACCTCGTTATTAGTAGTTTGAGAGCTTGATGTTGGTTGGACACTAGCATTATGTTCAGGCAAAGTACTTTGTGAAGTATCTTGAGTGGATGGATGATCTCCTTCACTTGTAACATCTCGGGCATCATCCAGCTCTTTAAATTGAGATTCAATCAAGTTGCCCTCGAATTGTGGTGATCCATAACCATACTCCTTTTCTTCTTCTGCAAAGAAAACAAAAAAGAGCATTTACTCCCTCGTATTCAGTGGAACAGTATGTGTTTGAAAGTTGATTGAAAATGCATCAATTTGTAACAAACAAGAACAAAAGCAAGTCAAGGAAGATAGAAAATAAACTCCATCTCAGAACACCCCAAAGCTCATCCAAGATACATATATTTTTATTATTGCATTTAAAAATATAGATGAATATATAAGATGATTAGGGACATTTGCATAACAGGTAATGATAATATTTTAGTATGCATCACACAGCAAATAAATCACATCAATATTGGGCCCTCATGACCTTTGGCTATAGTCACATGTTAATAGCTTCTGTGTATCTGCATAAATCAAGCAAACCTTTGCCCATTTATGAATACAATAATAGCTTGTCCTTGACCCATAAGACATGTTATATTTTCCAGCCATACTTTAGAAAGTAATTTTGCTTCATTGTAAACCAGCATAAGATGTTCAGAAGATCAAAATAGAAATATACCCCGTGCCCAAGATAATGATGGATTGACAGAGGCCCGGAGCAAATTGCACAAACACACAATTGCTCAGTTTTGCAACGGGTGAACAGATAAATAAAATCACACACGACGCACTGATGGCATATCAGACATTATATCACTAAAAAACATTCCAATGACCCTACAATCTTGATCTCACTTTTCCCTTCCCTATCATAATCTTGAATTGTCCAGAATTAGTCAAATCTCAAAGTGCAGGCAACAAATTAACCAACAATAAAACTGATAATCCACCATTCAGAGAAGCTGGATATGGCCATACTGGAGAAGTCACCGAGGATAATAATCGATTTAAAATTTAAACAAGAGTGCACCTGCAACTTGGCCCGCCCTTCTTTTATAGGCCGCCGGATATAACTTCATGAGTAAGAAATGCAACAATCTGCAGCTTCTAGGAAAATGATTATAAGGATTGCGACACACGGGGCAGTGTGACTCTATGTAAACATCCATGGCTTTGAATGTACACCAAAAGCAAGAAATATGACCACAAGCTGCAAAAACAGTGAGAGAGTAATTATAATAATGTGATTATAATAATGTGATCACAATCTACAAACAAAGGGGCAAAATAAGTTGCAAGCTTGTAATACAGAATAGCAACTTTCAACTATAGTATACAAACCTAATACCACAGGCTTGTACATGATATCCCTGCAACAAAAAAAAAAAAAAAAAAAAAATCGATAATATCATCCGTCCATCAAAAATAGTGGAATAAAATCACTAGTAAGGACTTGATATGCACGAATGATTTTCTATTTCCTTTTTTCCCCCAGGAAATTCCGATTACTCTTACACAGCAAATTGCTATTAAAACTTTAACGCCTCATATTCTAGCCCGACGATCTCTGAAAAATCCTAATTTGTAAACATGAACTCTTTCGTTGAGGAATTAAATCTAATAATAATCAGAAATACTTACAGGCAGACGCAACATTGGAATTCGTCGGGAAATTCTTCTTCCTTCGCATCAGCACGATCCGGAACACCTTGATTTTCCATTGCGAAGCCCTAAATTCAACAAAGCTTCGAAATATATGCTTTCTTTTTTCCTATTTGAGAATAATATTAGAGAATTACGGGGAGAATTGCTCCAGCTGGAGCAGTTTTGTGAAAGATTGATAGTTGACAGTGGCGGCGGTTCGTATTATCGGTTAAAGGTCATTGTCGCTGTTCAAGAGAGATGATGGAGTTCCTCTACAAACTTTCTTAGAGCAACTCCCGTAACTAGAATGAAATGTAGAGTAATATATTTTATCGCTATATATTTTACTCTACGTTAGAAATTAGAATATTCTATTTTTATATATTTTTATTTTGTAGTAGTATTTTTAAAGATAAAAACTTGGGTGCATATTCTCAACCGTGCAACACCCGACCCATTTGACCCGACCCGTCCCGTTTGACCCGGTCAAACTCTCTTTAACTCGGTCAAACTCCCTTTGACCCGGTCAAACCCCCCTTTGACCAGTTTTTTTTTTTCAGTTTTTTTTTTCTATTTTTTTTTGTTTGCCGCTTCTTCTATGGTCAAGATGCGAGCGAGAGGAGCCGAAGGCCTCGGAGCGAGCCGTAAAAGTCCAAAATGTTGCCCGCCGATTATCCTTATTTTAGTAATCGGAGCGAAGGCGGAGCCGTAAAATCGATCGCTACAATCGGACTCGATCCAATGTGACTGTAGTGAGAAACACTACTCAATTGCATCACCACTGGGTCCGAGTAAAGAATTTGTGCACCAAATTTCAAGTGTTGCACATGTTATTCTCCCACAAGCTCCGGTCGATGGCATCGACCGGATCCTTGTGACGACTATCACCCAATACAAAATTAATTACGTATTTCGTTCAAGCCCTAAGAAACGTGGAGGATCATCAACGATGAGCCCATTCAGCTAATTTATTTGTAATCATTCATTTTCGGAGTTTCAATAAATTGGTTGTAACGTTTTGAACTCTGAGCAATAAATTACGTGTAATCGTTTATATATGCATTTTATTTTATTTATTGTTATGTTATCTCACTTCTTTTTATATTTAAGAATTTTATGTTATTGTATTTTTCATGTATTTCATGTTATTATTAAATACAAATTTTTATGTAATGTCTACCTATTATTGTATTTGTATGAGTTTATACGATTAATTGAAGAAATGAAGGAAGATGAAATAAGTTTATTAAAATAAAAGGTAGTGCTATTTGGACATACTATGTCCAGACATACGATGGTAAAAATATGGATTTGACGGAATTTTTTAACTAATAATTTAATTTTATAGTTTCGACAGTTTTGTTATTGATAAATTTACACTTTTTAAATTTTAATTATAAAGTTTCATCCCAATTTAAATTCACAAGTTTAGGACTTGGGTGTGGATGAGAGTAAAATTTGGGAGGGGATGTACGTGAGATCGATATTTCGGAAAGAAGTCTGAGTAGAAAAGAAATTTCAATGAAATCAAACAATATTTTTCATATTTGAAGCACGTATGTCTAAATATAGTATGTTCGAATAAAATTATTATAAAATAAAATAAGAAAGGCATGTGAAGGAAAAGTAATAAAAGAAAAGTAAAAAAAAAGAATGTAGAGTGGAACAGTTTCACTTTTTATATAGCGGTGGACTGTTCCAACTCTATAAATTATGGTGTGAAAAGTATGATTGTTGGAGGAGGCAACCAATTCACAATAGCGGTACACGCTAGAATGGTGCTCATGTTGGAATTGCTCTTAGGCCCAAAGTAATTTTATGTTAATTTCTAAAAAAAAATTACTCAAATACTAATATTTTGATAATTATTATAGCACATTTGAAAAACTTCAAAAAAATAAAAGTGACACTTTTGAACATTTATACCTCGATTCTTTATATCATTTTTATTGGAAACGCAATTCTTTATATCAAAAGCAAGAAATGTGACCACAAGCTGCTGCAAATTAAAAATAGTGAAAATAATGATTTAGAAATTAACATGGACTTGAGTCTGAGAGCTTTGGCTTCAGACAGTAACTCTGCCGTCAATAAACACATATTAAAACTGAAATTGCAAATTTTTAACATCAATTCGACATCAAGATATCTTGTAATTAATGAGGGGCTTTCAAAGTTCAAAATATAAGCTATCCGAGTTTGAGATCAATTCGGACGAGCAAAAGTTGATAACGACAAGATTGCTTGAGGAACGTCATAGTGCAAAAATAAAGGGATATTTTTATAGACTTTAATGATCATCCAACTTGTGACTTGTGAGTGTATATAACCGTACCGTAAATTAATTTGATTTTTTTTATTATTTGTTTACAATAAAACTTACTTAAATATGTTATTTGTGAATTGGTTTAAACAATTAGGTGTTTATAATAAAAACATTGTGATAAGACGACATTAGATCAAGCGGTAGAATGTTCATGTCCGAGACATACTGTGATGTGGTCGTTAAATTTGAATGTTAGTAATTTATAAGAAAAAACATAGATACATAATCGTTTCATCTTTTTTAGCCAACTATGTATGTATTCCGACGTCAAAATTACTTCCACAGTGCTAAAGTTCACACAAATTTATTTTATTGGCTATAACTATTACTCCCTCCGTCCCCCGTTAGTATGGTGTTGGGGCCGTACACAAGTTTTAAGAAAAAGTAGATAAATATGTGGTATGGATAGTTTAAGTGGAGGAATTGACCCACTTATGATGTGTTGTTAATTTTTTAGTAGATAAAGAAACTTTATTGAAGTAAATATATTGAACTTTTAAGGGTAAAAAGGTAAAAGACATATCTTAAAATGAAAACACCATACTAACTAGGGACGGCTAAAAAAAAAAAGTAATCATACTAACTTGGGACGAAGGGAGTACAAAGTTATAACATCATGCTAAGCTGATGTAACCCAATTATATACTCTATTACTTTTTTTTGGTGTTGTGGAATTTCAACCGTTATATTCGGTGTACATTAAATAAAGCAGTATGCAAACCGCCTAACAAAGAGAAACCATAGTACACTTTTTAAGTATATGGCAAGTTCGATTTAGAAAGACATTTTTTAAGTATCATGAGGTTATTTCCAAAGGCACAAAATTAATTATTAAACCCATGCCTCGAGTCTTATAAAGCTAAAAGAGGTTATGGATATAAGCGATCAACTCGAACTTTACTAAACTAACTATTCAAGAATATTTTTAATTAAGTGAGCCAAAAAAGCAATACAAGAAAATTCCCTAGTAAATAACTGCGTGTGACCTTTTATGCCTTCGAAAATCGCAATAAATGTTCTTGAATGCCAACTACCAAACACGAAATTTCAAAGGTAATTAATTGAAGTCATTAAAGTCTAGTGTGACAAACACCATACATCAGTACAATATTAAAGGCTAACTTTATCCTTACTCGAGCTGCATAGCAGTACTACCGACATTTTATGTGGTGTCATTATTATTTACGGTAATTTGCTTTAGTGGGAAAATATTGTTCAAATTTTTGAACTTAGGATTTGTAAGAGGAAAACAAAATTTAATGGAGTAGTATTAATAGTCACATAGCCCGCTGAAAGGAAAAAATAATAGATAGCTATGTCTTAATACTTCATTAAATTTTGTGGAAGTGATCAAACCGAATGTGGAAAACATTACAGAAGGAGTCAAGTTTAAATCTTGGAAGTGGATTTATTCATTTTTCTATTTTTCTTTTCTTCACTCTCTTCATTATTGGTGTGCTAGCTAGTCTGATTGCTTGCATCCGTCTATTCTTAAATGAGACGAATTTTTGTAAGGGGGCTGTTTTGTAAGGGATTCGAGTACCCCTTGTACTCGTATTAATATTAATCTTTTTTGACTTTACAAAAAAAAATCAAAAATAGTATATGATCATGCGTATTGTACATGTATATATGTAGTGTGCCGAGTTATATGTCATTTGTCAACTTCTTACAAAAATTATATACTCCCTCTGTACCGGTATTAATGATCTATTTTTCATTTTTGGGTGCTCCGCTATTGATGATTAATTTCTTTTTTTGGACTAAATATACATAGTGATAATTAAAAGATTAATGATATATATTTCTCAAATAGAAAAGAAAAAAGAGTAAATGATAGTATTTCATTTGTGGCGAGTAAAATTACGAGGGCATGCTATAAAATTTGAGTGCTTATTTTACTTATTAATTTCAGGTATACCTTTACATTTTCATAATTGCAAATTTTGCTATATCTATTTACCAGCTTTGAATCGTACGTTCAAAGCAAAAGTTGACTGTATATGATATCTGCTCTAATTTACATTTAATGACCGAGTGATCCCTCTTATTTTGTTCAAAACCTATCAGTTTCCTTAAAATTTTAATTAAACGTGTGTTTTCTTTCTGAAGATTAATCTCTCTAATTTACGTTTAGTGACCTAGCGATCCCTCTATTTTGTTCAAAACCTATCAGTTTCCTTAAAATTTTGATTAAACGTGTGTTTTCTTTCTGAAGAAAAATCTATTCTAAAAATTATTTTCATTTACAATAAACTCTAAATTTAATTAATATTTTGTAGAAATATTGTATTTTATATTACTAAAAACTGAAACTTATAATATTTATACTTTCGACTTGTGCCAATGCAGTTGGTCATTTCTTCCGTCCCTCGAACAATGTTTGACTCTTCCTATAAACATATTGCAGAATTTTTTTAGTGTGAATTGTTTGGATGGTGATAGCTGGGTTAATTTAATAAATTCATTAATACTTTCAATATTATGGGAGTGTATAGGTGGAATTGAATCTTGCCATAATTATTGGAACCAATTTAAGTCTATCCATTTAACATCAAATCACTTTATTACTCAACGCGCAAAAATTATTATATGTACCCATTCTCAATTAGTTAATGCATTTGAAATCTGTTATATACTTTGAACTATTTGACTATTTCCACATACTAATTATTAGGCATGTACTTTGCAGTATTGAGCGTTTTAATTTATAAATTCAAAAAAATCATGTTAGTATATAATGAAAGCAATAAATTAAGGGGTGCTGCTCCTTTTTCATTTCAAATTTATTTTGTCTTTGGCATTTGATACAACTCTTTTAATGTTTTTAACATCAACTTGTTAGCATAATTCATATTTAATATATATATATATAGGTGCGGGAGCCGAGGGCTCTCCCATGGTAAAGGGTGGACTAGCTAGAAAGAATATGTATTGGAGTAGAGAATGAAGTACAATATATAGTTGCTCCATTATGAGAGCAAGCAATTAATCTTCTTAATTAATTATAATCCTTTATTTGAATGCAAGGCATGCATGCACGTTCCATCAGTATATACTTCTTATAATCCATTAATTAACGTACATATCTCAGTGAGTAAACAATGCAATAAAAAAAAAGATTCGAAATTACCTAGTATTATCCAAAAAAAGTTTTTGAGATTAATGTACATAATGGAGACTTTCGTTTGCGTATAGAGCCCCAAAAGTCAAATAAAAATAGAAGAATGATGATTGGCAATGTTGAGTTAGAAAGAGCAGGTTGACAGTTGAAGGCAATAAATCACTTGTTCATTTTGCAAACTACACACATTTAGTGTGAGCTGTAGGCCTGAACCTACCACGTGCCTCCAATACTAGCATCTTTACCTCTCTTTTTTTGTCAGTATAAATAATGTGGCCGGGATTATGGTGAGTGGAACTGTGGAAGTGAAGGTTTACATAGATATGAATATGATGAGTAGATTATCAAGTGCTTTAGTAGGTTGGGTGGTGGTGGTTTTGGTTTTGGAAAGTGGTTTTGCTGTTGTTAATGGAGATGATTTGAAGGATGAGAAGTTCTTGCCTAGGCCTTTTCTTGGAAGAGGGTTTAAGCATGGCATTGGTGCAGGGATAGGTGCTGGTGTTGGCCTTGGTCTTGGTGGTGGGGGTGGCCTTGGAGGCGGCGGCGGTCTTGGTGGCGGCGGTGGTCTTGGTGGTGGATCTGGTCTAGGAGGTGGAGCTGGTGGTGGCCTTGGTGGTGGAGCCGGTGGCGGCCTTGGTGGTGGAGCCGGTGGCGGTCTTGGTGGTGGGGGTGGTGCAGGTGGTGGTTTAGGTGGTGGGAGTGGTCTTGGTGGTGGGATTGGTCATGGTGGCGGTCTAGGTGGTGGGGGTGGTCTAGGAGGTGGTGCGGGTGGCGGGCTAGGGGGCGGAGGGGGTTTGGGAGGCGGCGCTGGTGGCGGATTAGGTCATGGAGGAGGTCTTGGGGGTGGTGGTGGTCTAGGAGGAGGTGGTGGACTTGGCGGTGGAGGTGGAGCAGGCGGAGGTGGTGGACTTGGTGGTGGAGGTGGTTTGGGAGGTGGCGCGGGTGGAGGCTTAGGCGGTGGTGCAGGAGGTGGGGGTGGATTAGGAGGAGGAGGCGGCTTAGGAGGAGGTGGTGGTGCTGGCGGAGGTTTTGGAGCTGGTGGAGGTTTTGGTGGTGGGGGAGGATTAGGAGGTGGAGGAGGAGGAGGTTTTGGTGGAGGAGGTGGTGGTGGGGGTGGTCTTGGCGGCGGCAGCGGCTTCGGTGGCGGCGCTGGATTTGGAGGTGGCGGAGGCCACTAACTTAGTGGCGCTATGGCATTTGCACAACAAGTGTGCTTGCAGTTGCATGCATGTTGTGGTTAAATGACAAATTACTGGTAATTATTATGTAATGAATTTTCTTTTTTGTTTTTAAACATGTTAAGATCAGCAAATTAAAGCTTTGCTGTGTGAAATTAATGTTTTTTTTTTTTTTGAGGAAATGTGAAATTAATGTATTTGTTTCAACTGTTTCGAGTTACTTCGAAACAGCGTAAAATATTAATTTGATATTGTTTGTTATATATCATTCAGCTGCTTTATATTAATCAGAATACACATTTTATGTGATACAAAATGATTGCATGTGATATATATATGCTATCTTTAAATTGAATTGAAAATGTCAATTTCAGCACAATAACTAATTAGACACAAAACATCATTCTATTTTTTTTTTTAATTCGTGGGAATCCGTAGCCGCTACTTTTGGTGTGTACGGGTAAACCCCCATCCTTGTACAGTAACATGTAAACCACACAAAACAGGTAAACCACACCTTCTAAATACAGGTGTGACATGCTCGACCTGTAGAGATGTTAGTGGGAATTGAAACTGTGACCTCTCAGTCACTAGGCCATCCTGAGGACACACAAAACATCATTCTAGATTATATGGAGTATGTTTGGATGATTCATAATATTTTTAAAATATTTTAACAAATATGTAAATTATGGTATAGTTTTTTCAAGTAATAACTCAAATAAATATTTGTATATGTATAAATGCTCCAAGATAAAATGTGAGGTGTCATAATAATTTCTCATATGATATAAATATATTGACCGGTCTCTAGAAAAACAATTGTTCCCTCTGTTCTAATATTGATGACTTATTTCCTTTTGTGGATGTCCCGATATTAATGTTCTGTTTCTTTTTTTGTAAACTAAAAAGTTATGGGTTTTACTCCCTCTGTCTCACGAAAAATGTCTTATTTGTGTTCGGCACGGAGATTAAGAGTAAATAATAAAGAATGTAAAAGCAGTGTGAATAAATAATAAAGAATGTAAAAGTAGTGTAAATAAATAATAAAGAATGTAAAAATAGTGTGAATGCAAATGTAAAAGCAGTGTGAACACAAATAATTATTTCCCAAAAAGGAAATGCGGCATTTTTCGTGAGACAGCTCAAAAAAGAAAGTGAAACATATTTCGTGAGGCAGAGAGAATATTACTTTTATAACTTTGATGCTTTAAAATACTCTTTTCTTAATTCTCGTGCTAGATAAGTGCCATGAATGTCACGACTGAGGGAGTAATAAAATGTCCCATGGACCCAAACACGAAGTTAGGTCACTTAGGTGTCATTTTCTTTAATTGCTATGGACCTTGGCCAGCCCAATGGACCCAAACACGAAGCTAGACCAAAACAATTCACACATTTTAAAGCCCAATCCCAATTAGGTGCAGAAATATTCGAACATGAGTTGGAGGAGACTTCCAATTTCCAAATCTGGTAATAAATAGATTTAGAGCTCTTTGGTCAAAATAAGTAGTCCATTAATTTATAAAAACTAATATAACAAATGAATAGATCCTTGAACGTTCTTATTTTTTCACTTTTAGATCTTTGAACTTATTGTTAGGTTCAATTGGGTTTTCAAACTTCAAATAATTGTTCAATTAAGTTTTTAAACTTCACAAACTTATAACTTATCTTACCTCGAATTCGCAGTTTGATATCTAACAAGAGATATTAGAAAATACTATGGTGTTCACAAATAAATTTACGTCATATCAATTCAATAACCATTTATCACATTGATATCCTTTTTTTTTAGTTAAAATGTAGCCATCACATTCACATTGATACATACAAGTATAACACGTATAATAGATTCTTAGCCTTTAGCATATGTCACTTTTCCATCATACACAAAGACAAGCATCAATAATTTGAATTCACACAGTCATAATTATCAAATCATATCAATTTCACCCCCTCCCACCCAACCCCCAAGAGTGGGGGCATGGGGCCCACCTCTTTTTGCGACAAATGCAGAAATCCACAAATCCTTTCAGAAAAAAATAACTTTATGCCATAGGACTGCAGTGTTATTCACTTCTCACTTTTTTTGCATATCACTGAATCACTGCCATTAACGGATCCTTCAATTATACACACGAAGTCCAAAATAAATAATAATAATAATAATAATAATAATAATAATAATAATAATAATACATTAAAAAAGCTCATTGGTTCATATTATTACCCATATAATTAATTACTATCATCTTTGTAATGGTATGAAAGTCATGGATTAATCAATGTTTTAATCTTTTAGAAGATTTTCACATGAAATTCCGCATATGATAAAACCCTATTATTGTACAAGAACAATATAATATCCCCTCACCAAATCAACCAATCAGATTATCCTTAATTAATTTACACAAACTTACATAAAACTCCAATCAAACAACACATAAACACATTAAAACACTCGAGATATGATTAATATTGGCAAGTACCAAATATATTTGTTACCTTCAAAGCTAGCTCAAACCCTTCCACCATATTCATTATTCTTTGCATATACCAGTACTCATCATGAATTTCTCTCGGCACGATCCCGACACGAACAACGAATCATCAATTCGACTCCGGATTCGGACCACTCGGGACTTCATGCGCAGCAGCGCCGTAGAAATCTTGATTTTTCTTGAAATTATTCTTGGAAGAAACAGTCGTAGTAGTTGTGGCGGTAGGGTTTCTCGCACTAGTTTCTCTCTCATCAGTCAGCCGCCTCATCATAGCCGGAGTTGCATACGACGTCGTCGGATCCGTATGCGAGAGAGTAACTTTGCCGGTTGAAGATGAGGAGATTACCTCCGAGAAAAATGGAAGAGCGAGAAAGAGGAGGATCAGAAGGAATGGAAATGGAGCATGAGCGGCCATGAAAATGTGATGAGAGAGAAAATCCACCCCCCAGTTGTCCACCAGAGATCAATATCCATGAACCAAATGGGCCTCAAATTTGATAGTTTTTTTTTGTGAATTTATGAAAAATGGGAGTTTTTTGAAGGTGTAGAAGAAGGGTTTAAAATGGGATGATGGGTAAGTTAATTAATTTAACTATATATGGAGTATACGATATTAATTTATTAATATTTTACTTGATACTTAGCTTGCATAATATAGGTAACCTAAGTATACGTAAATGTCAAAGTTTCGGCCACATAGTTCACATCTTTTGTCGACTATTTTTCGTCGTCTTCTAATATAATATATATGCCGCAACAATAGTACTATATATCCTTTAATTATGTTATTTTATTTTATTATGTCTTACAATTTTCTCGTCCAATGAATTAAAGTGCGCATGAGAAAAACACAAAAAATAATTAATCCGTTGAAATCAGTGCAAAATCAGTTAGGAGTTTACTCATGCTAACGAATTTATCAAAGAACCTTAGATGGAATTAATTATTATTTACATCAAAATATGTAATCAAACGTGTTTCTAAAATTTAGTGTTAAAAAGTAAAATGATGTTTCGTGTCCATATCTACACATTAGGTAAGTCTAGCTAGCTAGTATATATTTCAAATGATCGTACGAGACAGAGATAATTCACATTTTAATTTTTCAATTCATAACTTTAATTTTATCATAATTTAATCGGTAGTGTTCAATATTATAATCAAATTTTATCAAGGATATCCTTATAATATATTTCCTCAATGTATATTTCTTTGAAGTATTAACAATCACACATGATATATTTCCTCAATCTTGAGGCAAGATTCAAGAAAATAGGTTAAAATGTTCTTATAACAGTTTAAGAAATAAAAGATCGATTTAGTTATTAACTACATCTATATAAATAGTTAAATTACTAGATAGGCACTAAGCTAGCTCTACACACACCTCCTACCCCCCTAACTTTAGGAATTGACCTAGATTTACATAAATTAAAGTAAAGCAAAGAAAAGCTCCTTTGTTACACTAAAAACTTGAAATGACGTACTTTTTTTTACAATATGGTCAAGTTTGTGAAAAAAATGGAAGTAAAGTAGGGAAAAAGTGGTTAAAAAAGGGTGCAGAAACATCCCAACTTTTTCCTCTTGGACTATTGCTCTGCAAAGAAATTTGTGTTATTTGACTTGGACTTTGCATTGGAAAATTACAAATAAACTATGGTTTCTTATGTCATGGCTATATGTTATAAAATATACACATACGTATATATAAAATAAAGCCATGCAGAAAGCAAAAACCAAAAGCAAACTCAAAGCTATGAGTGGGGTTAGGATTGTGACAAATTTCAGCACTTGTCTCCTTGATTGAATGCACACATCCCCACCTCTTTCAAACAAAACGGGCACAAGTAGGGTATGTAAATACGTGTATTCTTCACGTCCCAAATAATTGTCGTATTTTGAAATAAAATTTCTCACCAAATAAATGTTTCAATTCTGAAGTTTATAAAAAAATATTTTAAAATTTCTCATTTATCCTTGTATCTTCAATGCAAATTCTATTTTCAATGGTTAAGAAAAGTAAACTTATACACGAATTTAGGGAGGTAGGGAGTATATATATCTAGCTATTATTATGAGTAAGGTTCGAGTAATGTATATATATCTAGCTCTTTGAGTAGTACACATTTATTTAGATATAAATATTTGAATGTCTATTCATTAATAATGAACAACATGTGATCACATTTCAAATGAGAGAGACATGTATCATGCTATTGCAATTGTAGTAACATTTTGTGTACACCTATCTCTTAGCTTATGCTTTTGTTACTACATTATCGCCCGAGTTTTGAATTGCAAGGTAACATTTCCAGAGTAGTTATTAGCTTGATTGATCTAAAAATAAAATAAAAGAGTAGTTATCAGCTAGATTAATTACACTATTATGTACTGGTATATTTTTTCCCGTTCAATGTACGAATTTCTTGTTTATAGACGTATGCATGTTTTGTGTCAAAAAGGAAAAATTAACCCATGTCGTATTAAAATTAAAAAAAGAAGTGCTGAAAATTAATGAAAGATTTTAGGAAAACCAAGTTAAAATAAGAGTCAACTTTTAAATAGCCATTATGGGCATTAAAACCTATAAATTTTGGCTCACCCTCTTCAAAAACGTAAATTTTGGTCATTCTTTTGAATTTGGGACAAAACTACCTTTAATAAAGGGCGTGTGGGTTGGTTTGCGGGTCGTGGGCAGGGCGGGTCAGGTCGTGGGCGAGTATCAGGGTTGATAAATTTGGTACGAATTTTAGTCTTATTAGTCCCAAATGTGCCAAATTCATCTCAATTTTTTGCAGCACCTTTGGTACGATATTGTAGTCTTATTAGTGTCAACTGTTCCAAGTTTGATACAGTTGGTACGAACGGAGTCCACTTGTATTAAAAGTACCAAGTCGCTAACAAACAAGTTCGAACACACGCATCGGAAAGAACTCCGGCAAACGACGCCGAGGTTTCACCATCACCACCAACAGAGTCGCAATATCAAGACGACCTCAATGGTGGTGTCAGAAATAAAAAATAACCGACCACGGCACCGGAAAATGTGAATAGCATCCTGACGACGGAAAAGCCCTAGAAATTGAATCACAGTCCGATTTTTCCCAAAATCCAAGCGATTTGGATGAAATTTGGGATGAAATTAATCGGAATTAACTACCTAAGGTGAAGAACGGAACAGAAAAACGATTAAATAACTGAAAACGGAGCAATCGTTTGAAGGAAATTTTTCTGATGCGACTTGGTACAAACAACTTAGTTGTACTAAATGTATCAACAGTGCCATAATCCTGATATCCGCTCGCGAACCGACCCGCATGCCCTCCTCATTAAAGATAAATCCATTTCAAAGTTTAAATGTTGACCAAAATTTATATTTATGAGGTGGGTGGGCCAAAATTTAAGTTTTAACCCACATTAGGACTATATATATATATATATATATATATGAAATAGATCATATGAAAATAGATCTTATCCTAAGAAATGAGAATAGATCTCCACCATAGATCTATTGGTGATGGAGGGTCAAGATTTGGCCAAGTCAAAGCGGGTCAAACCCGGTCAACCCGGGTCAACCCGTTTACTTTTTTTTTTTTTTTTTTTTTTTTTTTAAATTCTCACCCAAGATGCACAACTTCACATATTCGGATGCACCGCTCTACATAACTAGATGCACCACTGAGTGCATTTAGATGCACAAGATTTTCAAGTTTTTTTTTTTCAATTTTTTTTTTTTAATAAACTGTCACCCAAGATGCACAACTTCACATATTCGGATGCACCACTCTACATAACTAGATGCACCACTAAGTGCATTTAGATGCACAAGATTTTCAAGTTTCTTTTTTCAATTTTTTCTTTTTTTTAATAAACTGTCACCCAAGATGCACAACTTCACATATTCGGATGCACTACTCTATATAACTAGATGCACCACTAAGTGCATTTAGATGCACAAGATTTTCAGTTCTTTTTTTCAATTTTTTTTTAAAACAGTCACCCAAGATGCACCATTTCACATATTCGGATGCACCACTATACATAATGAGATGCACCACTATGTGTAGTTAGATGCACCGAATTTGTAAAAAAAAAAAAAAAATTGAAAAAAAATTGGATGCACCACAATGCGTAACTAGATGCACCACACAGTGTAACTAGATGCACCACGTAGTGTAACTAAATGCACAATGTTTTACGAAAATAAAAAAAAAACGAAAACAAAACTAGTGCATCTTAATGCACTTAGTGGTGCATCTCATTATATAGTGTGGTGCATATGAATACATGATGTGGTGCATATGACCTAACCTTAAAAAAAAACGAAAAAAAAAAACATAAAAAAAAAAACTTAAAATCTTGTGCATCTCAATACACTTAGTTGTGCATCCGAATATGTGAATTTGTGCATCTGAATATGTGAAGTTGTGCATCTTGTGCGATAGTTAAAAAAAAAAAAAAAGTCAACGGGTTGACCCGAGTTTGACCCGCTTTGACCAAGCTAAATCTTGACCCTTCATGTAGATAAGATGAATGGTGGAGATTAATTCATATTTCTCACTTTAAGGATAATTTGCATGGGAACTCCCTATATATATATATATATTCTCTTAAAATATAGTACGGCAGTAACGGCACCATGCTGCCCAAATCAAATAATTTGAGACACTCTCGTATCATTAACGAACCAAAACACGTGACCGTGTTTTCCTTATCAATTGATATGAATGTTTTTCTTTTCTTTATATGGAAAACAAACATAAAATACAACTTACATTTTTGGAAATAAATTATATAAAACCATCAGTCAAACCAGCTAAGTTAGACCAACACTCGACACTTTCCTTTCCTTTTTTTTTTTTTTTTAATAAAGTAAAAATAACACACGAACATTTGATCATTTGATCATTTGATCATATCCTCATAAAAAGAGGAAAAAGAAAAAAAAAAAGGTAACCATCTCAAACAAATTCAAAAGAATAGCAATAATATTTGAGCTCGCACTCGAATTATCAAACCACCTTGCTTACAATTATGTCTCTATTTATACAAAATCTAATTTACAAGTAAGTAGTCTTCCGTTTATTCACACAGGACAGACTCCTTATACATAAGTGGGCCACACACAACTATACAAGTTTGTGGAATTGTACATATTTTTCTATTTAAGAAAAATATTGGCAACTATAACTCGAAATCAAAAACTCACTAAAAATATGAAGTGTATATCAATTCATGACAGATCGATGTGTTAGTTATCTATCAATCCATGATCCAAGATATATAAAAATTTAGTATCATTCTTATGACCTGGATGATTAATTGGATTTATGTTATTTATCAAATTAATCAACTGAAATCCAATCACGTTGGTTTATGTACAAGGACATCCATCGCTCCCCTAAAGTATTCTAATTGATTTGCAGTTATCTCTTTAATTTATTATCCATTAAACAAATGGGCTTCCGTGAAAGCCCAAGTTAAACAAGTTCTTATCGGGCCAAGCCCTAGCAAGAAGCCCACTTAGATAATACAAACTCAATATGTTGTAATCATGATGCAATTGTAGCCTCAAATCCTCCAGTCCTCTCATCAATAGATTATCACACGTGATGAGCGCTCTCTCTCTCTCTCTAAAATCATGGACGAAAACGCAAGGGGGTGCTAATACATATTCATATTTTATTGTATTTGATGGATTCACAACACTTATCATAACCGCTAGACAATTAACTTTAGACAACTGGCTAAAAAGAATACTAGTTGATGCTTGTATGTTACATGTGAGATTTGGAATCCAGACTCCCAAATAATTACATATATATAATTATGAATATGCCATATTGGATGAGTTTGGATTATAATCTTTAATTAATTTGTCTCACCTTGAGACCGTCTCACACAAATTTTTGTGCAGTTACCTTGTAAGAAAATCCAATTCCATATATACTTACATATGTTAATTTAAATTTGAGAGATATATATTTCAAATAATGGTGTCTCCCAATTTTCATCTAGGGTACACCATTCGGACTGCTTCGCGTGACACTTGTGTAGTTCTTGATCCTTAACCCGATCCTATTTACGATGGTCGGAACTCAATGCCTTCAACGAGAAATCCAGACTTATCGTATGGGCTATTGATCTCAGTGAGCCATGCCTCGACCTCCCCATCGCCACAACCACTATAGAACGATCCCATGTCTATCTCCATCCATCCATCAGGCCTCATATTCGCTATTTTCCCGGTTCCTCTCGACTCAGTATGCTCTTTTTTGCTCGCATCATTCTTTGATTGATCATTCGAAGTTAACCTTATTACCGTGTTCGATGATCTTAGGCCTTGCATGCTTCCTAGCCAAAACACTAAATAGGCTGCATAGGTTGTATTCTTGGACAAGATTTGGGTTTTTATATTGCCTTGAATATGGATCCATCCTAAGGATCTTAGCTTTGCCACTTCTGAGAATCTAATAAAATAAATAAATAAATAAAACGTGCACTCACTTTAAATAAAAATAGAGGAATTTGATGGATTTATTAAAAAACATAAGATTGTTTGATAAGAGTTTCAAGAAATTAAACCTGGACATTGTGTTTGGTATAAAGTCCCAACAGCCTTTCCAAGAAATCATAAGCTCCCTTGCTCCAATCATGAAACATTTTCTTCCACTTTTCTTGTCAATTGAAAAGCTCTGCAGATAGATTCAGAAACATCGATAGTTAGTATACACATGACACGTATTGATATTTTTAATATTTATATTTACGATTAATGATCTCCCAAACATGGAACCTCACATTTAAAAATATTGGTGGGTGGATTAGTGAAGTAGTTGTGATAAGAACAAGTAAATAGTTAGATCAATTAAATTGACTTTTCAGCTGATTTGATTTGATTTGTTTTGCATGCAATGTATCATACCTAACTCAAGAAATTAGCTTGACTCGAATTATTGGTAACGTACCTACTCGTGTATGGATTTTTTTTAATTTTTTTTATTTGAATTTGCTAGATTCTTCTCTATATGCAATTTTCAATTAAAAGAAATTAGTAAAATCTCTACATTGAATAACAAACTTAGTTAGAAGCCTGCAGCCATCAAGAATGAACATTTCACCAGCTTTTAGAAGCTATAACACTTATCGATAATGAGTCCATAACGCCACATCATATTGGGCTTCAAACTCGTATTTTATTTCACAAATGCACGACCACTGAAATGAAATATAATTAATTATACAAGTATATGATATGATGAATAAAAATGAGATTGAAATGTTACCATTTTGCCTTGATCAATGAGAAGAGGGGAGTGACATAGGCTTAAGTAGAGGTCTTTCTTGGTGGCATATTTGAGAGGCGAAAGTGCTTGTGAGATGATTTCTTGATAATCCAACGGCAAGAATCTCTCCCAAACGACGTCATTTTGTGCTACGTGTTTGAATTCTTTCGACACAGCTGATGATCTTGAAGCATCCAAAGCTGAAGTATGTGACAGAATTTCTGATATGCAGTCCTCAGGCAATCTTGCAAATGAGTCCATACTCTCTCTCTCTCTCTCTCGATGCTGAACACATGGGTGGGTATTTATAGTAAAATTGTAGGACCCTTTCCTTTCAACACGCGTAATTGTTTGGTGAGGTATGGTCTGAAACTTCCAAGTAGTTTTCTTACCTAATTGATCAATATTGATCGTACCAAGATTATTTGAAATTTGAATAGTCTCCTGCTTCTAGTTCTAGTGTTACATTTCACTATTAATCAGGTGATTATTTTGATCATATTAAAGAAGACTATGCTGTCGAAATTTGACAAGGTACAGAAGATGGTTAGGCTTTGATGTAACATCAATCAATATAGTAATTATACATTTATACAGTGCACGCTTTAATATATGTAAGTCCCCTTTATCCCCAAGTCATTACTAGACATTAATCACAACCCAAAAGGTATCTTGGTGTTAACAAGTACATTTGCTAATAATAATAATAATAATAATAATAATAATAATAATAATAAAAAAGACTTGGTGCAGTCTGGGACTATGTAGGATGATGGGCAGGGGCGGACCCAGAAAAAATCATCGGTGGGGGATATATCTTTTATATTTCAAATTCAAAAACATGGAACCAATTTTGAATATAATTAATTTCGTAATGGGGGCTTTTGTACAATAATTGAAACAAAATATTGATATTGTTTTATAATTCAACAATAATTGTTTTAAAAAAATTGTTTGGTGGGGGCTGGAGCCCCTCTTGCCCCCACCTAGGTCCGCCCCTGATGATAGGATCGTTTATAAATATTTTCTAATTATTTTCAAATGAAACTCACGTGGAATTTATGAACCTTTGATTATAATTTATAAATATTATCATAATCATTCCATGTATTAATATTTTCCATAATTTGAATGATAACGATGGAAAAAGAGCTTGACCAGAAAAGTTATCCATGGGAAAATAAAAAAATTATAGTAAGCATATAAAAATGATGAAAAAAATATTTATATTCTATTTATTTCTATCAAAGTAAACACAAGCTAATAATGTAATAATAATTGAAATTTAAAGTGAGGAAAGACATTTAATAATAATCGCAACAACCCCCTATTTATACCAATAAAAAAAAAAGCAGCGAAGCGACTATGTAAATGTCAAAACTTTGAGAAGTCCACCACAATTCCAAGTCTCTACTTATTGATATATTATGGGGTCAATCTTGTATGGGTGCAGTATAATATTTTTCTCACTTTATTTGGTGTAATAGTCTTATCTATATAGGATGTAGATGTCTCATCAATATAGTTGTTTGTGCATTCAAATATGCTAAATAAGTTGTGCATTAAGTTATTATAATTTGTGCATTCTGTATTTTGTATATCACCTAATTTATATTTATGCTAGTTCCTACAGACTCGTATAAAAAAGATGAGTTCCTACCAGATTCACACCCTATATATTCACGTAATTTTCTCAAAAATAAAAACAAAACAAAAAAACAAAAACAAACTACTACGAAATTTCATGCATGTAATGGTTGAATATTCCTGTTGGAGTACTTAACAAAAGTCTACATTCAAATTAATCATTTATTTTGTCCTAGAATTAATCTAATAACATTTCAATAGCAGATATTCAGAATAAAGTAATAGGGTTCACATCAGAAGTAATTTATACATCATTCATAAATTCTTAGTATTTTGTAGGGAAAAAGGGAAATTCAAGCAAGATGCCGCTTTGTATTTGAGTGGTCAGACTAGATAAAGATTGAAAAAGATGACATTTTTTCACCATGAAGCCTTACAAGATCACATTTCGATGTACCAAATTTCCCCCAAAAATCCCAACTTCAAATAATAATAATAATAATAATAATATGGAAAATTTATAGCATAAATTTTCTGAATATGCCATAATCTGCTTCAGCTGTAAGTCTGTAACCTTCCTTTTTCTTTGCATTTCTATCTGCTACTCTTTTTTTTCTCAGCACAAAATATGATTTTGTTGTGTATCTATGTGGTTTGTCCAACTATGAAGCAGGATCACATTTACCTCCATGTGTATAGGTTAGTCTTAGACTTGGTAGGAGAAACGCGCCTTGTCACAGAACGCATGGTGACGAACTCCTCTGCAGAAGACGGGTGAACCCCAATCTGACACAATACCAAGAAGATGTTAGCAGCTCTCACATGGTCTAGTTTGTAGTTTAATCTTTACATAAGTGAAGCAGCAAATATCTCAGACGTCGTCGTCTTCTTGGAAGTTCATCAAACCATAGATAAGTCATGACCAACAAATATTTCAAACAATATATAGTCTATCAAGGCAATAGTTGTGTATTGAATCAAATAGGATATTGTTATGCAGTCTCCAAGTATAGCAGATCTGTGTGTGTGTGTGTGTGTGTAATCTTGTGATGCAATTATATTTCTTCGAATAGTGTAACTGATTTCCCCCTAGAATGTGCATATAGATGAAACTTACCTTGTTGTCGAATTGTGCTTTGGTTGCTCCACATTTGAGTGCAACAGCAATCCCCTTTACAGACATCCAAATTTGCCATAAAGAGTCAAGTTCACGTTAAAATTTAGTACGAAAAAGAGGTTAATGGTGTTCCAGAGGAAGAGGTTATATTGAGCACCTGCATGATCTCAGGAGCATCAGGTCCACACATGGATGCTTCGAGAACCTTATCAGACTCAGCATAAAAAACGAGCTTTATAACTGTTTTCTCTTGCCGTCTGCAGAGAAACAACGCATATCATCAAGTTACTTGAAGATACTCAATACTCTGTCTAAGTTGACAATCAAACGTACAGAATAAACTTTCCAAACGCGTACCCAGAAATAGTGTTCTTCATTGAATTAAACGTAGATGTGAAAACCAAAATGTCGTTGTTTGCTTCCTCTAAAGCCTGTTCCTCACTGAGGCCGACTAGAGACAGTGGTGGTATGTTGTCAAGTAAAACAAGCACAAGTTTTCAACATTAAAGGGCTTAAGAAATCAGATGAAACAAATAATCATCAAATGCTTCGGACAATCAAACTATATTCGACTTCAAAGTTTGCAAAGCTAGTTATTCAGATTAGTCTAAGTATCTAAAATTCAATACCAGGAACAAAAAATTAAATAAAGTAAAACTTCTGCTAAGAATATAATAATACCAGAACACAACACAAGAAACATTGTCATAATCGGGTGCGGTAGGCTATCCACCAAAGACGGTTTTCTACAAGATAAAATTAAACAAAATATTTAGTCATTGAAGAGAAATTAAATCAAAATATTGTGATACTTCTGAATCTTGATTTTACACATGGAACTTTATGGTGAAAGAGAAAACATACGGCAAAACAGGATCCTTCCATCAAGGCAACGGGAGTAAGATTCAATCGGTTTGTAACATCACCTATGGCCCATATGCTCGGTATGTTGGTGCAAGAATAGTCACCAACCTGGAATATAAGGTTAAGTAATCTACACAACAGAAAGCCAAACATGAAAAACACCAAACCAGTTTCCTTAAACTCGACCAATTCGCAAAGGGAATAGCCGTAGTTAAATCACTACTTCCAAACATATGCAACGATCAAATGCAAAATACTTAGGGGATCCAACTTGTGTTATTTGATATTTGCATCTAAGGAAGATGAATATTGCCATTATAGAGAATGTTGGTAAACTAAAGGTCCTAGGGTCCGAGCTTTTAGTAATTTCAACAATAACGAGACACTTTACAATAATGTCGAACGGATAGCAACTCACCTTCACAGCCCCAGTTGTACTATCAAGCTCGACTCCTACAGATTCCAGATTTAACCTTTTAGTGTTTGGGACCCTGCCTGTAGTCAACGAGTAGAGAATCGTCATTGGCCTCTCACAAAGGGAAAAGATTACACCAAAAAAAAAGTTTATTTCTCAGAACATATTATATATTAATGTTCAACAAACTACTAAAATTCATATAACTCTAGGTGCTCACGGAACGTTGGATTTTTAGGATAGCATTCCTCTAGCAAGAAGAAGCCATTCTCTAATGTCGTCGCTAAACACGACAGAAATAAGTAACTATAACGCAACGTATCATACATCATCTTCTAACTTTATACAGAATAACATTTAAAAAAATTCATAAATAGTAAAAGCAAGTCAAAGAAAGGTAGTTGATGCCATGATGGTAGCAGGTGCCCTTTTTTTTTTTTTTTTGCTAATTTGCTTGACATAATTATTTTATTACCTAAAATAGATATTACAGGGTCACAAAAATCATGGAAAATTTTCTTTTTCAAAAGAACTCAAGATTATCGTCTTGGACTTGAAGCAGATGCAATTGTTTGGCGAGCACAGAAATGGAAGAATAACTAGATGTGTCCAAAGTTTGTGACAATGCCGGAAATTACCTGTGGCGAAGAGTACGACATCAGCCATGATTTCTTCACCATGGTTGGTTTCGATTTTTATACCCTCTTCTGTTTTAACAAACTGAAACACCAAGTGATAGTGTTACTATTGGAATAAATGGACAAGTCATTATCAATAATGGAATGAAGTTAAACATTCAATGACAATACAACACATTATTTTCATCATGCATTTCCTACGTTTGTCGATATGATAAAATTGAGAAGTTAAATGTACATATGTGGCACCTTAGTTATTGTTGTCCAAGGATGCATGTTGATTCCCCTAGCTTCTAGATTTCTTGCAACCAGTGCTCGCATCTCATTATCAAAACCTCTGATATACCCAAAAAGAAAAAGGATGATCATATAAGGAAGTTTGGTGTTTTTTAAGGAAAACGTGTCCATAACCCAAATTCAGTAGAGAAACTGAGAAAGTATAAAATGGGAGTGTATTTGAGCCCCTAACCAGTGATGCACTATGACAAACTAACACAATGATCGAGCATATATGTTGATTACAAGGTAAAATTTTGAAGAGGTAGAAAATTAATGAACCAGAACTTCATCATTATATTTTACTCTCCTCTTTAAAAAAATCTTTAGATTAGATGGCCATACAACATACTAGTATGTAAGTCTTTCCAAGTGAGGGGCATGTTGGAATTATATATATCTAAATGATTCTCATTAAAGGCAAGTAATACAATACAATATCACAATACAAGACAACAACAGAAACTTGCAAAAAAGGTGGGGCAAACATTGTTAAACACATTCCCCATGAAAGGCCGTCTTTATTATGCAACGTGTTATGCCTATCAAATATGGATGCCTATCATATCCAGAAGTTTCATAACCACAGGTAGGTAGAAACCACATAATTATTTTACAGTGTTACATATACCTTAAAGGAAGTTCTTTTCTGAAACACAGATCAACAACTACACCCATCCCTCGCCATATTGAAGCGAACTCAAGCGCAATATACCTGTATTTAGTATTTGAGATAAATGACACTTGGTTCTCCATGCAGCCCAAATTAAAATAAAGTGTAACAGAGATAGTCACTCACCCTCCACCAAGTATGAAAGCTCGCTTAGGCAACTCTTCCAAGCTTAATACCTCATCTGAAGTTATGGCTAACTCCTGCGATATACCACGAGTACAGGTGTACATTATAGCAGATCATACAGGCAAACTTCGCCTCAGCAATATTACGAGAAAAATGGCCACTAAAACAAACAATCAGCAAGATTTGGACAGACATGCCAAACTCTATTTCATGGCAAATGACATTGTGACCACATAAAGTTATCTATATAACGAGCAAAAGTCTAAATAGGTAAAAGTGAGTTAGTACTCTCTACAAATAAAAGATAACGAGTCATAACGATAAAAATCCTTAAGCTCAGATTCATGGACATGTCACAGTTAAGCTTTGCGGTTAGTTAATCATAATGAACAAAAGTTAAACTTACCTGACCTGGAATATCTGGAGGCTGAGCACGGCTTCCAGTTGCAATCAGGATG
This sequence comes from Schizonepeta tenuifolia, assembly GCA_029490685.1. Lineage (NCBI taxonomy): Eukaryota > Viridiplantae > Streptophyta > Magnoliopsida > Lamiales > Lamiaceae > Schizonepeta > Schizonepeta tenuifolia. The sequence goes on along the minus strand of CM055955.1, from coordinate 142,804,967 downwards.
TGTTTTGCAGAATACCTTAGTTTCGTTCCATCCAATTGAACCACTGCAACTTCATTAGGACCTTCAACTCTCCCCTCGCCTTCAAAGAGCCTAACTCCAACATTTGCAAGTAAACGCTTGTATGATCCATTCAACCTAAATATTTCTTCTGTCTGCAAGTATCAAGAAAAGATCAACATAATGCATAAGATAAAACTTGAGACCTGAGACATTCATCATGTGCAAATATAACTCATGTAGAAGCAGCTTAGATATATTGAACAGAATATAAAAGGGTAACTATTGCTGTAAATGAGTTTTATGGGAATAAGCTTGTAAGTATGAGTGCAGTACAAATATCAAAGAGTAATATTCGCTACGTTCCAAGGTTCCACATACCTTCTTGTGTGTTGAGAAATTTATTAAAGTTTTGATTGATTCCAAAACTAACTGACCCCAACCGAGTAGATGTTGCCAAATCCTATTGTTAATAGTTAGGCTCGCTGTTTGAGCATTGTTGAGATTTTATCTTTACAGGTCTCCAGTTAAAGACGACAACAAGTCATCACTCGAAGAGAACATCAGATGTAATTAAAGACAACTGAGTGTTTGAAAAGGGGGAAGTTACGTTCACAAGATAGAACATCAATTGAGCAATTCAAAAGGGAAGAAGAAAGTCATCTAAGCGTTTGAGCCAACTGAGCGTTCAAGTTTCAGAACATCAGCTAAGTTCAAAGGGGGAAAATACAAGAGAACATCAGTTGTAAGAAAGACGACTGAGTGTTCGAAGCCAACTGATCAGAGTCAGATACAAGAAGGACAACTGAGCGTTCAAGATGGAACATCAGTTGTAGGACTCAATCAGTTAGATCAACAGCTTGAAGTTCAAAGTCAGCTGAGAGTTCACATGTTCCTACTCAGACAGAAGCATTCAGATAGAACATCAGCTGAAGACCAATCAGATGAAGATCAAACGACTCAACCGACTGTCAAATGTCGGAGGTCAAAGGTTAAGATTTGAATTTCAAATAAGGAAGTCATGTGAAGGTTTGACTCTCTGTCATTACCTCATTTGGCCCAACACAAGGTTGTCTCAGATGGAAAGCAGAAACATGCAGTTGCCAAATCCGGAAAGTCTGCAGAGATGAGAGACAAGCCATTGCTTTCAAAGAACAGAGATCAACAGCTCTTCCAACGGCTAGTTGTTTCTCTCCGCCTATAAATAGAGGCCTTCATTCATTCACTAAGACTACGGGAAATACGAGACAGCCAAGTGTGAGAAGAGATATACAAGCAAAAGAACAACTTCATTCCTCACTCAAGCAAAACCTCTAAGAACATCATTAGTTGATAGTTCTAGAGAGTTAGATTCTGTCTTTGCAGTTGTCGATCCAACCTTGAGAACATCACTAGTTGAGAGTTCGTAGAGTGTTAGATCATAGCTCACTTCTTGTTCGAGCTATTAGTTGGAACCCCACACTTTCATACACCTGAAAAGGTTATTAGGATCCCACTCTTCCCGTAATTGAGTAGATAGGTTGATTAGTACCCGTAAACTAATCTGTAAGGTTGATAAGTACCCGTAAACTTATCTCAACGGTTGCAAAGCCCGCGTAAACTTTGTGGTTTGTCCAGAAGAACTTGGACTGAGTTGTGTGGACTCACAACTCCCCGTGGACGTAGAAGTTATCTCCTAACCACGTAAATCTTTGTGTGTTGTGTTTATTTTTCAGTTATCTTATTGCATATTCAACTGACTAACTAACCTTCATACAAACTGTATTTTTCACATCAACTGTCTTGGTTATTGACCAACCTTGCACTTAAGCGTGAGTTGATTTTATACGAGTTAATTTCCACCACATTCCGCACAGCACTTCACTTCCAGCTGAGTGTTTCTTACTCGGCTGTGATTCCAACTGAGTTGCATTACTCGGTTGTGTTATTTTTAGGGGGTTGTTTTTAAAAAAGTTTTATCTGGTGTATTCCCCCCATACACCAGAACTCGTATCGGGACCATCATTGTGTAAATGTTTTTTTCCAATTAAAATCAATATTCTCATTCAGCTCCCACCCATAATTCCTTGTATTCTGCAAGCCGAGTAAGGAATTAACTGAAACATGCATTATTCAAAAGGCCAAAACATCAAGATCAGATCAAATACATGATAAATTATATTTACCATAATGATTTAAGGTTTCAAAAAATTAATAAAAAATTTTGATTCTTGAATTCAAGATATAGTATATTTTGAAATTCTTAGCTATGGAGGAGTGAATAATGATTAAGGGAAAATGTAAGCATAAACCAAAACAAAAGTCAATTCTCTTATCACAAAACTTAACTGGCATTTTCAGCATACCATTTATAGTTATACAACCAAAATAGAAACATAAAAACAAAGTAATGGGTTAGACATGAAGCAAAACAGAAGGAAGTCATAAGTATAAATTAGAAAAGCCGTAGATTCTCCAAATCCAAACTACCAACCCATTGAAGTCAAAGATAAGATTTGGAATAATGGATAAGCATTACTAGTTTAAACAGACCATTCAAGGACCAAAAAATTATAAACAAAGAAATAACATTAATCAACTCCAATGATAAAACACAAACTTTTATAGTACAAAACTCACCTCTATATCAGACCCAAAAGAAGAACCGTAGAATAAAATCTTTTGGGAACACAACCACGAATGACACACCTGAAAGGCAGAAAAAAGGTTCTTTAGCTGCATTTCCAGTCTCATTATTGATAGCTTGCAGCTCATGTTTACGTAAATTGATTGTATTTCAGAAAACTAGACTAATTTATAAATAAATGCCATCCTTCATGCACAAGCAGTAAGACCAACAATTTTGAACTAGTTTAACAATGATAGCGTGGAAAATTCTATGCCCAGCAATATCATTTACTGCCATGTATATCATCAATAGAGTATCGGGTCAATTACTTTTATCTAATTTTAGTTAGATAGCTTTTATCAATATTCTCAGGTAGCACCAAGATGCACCCATAATTTCATATGAAGCTTATTCTTTTAACTTAGAAGCATGTCCCGAGCATCTAAATGCATATAATGTACAAAATCCAAACTCAAAAAACGAAACTACACATGAGAATTTAATATTGTTTTTATAGAAAAGTTCAATCGATTACATCTAGGCAAGCAACCCTCGAAACAATCACACTAGCCGCAATATGATTTTAGTTTCAAGATGAAACAATATCGCTAGCATAACAAACATCCACCTTCATTTAGTTTCTATAGAATCAGCAATTGCCGAAGAGTCAAGCAGATACATTAGCACATGAGCAGATCATATAACTTCTATTTATGTAGTCTTCCCTACTGCTAGGAAAAAGTGCACATCTATGCACAGACTGGATAACTATTTACAATAAAATTATATTTCAAAAGAGCCTTTTCATAGGTTTGGGCCAACACCATGAGTGAACCACAAAATGATGCACGACATCATGCAGAAAGTCTTTGTATAACTATCAACCGTAATAGATATTCAAAGAACATTAAAATGTAGAAGAAGTTGCATCATGTATAAAGCTAATGAATCTAATATTTCTTTGTCACTTACGTTCCACCAACTCCTCCGATAACTTCAGAGCTGATAGGATGAAATGGCAGCTCACAGATCCCAACCTGTTAAAGCATTGAAAGTTTTAAGCGATAGATAACTTATAAGACATAGCATTATTTAAAGGACCTAACAACTAAAAAAGAAGTGAACAACGTTATACTTCACAACCTTCAAAGATCCAAACAAGGAAAACAGATACGTGACAAAATACTAGACCATAATAAGATATAGATTTCACATTTCAAGATGACCTGTTGTAACATTGCTCAATCATTTACTTGATTAGTTATTTAGATTGAAAGCAAATACTAATGCATAAACCAACACCACATTTGATTTCCCACAACCAAATGTTCAACAACCTATCAAGGCTTGCAGTAATGGAAGGATTAGACGGATTTGGTCGAGCTAAACATGATTAAGAACACCCTACAACAACAATAAACAGGACAGTGAATAACATTTGCATGAAGGAAACCGATTTCTAGTATAACTATCGGATTCACTAGCTCGTTTATATTTCTGCGCCAGATATGTGAGAACTATAACAATAAGTGCAACATGTATAAACGAAACCTTCGAGCTGCATTCTCAGTGTTATTACCTTCGCTCCATACTGAGCAGAGAATCGTGAGGCACGAACTCCACCACTTCCTGCGCCAATCACAAACAAATCGAAGTCATAGTGATCCTCCCTTTCATTAGATTTGTCCAAACCCATTAACAAGCATCTTCCTCGCCATTCGCACAACACTGTACTAAAAAGAAAAATCCAAGACAAGAAGGTTTGTTACTTTTCTGTTTGATAGAAAAACAAACAAACCCCAAAAGCTCCAAAACAAAAGCCCAGAAAAAAATGCAAAGTTTGGAAGAATAACGGTTAACAGAATACTTCAACAACTCATCTATCTACCTTTATCTCTTCTCGCATTCAGCGAAAGAAAGCACATTTTCGTGTGCAATTCAAACAAGATTTCAAGATTACAATTTTTTGCATACATAAACAAGAAACAAGCAAGAAATTAATAGATCACCTGACTCAAAAGTAATCTCTCTCTCTCTCTCTCTCTCGAGAATAATGTGCTATGTTACTTTGAGACAAATCTTTGGGAAAAAAACGAATGGTTATTAAATAGAGTAACAGATCAAAAAGTTAACTTTGTGAAGCTCAAGTTTATAATTTCATTTGCAAAATTGAATGTGAATTGTTGATTACGACAAACGTTTATTCATTTGTCCCAGTTAAGCTATTGGATAATGGGAGGAGTATGTAATTAATTAGCATTGTATTTAAAACATTTATACTCCAATCCTTGATCTTTACATTTCTAGTTCATAAAATGTAGGAAAATCTATTTTTATATATTTGAGAAAGTAAATTTATCATAGTCTATGATGCTGCTGGTGGGAACCAAAAGTGGTTCCACAGTTTATTTATCTGTTTAATCTGATTTGTAGTTTAGTCCTTGATTTTCTCTTTTCAGAAAAAAAATATATATGAATACTAGTTCTTCATTTTATTGTGAATATCATGAACAATACATGGTATACTTGTACATAATTCATACTCCATTTTTACACTTGGTGATGAAATTCTTTTGTATTCTTGTAATTCAAGCGACTAATATATATATATATATATATATATTCCTAATTTCTTGTACCTTATATGTGCATTTGAAAAACAAAAATAATCATGAATATTCATAATTTATATTCTTTAATAATTTTTTACGATGTAAAATAATTTTTTATATAAAAACGAATATAGAGAGTAATTTTCAGAGCCCAATAAGAACTTTTAAGGGCCAACCCAAATTCAGAAGTTCCCAATTTTTATGCCCAAAAAAATTATAATACATATAAGAATAATATAAAAATTGATAAAATATATAAATAGTTTGATCGGATAGTTGATCAAATTTACGGGACGGAATGGATAGCCCGAACAAAACTTAAATTATATGTCCCAAAACTCGAAAATTCAAATAATAGATACTCAATACCCGAAAAATTACGGAACGTGTAAGGATTACCCGAAAATCCACAACCTGAATTTATATGTTATTCTAATAACTATTTAAGTTTATTCATATAAATTAAAAATTATATGATATCCCGTTGAAATTCGACTGATCACACACTAATTTTTTATATAAAACGAATATAGAGAATAATTTTCACACACTTTTTAAGGGCCGAACCCAAATTCTGAGGCTCCCAAATTTTATGCCCAAGAAACAAAAAGCCCAACATTTCTCTTTCTTCTTTCAATCGTTCAAGGGTTTTTTCTTTCAATTAGGGATTAGCATACCGGAATCGGTCCCGCCAAACCGAGCCGCCTCGTCGACGTGAGTCCTCCGGTAAGTTTTCCTCTCTTTCTCTCTATCTGTAGTGTAGATCTCTCTCTCTCGTTATTCTTTCTCTTACTTCGTCTCTTCCTCTCTCAGCCCGAGAAGTCCCGCTGCCGCCGCCGGCCGGCCGCCGTCTCCACGCCTCCATTCTCGAGTAGTTGAGTTCACGAATTAAGGTACCTCAATAAATCTATACCCCAAAGTTCACGAATCTGTACTCATTTTCTCACGAATCTGTACTCATTTTCTTGAATCTTGATTATTGTTGCTGTGCAATTTTTTTAATTATTAATTGCGGTTGGATTGGTAACGTGATTTGAGTTTGTATTTGATAGAATTAGAATGCATTATATTAATTTAGTGTAATTAATTTGTTCTTTTTCCTGGAATTTGGATGCATATATACGTCATTAGTTTTCAGTGATCATCTGCAAAAATCAAACATTTTGGTTGCTGTAATTTGAAATTCTACTTACTATAATTAGACTCTGAGATTCTTTTGAGCATCTACAGCTGGTTCTCCCTCTTTTTCATGTGTTTAGTTCACTGTACGTGTCACAGATTGCACAAGTATAGATGAATGAATTAGATTTGTTTTGGGCAGATTTTTTTCAAATTTTTGGCAGGTTTTTGGTCATATTTTTGTGTTGTTTCTATGCAGATTTTGGGCAGATTTTTTGCACATCTGATTTTTTATTTGTAGGTGATAAAATGTCGTCAACAGCAACTAGTCGACCGGAAATGTGGATTTTTGCGTTGATTTTAATTTATGTGTTTTTATTGTGGATTGAGCATATTTGAACCAAGAAATGTGGTTTTTTTGTGAATTTTTGCATGATTTTAGGTGTTTATATTTTGAAAATGGTGAAAAAAACTTGCTGTCCAGCTTTTATTATTTTGTCCGGGTTTGACCCAAACCGAACTTTCAATCGTTCAAGGGTTTCCACTAGCAGCGGAGTGAAGAAAAAGTGTGCAAATGGGAAGAAGGATTCTGAACGATGCGTTGAGAACCATTGTCAATGCTGAAAAGCGGGGGTTTGCTTCCGCTGAGCTTAAGCCAGTCTCGAAGGTCGTCGCCGCTTTCCTACAAATCATGAAGCATCGAGGTATTTGTATATATACGAATTGTATTTATAAATTTCTACTTGTGTTCGATGTCTTTTTTGTAGCGTGATTCTTTTTTTCTGGGGTAAGTTTTCTTTTAGAAATGAAAATGGTGAATAAGCTTAAGAGTTATGGTGCAATGACAGGGTACATTAAGGGTTTTCAATATCATGATCCCCATTGGGTGGGGAGGATAACTGTCCAGCTGCAGGGAAGGGTAACCGACTGTCGCGCTGTTACTTGTAGGCATGACATTAAGGCTCATGCCATTGAGAATTTAAAAACCCGCATGCTTCCAACACGTCAGGTTTGATTGTTCCCTGCACAATCTTATTTATGGTTATTCAAATCCTTTTTTTATGTGAAATTTCATCTTGGCTTGAGGGTTGAATAATGAGAATTTTTCGTATTCGGTTCAATTGTTTAGTTAAGCTTACATTAACTGATGCAAGTACATACTTGTTGGTGTTGCAATTTTGCTTGATATGCCGTGTAGCTGTATTCGTAATCTTCTGTCCGTCCCGTTCCTTGTTCTTTGTTTTGTTTTGTTTTTTTTTTTTTTGGGGGGGGGAGGGGGGGGGGAGGGGGGGTTTAAATTGCGATTAACATATTTTCTTCATAATCCGGGGGCTTCAAAAGTGTATGTTGGCATGATAACTACGATATCACAATATGATCTAAATAATGATCAATTGTACCACATAGATTATTACTTTTGAATACAGAGTTGTAGACCCAATATTGGATGTAATTAATGAGTTAATAGTACTACTTAGCTTCTTACTTATTGTAAACAATTGTAGACCCGATACTTTGTTAAGTTGTAGTAATAGAGACATTTTGGTCAATGTTCGGTTAGGGAACTGAATTCCTAGTTTACTTTTTCTTGATGATGCTGAATGAACACCCCTTGTTATATGTTAAGACATTGATTTAGGCCATGCATTGTAATTGGTTTCAACATCAATAGCTTTTAAGAGGTTACCAGCTGGTTTTATCTTTGTTCAACAGCCTTGCTATGCTTTTTTTTATGCTTTTATGCCATGAGGCCATATTTATATTTTTTTTTTCTCACATGCAGTGGGGCTATGTAGTGATTACAACACCGAATGGAGTTTTGGATCATGAAGAGGCTATTCGGCAAAATGTTGGTGGTCAAGTGCTTGGGTATTTTCACTGATTTTATAGTTATAGTGGGAGGATGAAATCAGACGAGCTACTGCAGTTTTCTTTGAATCGTGTATACTCCCCGTCTAGCTAAGAAAGTTTTGAAGAAGTTAAAAACTGCGTGGAGCTCAAAAAGAGTCGAGCTGACGGCCACGCATGTAACAGAACAGCCACGATTCAAAGGTCTCACCTCAAAATCTTGAGGAGACCAATTTAAGTTGCACTCTTTTAGTTCAAGTTCCCCTGCTACTACCTTCAATAAACATCATTTGGGAGTAAAAGGGAGCATTTTAATGGAATAAATACTTAGAAGTTAGAAATGCAAAGACTTCTCTTCATAGCCCACCCACTCCAGCAGCCACTAAAACATTAGCCTTCCTTAAAACATCTACCGCTTCAGGTGAACTAGGCATGTTCGATCCTATACGAATTGAAGGTAAATAAATACTAAGGTGATTGTGGGATACTGCCTTCCACAAGTATAGGGCATCCCGAGTTCACCAGGTTGATAGCATCAGACTGATCAATCTCATTCAGGGAAATGCAACATCACACCTTTCATTCCAAGGCTTAGATTCATCATAGTACTTGGAACGAGCGTAAGTCTCTGAATATATATATATAGTCTCTGCAATGAGCAAGAATGTATAATTAGCAGCAAATAAAGATAAGATTGTAAACAAGAAGAGAATAAGGGAATGTTAATCACCAATCCATAGCCAGTAGCTTTTACTCGAGGTCCAGTAAAACTTCCCTGTATATGCAACAATAGAAGTTGCCTTTCCTGAAAGTGCAAGATTGTAAACAGGATTTAAATCAAGAAATTCCATTTCAATGGCTCAAGATATGAACTCAATCTAATATGCCAACTACATAATACAGGTTGGCATTGCAAATAGTAATAAAAGTAGGCATATTCTAAATTAGTACAAAAACATTCAAAGCTAAGTACAACAATTACAAAAAAATTCCCATTTTACTCTGTATGGGGATAACGCATTTTTGAAGGTCTGCACCAAAAAAAGTGGAGCGCTATAAACTCAGAGGGACTTGTAGCAATTACTCTATGAATCTTCACATCAAATTACAAGTTTCCATTGAGGAAAATGTCAAAGTCAAAGAGCTCACCTAATCTCTACTAAAACCCATAAACTACAGCAAACAATATATGAATCTCAATTGCTGATTTATCAATTGAAGCTTGCAAATCTCCCATGATCTATTGTAAAACTCTCCAAAACAAATAACATTACAAGGACAAGGGGTAATCAGCTACAGTTATGATAATCTTATTTTCACAGCCACAAGCATTTTGCCAACTCCTTAATCATCATAAAACAAGAAATTCAACAAAACCAACTCAACAAAGTTCGATAACATCCCATATATTCCATTTCAACTTCAACATATCCCAATAATGTAAACAAGCAAGCGAACAAAGTGAGACTTGAAAGTTGAAACATCAAGTAACAACAATTATACATAAAAAAAAATAATGTTTTACAAAATTAAGGGTTGTATACGAAAGCAAGATTTTTTTTGCTTATATACAATTGTTATTTATTTCACTATAATTCTTCTATCCGAAATGCTTATTATTGCATATTAATTATTTGTCCAATTATCTCAATATTAAAGATTATATAGTGTGTTGTAGATCACAGAAGATTATATAATCAGCATCTTATGAGATATAAACTAATATTCATAATCGAGACAACTTGGACTAGTTGTTGGTTTAGATTGTAGCATAATAGTATTAAATAGTTTATTTTGACTATTTATTTATGCTAGTACATTAATCGTATTGAAAGGATCACAATGATATTAATTCTTTGTTCTGACTTATTAAGAATTAAAGGTCTCGGTGACTTAAATAGTCTTAACCTTAATTTATGAATAAGTGTCTGACTATTGCTTTGATCTATTATAAATGAGAACTTGATAGTTGTTCGAAATTTCGTATTTTGGGCAGTGGCGGTTCTTATTTGATATTGATAAAGCTGCAATAAGGATCCGTGTCCTATAAATACTGGGATGATGATATCCTCTCGAGGAACTTAATAAGTTTATTATACTAAACCCTACAGGTGGAATTAGTTCCGATATAATACTAAGTTTAAGTGGTAGCACTCGAAATAATTATTTATTAGTAAATAATTAATTAATTAATCAATTGCTGTAAGAAGTATTTAATTAATTAATGGATATTTGATAATCTTAAACACGGAAATTAAGTAAATCTAATACTAGCCCCGACTCAACTAAATAAATAAGAGGGTAAGTTAGTATTAATTCTTTAGTGGAACGAATGAATATTTATATCCGATTTATATTCTAGACTGAATAGATTAAATTGAATATTATCGGGTCAATCTTATTTAAGCTAGTAGATCCCTGAACTGATCCAATGGTCTATGTCTCTAGTGGGCTTAGGCGCCTACTCTCCTACGGCCCGTAAGGGTTGTATAGGTTTAATGAATATGAGCAGTTATTTATCTATAAATACATGACTCATAAGACTCATTACTAACTTGCATTCTAAGCAACTAAAACCTAGAGTGAGAGAGAGTAGGCGCCGTCCCATAGTAAGAGAGAGAGAGTTTGAAGTCGATCACATCCATCATCGAGCTCTAGCCGGGAACAGTTTGGAAGGTCACTCTAGAGTCGTTGTGCACTAAATTTGCAGGTATTTCTTATAAACATCCTATGATTGCAATTAAATACGTAGGAACATGCTAGGTATGGATTTTGCATATGTTTGTTAGATAATCATAATTGATCCATGGGTGAAAACAAATCGGTTTTCAATAATCGGTTCCAACACAAAATACGATTGGCATATTATATCCCTATTTAGACATTTAATTTACAGATATTTATTATAAGTATTTTTCAATTGTTAATTTTAACTTTTAGTTGGTAATTGATTATTAGAGATAGATATTTCACAATATTATAATTTCAAGTTATTAGAGTTAAATTACTGAAAATAGTTACTCTATGATAAAAAATTAAAGCACATAATTTTTTCGGTATAGATCGCCCACAATGTTTTCATATTTCTTTTATTGTTGGTCACCCCTAAATTTTTTTATTGTTTTTTTACTGTAAATAATTGACTATGATATTCATCATTTTACTTGCATATAAGTGATCATCACTCAAAATAATTATCTGAATTAATATTTTGAAACCCTAAGACTACTTTATCATGACACGTATTTTGAAGAATTTCTACTGTGGAATCAAAAGTTCTTATACATATTTTCCTTTTATGATAATACATATATATCACTTTTATACATGTGTCCACAAATCTTACTAATACATATATATCACTTTTATACATGTGTCCATAAAAACTGATTAGTTGTAAACTATACTAATAGATATTTGGTTGAATCTATAAGAACATTTTTAAGAAAATTTATAAATAGCTCAAATAACTTTTTGGTTAGTTAATAATTGTCATTAGATTAAATGCGTTTTCCGGAAATCTTAACTATTTGTTTGAGTTTGTAACCATTATAAGTAGCATTATTTCTCTTTCAATTAACTAGTTGTTTCCCTTGGTTTGTCGCTTAAATGATTGTAAATATTTCTACAACGCCGCCCTACTCTAACTTCACCCAAACTCTCTACGAACTCTCCAGATCTGAAGGCATCTTCTTCCACAAGCTCCAATCCGAAGGCAAGAACCAAACTCCAATCCTTGATTGAATAGTCTCCAAAAGGGTGCAAACAGACAACCTTCTAGACCATCAGAGATAATTATTCAAACATTCAACAACATTAGAGGTCATAAGCATGTAACGACGGATAGGGCAGTGTGAACGAGCCCATCTACTTGGCCCAATATTCATTAGCTTCTGATATGCACGCGCTTTAACATATTTCAGATTATCCATATGTTGTTCAAAGTCTTGGATCTTTTATCCATATGTACTAGTAAGAAAAGGAAGCCATGTTCATCGCGTGCGTTCATCGATTTTATTACTAATAGACGATCTCGAGAATTAATTTAAAGGACAAGTAGTAATGTGAGAAAGTTTTAGGGTGCATACACATTCATTCATCTTGATATATTTTTTCCAAGAATGAATTGGCATTAAATTATATACGAATGAATGAGGAAGCAATTAGCGCAAGTTCAGTACTCCACCCATATCATTTTTCTTCCTTATTTCTTCTCCTCTACATCTTTTTTTTTTTACAGTATGGAAGAAGCTCTAATCACCTCAACAATGGTGCTCGACACAATGGACATTTTTCGCCTCCTTGTACCAAATCATTTGCACATTTCGAGCATGTGCACATATGCCCACATCTGGAAACAGAGAGTGAGATAAATAGGTAAGACTAAGACTACCAATAAAAGGAGACACACACTAATAACATCATTCGAGGATAAAAACACATATCACTAGCTATCATACCTGTACAGTAGGAAGTTGTTCGCTAATTTCTTTCACACCGCAAGTGCACCGGAGTAATTGAGCACAGGGAAGCAAGACCGTATTCCACAGGGATTGTATTAATTCCAATGAGTACTACTTTCAATTGTTCATCCTCTATTTAAACTTTCGAAGTTCAAATCAATTAAACTAATGCTGCAAATAATTAAATAAAAATAACAAAAGCAAAAACAAAAGTAAGGAAAAGTAATTTGTATTAGAATAAGAGAAAGATTATCCCAAAATTTTGATTTCAATGAACACTTAAATTCAAATTCAATTCAATCAATCAATTGGTTTGTCAGACTCGACTCTTACTAAGACAATCACAAATTTAGTTTAAACCTACTCTCGTAGTGCCTAACCGTGGATTACTCACTAGGGTTTTCGTCTCCGACAAACATCATAAGCAAGTAACTCCAAAAAGATCCTAAGATTAAAGCCCTCACACAAAGCCTTTCCCTCTCGGTGATGTCGCAGTGTGTATCCTACATTCCAGTTCATGTATTAATCCTCATCTCTCGACTATTGAATTAACACAAATAATTATGCTAGTGATCAATCAACTAGCATGCAAGACAAATCAGGAATATAGAAAGCAAGATAAGGTCTCAATCAATTAATTAAACCAAAATTCAAATCCAAGTATTCATCTACTCTCTAACCCTAGGATAAAAGGAAATTAGTTACTCATAGACATCATAGACAATATCCAATAAATAATATAAAAATCGTAGGCGAATCCATGGTTCTTGGAAGAATCCGGGAGATGGGGAAAATTGGGAGAAACCGAGAGACGGGAAGGATTGGAGGGTTTGGATTGGGACTCCGGTTCGGTGGAATTGAACCGTATTTTATTGGTACCACGAGATGAATTGATTTTCGTTGTCACCCATTTTTCCAACACAAAAGATCAACAATTGAGAGTAAAAAGTGGAAGAGGTGTGAAGAGTGAATGAATTGAATGAGGTATTTATAGGTATACTTTGTGTTGTAGCCGTTAGAATTTTTTTTTTAATTTACAGAAAAAAATAATAATAAATAAAAACTGGATGAATGAGGACACGCCGTGTATCCCCAATTGCTGCTTCAAGTGAGTCGAGAGAGATGTCGTTCCATCGACTCCCTCCTCAACGCCGTTCATCGACCCCCGCCATCCACTCACCTCACTACGGTGATCGACCCCGACAAGTCGTAGTGATCGACTCTTCGACCCTGAGGATCGACTCACCCGTAGTGGGTGCTCTAAGGGGCATTTAGGTCTCAAATTAAAAAAAGAAGAAAAAAAAAAAGTGGCTAAAATTTGTATTTTTTAGTAAGGTGGGCCAAATATTGATTTTATTTGTCCATTGTATATTCTTTTTTTTTCGGTATAGATTACCCACAATGTTTTCATATTTCTTTTATTGTTGGTCACCCCTAAACTTTTTATTGTTTTTTACCGTAAATAATTGACTGACATTCATCATTTTACTTGCATATAACTGATCATCACTCAAAATAATTATCTGAATTAATTTTTTGAAACCCTAAGACTACTTTAATCATGACACGTATTTTGAAAAATTCCTAGAATCAAAAGTTCTTATACATGAGCCGAAAGAAAATTCAAGTTCTAGAAATAACTTTTAGTATGTTACTTTTATGATAATACATATATCGCTTTTATACATGTGTCAACAAATCTTACTCCAGCCCAAAAAACTGAGCGGTTGTAAACTATATCAATAGATATTTGGTTGAATCTATTAGAACAGTTTTAAGAAAATTTATAAATTGGTCAAATAACTTTCTAGTTAGTTATCATTAGATAAATGCGTTTTCCGGAAATCTTAACTGTTTGTTTGAATTTGTAACCATTATAAGTAGCATATTTTCTCTTTCAATTAACTAGTTATTTCCTTTAGTTTGTCGCTTAAATGATTGTAAATAATTATACAATGCCGCCCTACTCTAATTTCACCCAACCTCCCTACGACCTCTCCAGATCCAAAGGCGTCTTCTTCAGGGACTATGTTGCCATCTGGCTCTAGTAAAAATAAGCAAGATGTTGTTAAAGATGGAGGAGAAAAGAAAAGAAAATGAAAGAACGAAGAAATAAACAGTAAGAAAGAAGACGCAAAAATTGAAGAAGTGGAAAATGCCGAACAAAGAATTGGAAAATGATTAAACAAAAAACAAGGGTGGCAAGAGAAGAGGAAAGGTGGCGTGTGCATCCCCTCAATAATTAGGCTATCCACATCGCGGCTCGAGCACCCTTGCTCGAGCTAAGATCGAGCAGGGGGGTGCTCGAGACAGGTGCGTGGCGGAGGAGACGAGCTCGAGCAGGGCTCGAGCACGCGCGTGCATTACACGCGCCATCCGATTTTTAAAAAATAAAAATAAAAAACGTCGCGCCAACGTTAAAAAAATTTTAAATCCAACGGTTGTTTTCCGGCAACGGCTGGATTTTGTTTTTTTATTTTTATTTTTATTATTATTATTTTTTTCATTTTACCACCTATAAATACTCTCTTCACCTCTCTCATTTTCACACCTCTCATTTTATTTTCATCTCTCAAATTCTTTCCTCTTCCACAATTCTTCAAGCATTTCTTCTCAAAAAATAATTATGGATCCCAACAACCCATATTCGTCGGCGTGGTATCCCGACATGTCCGACGACGCGAATTTCTACACGGGGGCGGGGCTTGATTCAATCAACCTCAACACCGCCGCCTCCGCCGAATCCTACCCGTCGTTCTCTCCGGACTCCGACAGTCCGGCGACAAACACCGAGGATCGCATCATTTTGGCCCCGCCGCTGTCCCAGCCCGCTGCCAGAGGAAGGAAGAAGAAGGGAAAGGGCAAAGCCGTTGCCACCTCTGCCGCCGCTGCCGCCGAAGATGACGAGGATCCCGTCCGGTCCAAGCGACACAACTACACGGACGAACAAGCCACCTACATTGCACAGATTTGGATGGAGGAGACCAACAACTCCATCGTCGGATGCGACCAGTCCGGCGAGGATATTGGGGCGCTATCCAAGAGCGCTTCAACAAGAAGTTCAACTTGGAGCTCAACAAGAAAGCCGTGAGGAGCTTCTTCGGCCGCATCCAGACCGCCGTGAAACACTGGATCTCGGCTTGGCAGCAGGCAAATGCTCGCCGGCCAAGCGGCGTCGATGACCAATTTGTAAAATACCAGGCCCAACAGATCTACCAGGCAAATGCTTAGGCGTCTGCCTTCCGCTATTTCACGGCTTGGGAGATCCTCAGGGAAAACCCCAAGTTCCACCAAGCCAATTTCCCCGACGTACCGTCCATGAAGAGGACGAAGACTACGGCGGAGGGCAACCACACATCCTCTCAATCCCAGTCGTCAGCAGAGGAGGCCCAGTCCACAGAAGGAGAAAGTGCGCCTTTCCGACCGGAGGGTCGAGATGCGGCAAGGGCCAGGGCAAGGGGCAAAGGAAATAAGCCGGTCGAAGGGTCGTCCCAGTACGATTCCGTCATGGATCGAGTTAGCTCCCGACTTAGCCAATTCGCCGAGGCCAAGCATGAGATCGCGGTGACGATGCGGGAATCAGCTCGGGCAAAGATGGAAAATGCACGCCTCAAGTCCGAGTATCTTCAGCAGCGACGTGATCAGATGGACCTGGATATTGTCTCCAGGGACACGAGATTTATGACGCCGGAGCAGCAGGAAGTTCATCGGAAGATGGTGGAGGAGGTGAAGGCACGTCGGGGGTGGGCGTAGTTTTTTTAAGTAATTTTTAGTTTTATGTATTATTTTTTTTAATTATGTAGTATTTTTTTTATTGTCAACGGCATGTAATTTTCCAATTTTCAAATATTAATGGAAAATTCGTATTATTTATTAATTAGTGTATTTTAATTTATTTACAAATAGATGAATTAATTTAATAAATAAAAATGGGAAATTTTTTAATATTAAAGATAGAGCACCCTTGCGTTGCAGGGGTAGAGTGCTCTAAGGGTGCTCTAGTGCTAGAGCACTTCTTAGAGCACCCTTAGGGTGCTCTAAGGGTTGTGGATAGCCTTATAAACACAAAAGAAGCCACGGCGGCAACGAAAGTTATTCTTGTTTACTTTAGTGATCTAGCTTATCTCCGGAACTAGATTTTCAATCTATACTAATATAAAAAGAGCCTTGTTTTACAAAATTTGCTTTATCTAAAATATCCTTAGTATATATCTAAATTAGGAGCAATAGTGTATATAACATAATATTATATTTTAGTTATGATAGATATATTTATTCATGGGAATCAAACTTACCTTATAATAATTTATTTTTAATTTTATATAATTGATGTAAGAGTTTAGTGTCCATCTATAGATGAATCACATTCAATTAATTTGTAGAAAAAAAATTGATGTAATATTAACACGTATAGAAATAAAATTGAATGGTTGGGCAATCACAAAATTACCTTTATATAAATTTGTTTATCAACTAATGTGATTGACGTAAATATTATTCACCAAAATAATTTCATTCCATTAATTTGTTTCTTAATTAGATAAACAAATTGACGAAAATTTATCTACTTATATAATAAGACTTTTATTTACAAAATACAGATTTTAATTTATGATAAACTTCATCATTTATTAAGAATAAAAGAATGATTAAAACGTTAATTGATAATTAAATTAAAGATGAGAGCGTTAGGGTCCTATGGTTCTTTTGATATAGTAGAAGAATTCTTCGATTAAATACATACAAGAACGTCTAACACAACGCATATTAGTATTCCTGCATTAAAGACACGGTAACACTGCTTTGTGCTTTGTATTCTCAGAAATTCTATAATACTCTGATTTTTCTAAGTATTCAATTTATGTTTTTACTTCATATGGAGCGAGTAATTTGAGTATTGGAAATAGCCACGAAGAGTATCAAATTTCTTTCCACTCATTCCAATGTTTTTTTTGCACCATATTGTAGTATAATACTAATCAAAACTCGTCTAAACCGTATTATACCCATCAAAACTAAATATAGTATCGCATTATAGAAACTTTTTCAATTATTATGAATAGTACTCCCCCCGTCAATTTTTTAAAGTCTCATTTGCTCATAAAGAAGTGTCCATTTTTTAAAGTCTCACTCTCCTTTTTATACTCCCTTACCCTCCCTTCTTTTCTTTATTTACTACCTTTTGCCACTACACAATACTAAACCCAACTTAATTAAACTCTTACTATATTTCAATAAAATAAATAAATAATTAAATTAATAATATTTTCTCTCTCCTCTCACCCTCTATCTTCTTTCTCTCGTTTCTCTCACTCTCTTACCAAAGTCACTGCCGCCACCACCATTTCTGCAACCACCATCTCTCACCACAACACAACCTCTCCTCCCAGCAACAAAGCCTCTCTTCTCACGCCTCACTCTGTTCATATCTTCTTAAATCATAGAACTCGAATTCCCACAAAAATTCGGCCACCACAGCGCCGCCGTCGTCGCTCACTCTCACTCCCTCTTCTTCGCCTGTACAAAGTCCCGGCGAAGACTCGCCAGTCCGCCACCGCCTCACTCCCACCCCCCTTTTCTCCGACCGCCGCCACCGCCTCTCCCCCACCCCCTTATCCTTTTTCTGGGTTCAATGAGAAAGCTTCACAGATGAAGCAATAAAGCTTATTTTCCATGTCTTCATTTTTATTTCTCTCTCTATAATTCAATTTGAATTTTCTCGATTTTTAAGAGCAAACAAGAGGGAATAAAGCAAGATTTAATGGAAATCTTAATCATTAACCTAGACAGCAAAAATCACTCAACCATTCATTTGCACACAAATTCACAATAAACGTAGCAAAAGCAAAAAGGAAGAGGAGATCTAATCCCTAATTTCAGAAAGCAGAAGTATTAAAAAATTCATCATCAATTACAGAAATTAAATCGACAAGAAATAACCCGGAAAATAGCAGAGCTGGAGAGAGAGAAAAGAGAAAGCGAGGAGGGGGCAGTGGCAATGCCACCGATGTCGCCGCTGAACAAGAGGAGTGGTGGTGGTGGTGGCATATTCTCATTAATTCATTGCTTTATTCTCATTAATTCATTAATTTATAGCCACATTCCTTTATTCATTTACATATTCTCATTAATGAATTAATGTTGACATATTAATTTAATTAATCACTATAAAAAACATGTGAAAATACTTATGAAAAATAAATCAAACCATGGATGAACCTCTATTTATTTACATGTAAAAGTGTTTTTCTAATGCATTAATTAACAAAAGTAATCCAATATAATTAGCACTACCCTTTTCTCCTACCCACTTCAACTTTATCAGCTTTCTTAATCTTCGTGCCCAGCAGTAAATGGGACTTTAAAAAATGGACGGAGGGAGTATATTTTTTCTTTAATTTCAAATTTCAAGTAGATCTTAGATTCAATTCAATTTTGCATGTTACTAAGTGTGTTATGGTTTCAATTAAATTTAATGTACTAGATAAAAGAAATTAAGATTCTTCATCAATTAATCGTATGATAATTTACAAATTTTATATATGATTTTGACTCTTTTTCTCCAATTTCTTTCTTCAATTCTTGACATCTAGACATATCATCTTTGTTTTCAGCTATATTTCATATTTTCAAAACGAGCATTTACTTTATATTTTTGCTTTTGTCAAAATACAAAATTAATCAATTTTAAAGTAGGTGTTGTGGTTTTGGACACTCTCAAGTAAATATCTCAACTCAATAAATTTGAGTAGTGCAGATTATAATTTGGAACATGTCATTCTTTGTTTTTTCTTTTATTTTAAGAAATATATAGTTACCACTCCCTCTGTCCACAATATCATTACCACTTTTTACATTTTGGTTTGTTCATAATATCTTTTTACTTCCATTCATAGTAGTAGAGTCAACATAATATATTATAGTTAACATTATATTTCTCACTATTGTCTTACATTTACAATGGGACCCTTACTCCACTCATAATAATACTCACTACAATTCACTATTACCTACCACTTTCTTAAAACTCGTGTCGTCCATAATCTGATAATGATATTATAGACGGAGAGAGTATATATATATATATATATATACACACCAACAAATTATTCTTTAATTTATAGTGATGTTACAGAAACAAAGATAAAAACAAGATGTTACTATAACTTCCTTTACCTCTTCCATTTCATGCACCACTATCATAGTTTTGATTGAATGACAAAGACATGTTAACTGAAGGTTTAATACTATTTTGCTTTTTCAAAACAAAGTAGGAGCATATGTGCGGTGCATTATCTAAGTCCAACTCGTCTTCAAGTTATTTTTATTGCTCAATCATTAGAAGAATATATTCATCATATTTTGTACTTGCTACAAGCTAATATAAATATTTATGATATTTTCAATGTCACCTATATAGGTTTATATAAATGGAAAAAAAAGTCTTCTATAAATGAAAAAAAAACGTTAATTATTTAAAACAAAAAAAATACATTCATGTATCACAAGCATTTAGTGAAAAATTCATATATAAACAATTGATATATCAATTTCAATTTAAACTTTTAGGCGACTTGAGAAAAATTACATTCACTTATTTATTTAATGATAATTATTGGCATCATAATAAAAGAATAACAACATTAAAATGTAAATATTAGTTACCAAATTTTGACATACAGTTAACAAAATACTTCAACAACTCATCTATCTACCTTTATCTCTTCTTGCATTCAGCGAAAGAAATAACATTTTCGTGTGCAGTTCAAACAAGATTTCAAGATTACAACTTTTTGCATACATAAACAAGAAACAAGCAAGAAATATATCACCTGACTCAAAAGTAATTTCTCTCACTCCCTCTCTCTATCCCTCTCTTGTGAGATTAATAATGTGCTATATTACTTTGGGACAAATCTTTGGGAAAGAAACGAAACAAAGTATCAGATAATAATGGTTATTATATAGAGTAAAGATCAAAAAGTGAACTTTGTGAAGCTCAAGTTTAGAATTTCATTTGCAAAATTGAATGTGAATTGTTGATTACGACAAATGTTTATTCATTTGTTCCAGTTAAGCTGCTGGATAATGGGAGGAGTATGTAATTAATTACCGTTGTATTTAAAAAATTTATACTCCAATCATTGATCTTTACATTTCTAGTTCATTAAATATAGGAAAATCAATTTTTATATATTTGAGAAAGTAAATTTATTTCGTCAATGTGGGGAGGTACACTTGATTGTTTATTTCAGTGTTAATCTTATCTGGTCATTTCCTAGTCAGAAATTGGTTCCTTCTAAACTTTTTGTGGATGAGTTCTGGTTTCTTCTAGACTAACACATGATGTTTTGCACAAACATATATAAACGCGTGAAGAAAATATTTGTTAATTGTGCTTTATGAAGAATTGAAGGTCTTGGTCTTTATGAACTTAATTTGTTGCTTGATTTTGTCGGTCATCTTAGATTATTAACGTGATTTGTGTTGATATTCAATGCAGCATTTGAAACAGATGATTAAAGACTATGCAGACCGATGAAGTTTGGATTATAGACCAGTTTTGTGAGTTATTGAATTTGTATATATGATTGATTATAATATATTTTCTTTCTTCTTGTTTCTTTGTAGTACAGTATTGGTTTCTGAGGCAGATGCCCTTGTAGACTTGTAGTTTATAAGGTTTCTCTCTTCTAATTTTTTAGTTGGCATTTGTGATAAATTTTGATATTTCTTAGTCGATGATGCTGGTGAACATAACAGGAACCAAAAGTGGTTCCATAGTTTATTTACCTGTTTAATCAGATTTGTAGTTTAGTTCTTGATTTTCTCTTTCCAGATAAAAAATATACTCTGAATAGCAGTTCTGCATTTTATTAAATCATCAATATTCTGTTTATATTGTGGATATTTTGAACAATACATGTATATACTTGTACATAATTCATACTCCATTTTCCAATTGGTGATGAAATTCTTTTGTATTCTTTCAGATTACGTTGTAATTCAAGCAATTAAAATACTGTAATAATTATATATTCCCATGTTCTCGTACCTTATATGTGCATTTGAAAAACAATAATAATCATCAATATTCATAATTTATGTTTTTTGAACAATTTTTTACGACGTAAAATACTTTTTTATATAAAAATAAAGAAACAAATGGTAATATAGCATTAGTGTATATGGTTCTATCAAATTTTGTCAAAAGTTCACTTTTGACAAAAATTAGATAATATTGTACCCTATTTTACAAAAATATCCTTAATGGATGTAGAGTTATATACGGTTCCCCTTCATTTATTAGTTTCATTTTCTCTCTCTTCTTTCTCCTTCTCTCATCTCGCTCACAATTGCTACTGTTCATCTTCTCCTCCTTCATACCTCCGCTGTCCACCATCTCGATACCGCCGTCGAAGTCCACACCGTCATCACTCCATTCCGCCGTTGCCGCCGCCGTCGTCGTCTTCATCATTTTTAATGTTTATATGCAAATTTTCTCTCTCTTCTTCTCTCTTCTTTTCTCCTCCGTTCTTCATTCATCCCCACTCATTTCCGTCGCCGTCTACAACATACAGAACCACCACACCATTTATTATAGCCGAAAATTCATAAATCTCGTCGGAAATTCATAGATCTGAATTTGGGGTAATGAGTTTATTTGAATTTTTTTCAATTTATGATCTTTCTTAGACTAGTATTTAGTCATTTATAGATATTTTGTCGAGTTTCTAATGATTTTTAGTGTATTTGCGTTGAATTCTGAGCGATTTCGATGCATTTGTGTATATTTCTGGTTTCTTTTTGTTGGAGCACAACTGTTGTTGCTGTAAAAATCTGTTGGTACACAGTACGTATTTACTACGTACCTGATAAACTTGTTACATTTTTGTAAATATGTACCGAGTTATCAAGTAAAATATAGGTACACGCGGTACGCATTTTTTAATGCGTAACGAGTGTACAAGTAATATTTTGTTTTTACTATTACGTAATTGCAAATACCATGCAAACACCTTCAAGTAAGTAGTACGCATTTAGAAATACGTACCTAGTTTGTTGTGTACAATGAATTTGTTCTTCGATTAGGGTACGAGTTGCTTGATTTGGGAAATTTCGAACTAGGTGTACATGTACGTTTTGTGCAATACGTACTGGTACACATACATCTTTGATTTCTGACATTTTAGTTTGTAATTGGGGATGGTTCATTATTGATTTTTTGAGATCATGCATGGTGAATTTTCGCATTCGGTTGATGTGAATGTACGCATTTGTATGGTTTTTTTGTGAATCTGACATTTGTTTATGCGATTATATGATTAAAGTTGGTACAATTTTATAAATGCGTACCTAATTCTGAAACATATAAGTGGGAACGAGGTGAGCATTTGCACATATGTACAAAGTTACCAAACATATTACTGGTACACTTGGTATGCATTGACAAATACGTACAAAGTTCACAAGTATATTGATGGTAAACTTGGTACGTTTTTATAAATACGTACCGAGTTATCAAGTAAAATATAGGTATACGCGGTACGCATTTTTAAATGCGTACCGAGTGTACCAACAATATTTTTGTTTCCTATTACGTAATTATAAATAAGTACATATTTTACAAGTACACTTGGTACGCAATTACAAATACGTACCGATTGTACTAGTAATATATTTGTTAAATTGGTACGTAATTGTAAACACGTACCTATTTTATTTGCATTCTACATTTCGAACCTAATGTACATGAAATTTTTGAGCCGACTTCTAATTTGTTTTTGTTTATGTAGGAGTTTGCTGCTCGATGTCAAAACTTGTCGGTACGAAATGAGCATATTCATATCAGTAATAACTCGTATTAGTATCTATTAGTATCTTACAAGAACTCAAGAACTCAATGTTGTGACATTAAACATCTATTTTTATAGCGTGGATGAAAAGAACACTTGTAATAGCATTGACAACAACATTAGAGATTCGTGAATTTTTAGTTCTTATTTGTAAAAAAATTGCTTTAATTTCTGATTTGTAAATAATTTGCTACAATATTAGTATTATTAGTACGCATATTTTGTCTTCATACGACGTTTTGAACTAGTAAGCGATATGAATATACACATTCGTACTCGCTATTAGCGGGATTTTGAATTGGTACGTAGTACGAATTTTAATATTCGTACTCGATATTGAATTGGTATGCAGTACAAAAAAGACAACTCAAAATCATCTGTAATCTTCATTCTCATAGTTTCACCACTAGAAGACTGCACTAAATCAAATATATACATACTCTTATCCTTCTTCATTCGAACTTCAAACTTTCCTAATAAAGATTCAAATATTATACCACTAGGCAGTATAGGAATATACTTTTTCCTGCCACCCTCATAAATGTTCTCTTTCCAGTATCCTCCATGCGCAACCACTAAAGAAGACGGCATTACCTGCATCATAATATATAGATGAAACCTAGTACGCATTGATATATACGTACTGCGTACCAAGTAAATTCGGTACTCATTAATAAATATTTACTGCGTACCAAGTAAACATAATACTCATTAATAAATATGTACTGCGTACCAAGTAAATTTGGTACGTACTGGTAAATACCTACTGCGTACCAAGAAAACAAATTAAGGTACGCATTACGT
Source organism: Schizonepeta tenuifolia (assembly GCA_029490685.1). Taxonomy (NCBI): domain Eukaryota; kingdom Viridiplantae; phylum Streptophyta; class Magnoliopsida; order Lamiales; family Lamiaceae; genus Schizonepeta; species Schizonepeta tenuifolia. The sequence goes on along the minus strand of CM055955.1, from coordinate 142,780,660 downwards.
ATTTATCAATACGTACTGCATACCAAGTGAACTTGGTACGCACCAGAATGCAATTGTAAAAACTTACCAACTCAAAACCAGAAATTGAAATCGAAAATCAGAATTCAGTCGCCGGAAAATTACCTCCATAGCTTTGACGCCACAACCAAACATCGCCGGAAAATTACAATCGAACACACGTAATACTTTCTAAACAAATATCCAAACATAAAACACAACAAAATGGCAACAAATTTGCAGAAAAAAAACACCCAAAAACAGCAAAATCCCCACAAATCACAACCAAATTGCAGTAAAATCGCAGCAAAAATGCAAGAGAGAGAGACATGACGATGACGAAGAAGCAACGCCGCGACAAAAATTGCATAAGACGACGGCGACGACGGAGGCGACGGCGACGATAGAGACGACGAAGGAGTACGAGCTCGGCTGAGGAAAGGAGAACACAAAAAAAGAGAAATACGTGAGGTGAGGGAAGAAGAGAGAGAAAAAAAGAAAAGAAAATAAAAGTAAAAAAGTAGGAGAGAGAGTGTTATAAGATGGAATAAATTACAAAAAATAAAGGTATAAATGTCCAAAAAGTAAACATATGACAAAAATTGATAAAATTTAAACTAATGACCTTTTCTGATATTACCATTAGGCTAATGATATATGAGTACATTTCCTCTAAAAACGAATATAGAGAGTAATTTTCAGAGCCCAATAAGCACTTTTAAGGGCCAAACCCAAATTCATAAGCTCCCAAATTTTATGCCCCAAAAAAAAAGCTCCCAACATTTCTCTTTCTTCTTTCAATCGTTCAAAGGTTTTAGCTAGCAGCGGAGTGAGGAAAAAGTGTGCAAACGGGAAGAAGGATTGTGAACGATGCATTAGAACCATTGTCAATTACTGACGGAAATTCGAATCCGTCAATAATTACTAACGGATTTTAATTTCCGTCAGTATTTCTAATTTGGCTCGATGTCATTTCTCAAATGATGCATGTGATCATAATAATGTTAAAGAATTTCGAGGGTTTAGGTTTTGAAAACTCAATTTTTTGATTATGACGAGACATGTACAATATAACATGAGAATCGATAATCAGGTAGCTAATTGATCTAATTGTTATTCAATCAATTGATGTATAGTCAATTATCAAATAATGGCGGTGATTAGTAAGCAACTTCAGTGAGAATCAAACAAAAAAAATTGTTAGAGTTAAATATTGACTTATCAATTGTCCCGATTCATATTTTTTACGATAATGATGTCTATATTACCAACGACGTCGTCGATCGCGATAACTTTCGAGCTAGGGAAATATTGATCGAATAAGAGATGAATATATATGTAATATGACCATCTTGAGTCATTGTACGCTCGTATTTTGAATGATGATGATGTTAGTAATCAACGTTCATTTTGAATCGAGGGAGATCAATCGAGCTATTGGATATATGTTGAGTACGTGGTACTAATCATGCACAATATATATACTCGATAAGAGGATCAATGACTTTGGAGTTATATTTTTTTAATTTTCAATTTACGAATGTTCATTGTGAATCGAGGAAAAATAAAGAGATCAAATTAGATATTGACTACTCTCGACACAACTAGAGGCTCGACTTTTTTTAATTTTTAATTTTTTTTAAATTTAAATTTATTAATTTATTAATTTTGTGTAACATTACGGGCTTCAAATTTTCTTCCCCTTAATTTCATCTCCCTTACCCTAAGCCCCAAATCTCTCGTCTCCTGTCCGCCGCTTCCTTTTCCGACTACCGTCTCGCCGCAGTCGGTCCACCTCTTCCCGGTAAGTCTCTCTCTCTCTTCTTTCCGATCTGTTTTCTCTCTCCCTTTCTTTCTCTCTCTAACTCACTCTCTTCCGTTTTTTTTCCGGTAAGTCGCCGCTGCCACCGCTCCGACGCCTTCGCGTAGCCTCGTCGCTGCCACCGCCATACTATTTTCGTCGCCTTCACCGCGCGGTAAGTCCGTTCTCTTCCCTCTCTTTCTCCTTTCCCTTCCCTCTCCTTTTTTTAAGCTTTTCGCCTACAATTTTCTGGTGATTGGCATGCGTGGGTTTAAGTAGTCATTGTGTGTGTCTGAGTTTATGTGATTGGTCTTGGATTGCTTATGTTCTTTGAATTGCATTCTTTCAACTTTTTCAAGTACGTATTGTAGGAAATTGTACTCAATTTATTTTGGTTGATTTCTATATTGTTTCCAACTTCCCTATTTTTCCATAAGCTGTAACGGCAGCTGCTCTCTTGCAGCAGCTCACATTGCTTATATTGATGAACTGAAAATCATAGGAGCTGCTTTAAGGAGATTTGTGGAACCTGATGAATCTTTAGTATATCCTTCTTTAGGGTGAATCTGTATTTGTGCCTTAGCGAGGTTTTCCTCTTTTTCGTGCGAGGGGGTCTTATTCTTGTTTCTTTCCTTTCTTTTTCCTTTTCTTTTTCTTCTTTAGTGTTTGTCCTTTTTATTATCCTCTTCTAGTCAGGTTTTTTACTCCATTGATTTCTGTAATGCGAATCATATACTGAAGAACTGCATGAGGTTGTAATAACTAAATATTTTGTTTGTCAATGGATGTGTTTTTGATTTATTGACTACAGATTTTAGCGCTGGATTTTTCTTTAGTAATTTTTTCTTTTTCTCTAAATTAGAATGCTATTAAAATATGTAGTCGAGATTCTACTGTTTAGTATGATTCCACAGCAATTGGCTTATTGGAAATCCTAGTGTTTTGATGAAATTGATTACTAGGATTAAAGGAAGGGAAATTGAAGTCTTTTGGGTTTTGTCGTTGGGGCTTGATGTATGAGAATCACTAGGTTGCTAGAGTTGTTGGTTTATTTTGTTATTTAGTATCTGTTTCGTCGTGGTTTCCATGTGGGCATGTAGATTCTATCTATACTGGGTTTTAAGGGTGCTTCTAGATCAACTGTGTATGCGTGTTTGTATGGTGCTTCTTCGTTTTTCTGGTTAAATGCAGATTTGAGTTAGTGTTTAAGGTTTTCATTTTATTGGATACTATGTAGGCAATAATGGGGAAAAAGGTGAAGAAGAAAGCACGAAGTGGTCCTAAAGAGAAACGGGGTCCCTCGTTGTCTCCAACGACACTACCCCAAGATGTCACGAACAATGCTGAAACCCCTGATAATGGAATTGTGGTTATCAAAGATAGGGGAGTATGCCCCCATGTTGATAAAGGTATCAATTTAGAAAAACTTTCTGAAAAAATTAGGTCTTCAGAATCTAGCAGGTGTGAAGATTGTCGGGGAAATGTGTCTGATAGACGAGCAAAGAAAGGGCAAGGTAGACATGGGAAGAAAGGAGGGACGAATGCAAAATCTGAGACGAAAGCAATTTGGGTTTGTTTGGAATGTGGACACCATGCCTGTGGTGGTGTTGGATTACCAACCACACCTCAGAGCCATGCTGTCAGGCATTCGAAACAGAACCACCATCCATTAGTGGTCCATTACGAGAATCATCAGTTGCTTTGGTGTTTCCCGTGCAGTAAACTTGTTCTTGGTGGAAGTTCAGACGACCCTAAGCATAAAGAGGTCTTAAACGAGGTTGTGAAAATGCTGAAAGGGCAACCAGGTGAAGGATCGACTGTAGATGTCGAGGATGTCTGGTTTGGAAGCGGTAGTGTGACAAGTGCAATGAAATCAGATTATTCAGTAAGCGCTGATGGAAAATCTGGCTATTCGATTAGGGGCTTGTGTAATTTGGGAAATACCTGTTTCTTTAACTCGGTCATGCAGAATCTATTAGCTATAAATAGCTTGCGTGATTATTACTTCAAATTAGATGAATCTGTTGGTCCTCTAAGTGCTGCTATGAGAAAGCTTTTTCTTGAAACCAGCAATGAAGCTGGGTCAAAAAGTGTAATTAATCCTAGATCTTTATTTGGCACTCTCTGTACCAAGGCTCCGCAGTTCAGAGGATATCAGCAACATGATAGTCATGAGTTGCTAAGATGTTTACTCGATGGAATGTCAACTGAAGAATTGAATTTTAGAAAGCACACCAAATCTTGTGAGGTTTCGGTTAAGGATGCGACATTTGTGGATGTTGTCTTTGGCGGACAACTCTCTAGTACTGTTAGTTGTTTAGAATGTGGTCTCGCTTCAACTATTTATGAACCGTTTTTGGATCTTTCGTTGCCAGTTCCTACCAAGAAGCCTCCTCCCAAAAGGATCCAACCTTCTATTCGAGGCAAGAAACCAAAACTGCCTCCAAAGAGAAGTGCAAGGAATCACTCCAAAGTCAACAGAGAAGCAAATAGCTTACCTAGAAAAAGTGTTCTTGACCAATCGATTGGTGGAAGCTCTTCGGGGGAAGTGCACTCTATAGCTCAGCCAGCAGCGCCGTTGGTGCTTGCTTTGGGTGATTCTGCATTGTTGGATTCCACTGATCCCAACAATGTTGCTCTTGATATGGGTTTATCTGCTGATGATATTTCAGCTTTCCAAAATCCCGAAAACCAGCACGCAGATCAAGCAGTTGGAGAGCCGACTATCTCTTGTGATGTCTTTACATGGTTGGATTACCTTGATGCTAGTCCAACATCTCAGGAGGTCGATGCTGCCTCAGAAATTAATGATACTTCAGCAAACCATGATTCTGCAAATGAAGTTCAGCAGAATGATATCTCTTCTTCTATTGAATCCTATTCTAGGACTGAGAGTAATTTAGAAAATCTAGTTCCAGAAATCCCCTTAGACAATACCAAAAACTTTGATGCCCGTGAACCTGGTGCAATCAACCTAGAACAGACTACTTCTTTCCAGTTTGAAGTCGAGCAAAATATTAAACCCGATTCTGAGGAAAGAATATTGCCTGAAGGTTCTCATACTGAGGATGATGGTGGTAAAGATCACGGCTCTCCTTCATGCAGTCTAGTTTGTGCAAAAGATTCAAACACTTCAGGGAGGGATAATGACAACTCTGCACAGATTCTAGAACCCAAAGTTATTTCATGTCAGAATCGAGAAGCTGCTACATCTAGTGCTGAGATAATCGGAGCAGACACTGAGGTTTCATCAGCCATAGTTGGCAAAGAACAAGATTCTTTAGATTTTGATGGATTTGGAGACATGTTCAATGAACCTGAGGAGTCCTCAGCAGATAAGCCCCCGGACAATCCTGGTTCTGTGGTGAGTGAGTCTGATGCAGACGAGGTTGATAATGCTGATGCTCCAGTGACTATTGAGAGCTGTTTGGCTTTTTTTACAAAGTTAGAATTTCTTTCTAAGGACGAGCAGGCTTGGGAATGTGATAATTGTTCAAAAATCTTGCGAGAACAGAGATTGAAATTGAGGAAGGTTCAAAAGCCTTTATGTGATACTCTGCCAAATGGTTGTGAGGATAGACATCAGAGTGGTCTACTTGATGATGGAAAATGTTGTGATACGGTGAAAAGTATGAATGGTGGGCCACTGCCCCATACTGTGGAGATTTGTGAAAATGGGGCTGAAAACCATGTGGGAACCAAGATAAATGGGACTGAGTTCCAGGCAGAAAATGTGGAACTTCAGCCCACAAATGCATGTCCTGATACATCAGGATGTTCCAATTTTAGTAACCATAGTCTTAGTCCACATCAAGGAGAAAAGGATGGCTCTGTGGGAAGTGATTTACAGTCTGTGAATTGTGAATCAGAAGTCAAGGATCATGAGGATGTAGACTTGAAGAAATTGAAAGTGAAGAGGGATGCAACTAAGAGTATACTTATCAACAAAGCTCCAGCTATTCTGACAATCCATCTTAAGAGGTTTAGTCAAGATGCCAGAGGGCGCTTGAGTAAATTAAATGGCCACGTGAGCTTCAAAGAGACGATTCATCTCAAGCCGTACATGGATCCCAGGTCTAGTTTCACTTCACTGTGTTGTTCTGTTTTGCTGTTTTTGTTATATATATGGTTCATATATGCCCTTGTCATATTATATTTAGCAATTCTTATACAATTATTCACTTTTTCCTTGTCCGTTGTTCGTATCACTTTAGCTCTCACTTCTTTCATTGCTAATATGGAGCTTTTAGTTTGTTTTTATTTGGATTTGATTTAGTCTCTAGATATCCTTTTCTTTCGTAAAAGTTTCTGGGTTCTCTTTTATTTCTAGAGTTTGTTAGTGAGTACGAGTATGTTTGTCATGGTAAGGCTTCTGATCGAGGAACCTGTAGGTCTCGGCCTTCTGTGAAGCAAGAGTTCATAGTTTTGTGTTTGATAAATTTAGGAACCGGTAGTATATATTTTTGTATAAACTTTTGTTTAGATGTGAAGAAATCCTTTGCTTTGATAGTCTTGATTTTTCATCTGTAGGTGCAGTGAGGACATCACGTCCTCATATCGTCTAGTTGGGGTCGTGGAGCATTTAGGGACGATGAGGGGTGGCCACTATGTCGCGTATGTTAGAAGCAGTAAGGACTACGGGGATGGCACCTGGTATCACGCGAGTGATGCTTATGTGCGTCAGGTTTCTCTCGAAGAAGTTCTGCGCTGCGAAGCTTATATTTTGTTCTATGAAAGAACTTGAGAGGGGTGATTACATTTTTGTTCATTTATTTGTTTTTCTTCTCACATTGAGAGAGAGAGAGAGAGAGAGAGAGAGAGAGAGAGAGAGAGAGAGAGAGAGAGAGAGAGAGAGAGAGAGAGAGAGAGAACCATTGCTGATTGCTGAATAGTCAGCACACAAAATTTTGGATGTGTATTGGTCTTAAAATGTGAGTTTTCACAAAATTTTCTTCTAGTCAGGTTTTTTACTCCATTGATTGTGGTTTAATGAAGAGCTTTGAGAATGTGGATATTTGTAAATGTGGATTTTTGTTCGATGTTTATTTGTAGTGTGATTCGATTTTTCTGGGGTAAGTTTTCTTTTAGAAATGAAAATGGTGAATAAGCTTAGAGTGATGGTGCATTGACAGGGTACATTAAGGGTTTTCAATATCACGATCCCCATTGGGTGGGGAGGATAACTGTCCAGCTGCAGGGAAGGGTAACCGACTGTCGAGCTGTTACTTGTAGGCATGACATTAAGGCTCATGCCATTGAGAATTTAAAAACCCGCATGCTTCCAACACGTCAGGTTTGATTGTTTCCTGCACAATCTTCTTTATGGTTATTCAAATCCTTTTTTTTATGTGAAATTTCATCTTGGCTTGAGGGTTTGAACAATGAGAATTTGTCGTATTCAGTTCAATTGTTTAGTTAAGCTTACATTAACTGATGCAAGTACATGCTTGTTGGTGTTGCAATTTTGCTTGGTATGCGGTGTAGCTGTATTCGTAATCTTCTGTCCGTCCTGTTCCTTGTTCTTTGTTTTGTTTTGTTTTTTTTTGTTTGGGGGGGGGGGGGGTGTTTAAATTGCGATTAACATATTTTCTTCATAATCTGGGGGGCTTCAAAATTGTATGTTGGCATGATAATTACGATATCACAATATGATCTTACTAATGAATCAATTGTACCACGTAGATTATTACTTTTGAATACAGTGTTGTAGACCCAATATTGGATGATGTAATTAATGAGTCAATAGTACTACTTAGCACATTACTTATTGTAAACAATTGTAGACCCGATACTTTGTTAAGTTGTAGTAATAGAGACATTTTGGTCAATGTTCAGGGAACTGAATTCCTAGTTTACTTTTTCTTGATGATGCTGAATGAACACCCCTTGTTATATGCTAAGACATTGATTTAGGCCATGCATTGTAATTGGTTTCGACATCAATAGCTTTTAAGAGGTTACCAGCTGGTTTTATCTTTGTTCAACAGCCTTGCTATGCTGTGTGTTTATGCTTTTATGCCATGAGGCCATATTTATAAATTTTTTTCCACATGCAGTGGGGCTATGTAGTGATTACAACACCGAATGGAGTTTTGGATCATGAAGAGGCTATTCGGCAAAATGTTGGTGGTCAAGTGCTTTGGTTTTTTCACTGATTTTATAGTTATAGTGGGAGGATGAAATCAGACGAGCTACTGCAGTTTTCTTTGAATCGTGTATACTCCCCGTCTAGCTAAGAAAGTTTTGAAGAAGTTAAAAACTGCGTGGATCTCCCATTCCAATAACTTGAGGGAGAATTTCTTGACAACCAGTTGCTTGGCATGTTCACAATTTCATGTACCTCTACTTTCTATATACTAGATAGTTAAAATGAAACCAAAAACTGCTAGAAGTTTCATCGTTTCAGGGATGTCTTGATCTTTGATTTCTGGTTGCAATGTGATGGTTGCAGACTTGCAGGAGCTCATTTCCTTTGCCATCCGACTTATAGCAGGGTTTCTCTCTTTTTTTTTTGTTTTTTTTTACTGAAACTCAAATTTCAATTGCCACCCGCCCGAATTATTCGATTTTGTGTAGTTTCCATCTATTCCCACCGCCAGTAGAATCTTAAGAAAGAGTCTTGTGCCGGGCATGAATATTCTATGCAAGTAACAGAATATTCCACTAGAAGTGGCTCCAGATGGCTAGGCTACTAACAAAAATCGATTAGTTGAGGCAGTAATCAATGATAGTAATAATTGGATGGCATAATTCAGATGACAAAATTCTAACACTAGTTTCTATGGCAAATGAAAATGCAAAAAAGAGGGATAATAATAGTTCAATTCCTACTGGATGCAAGCCAATGGGAAGTTTATTTTACTTTCATAAGATTGCATATTGAAAAAAAGAAATTTCAATAACGGATCGGATGTGGTGCATTCTCTAACAAAATTTTGTATCTTTATCGTAAAAATATAATATTTCTCTCAACTATACGACCATACCTTTGCCACCATGTTCAAAGTTGTATCCCAACCAAGAATTCCCGGTCATCTTATAATCCCTAAAACCCATAAGCTACAGCAAAGAATATATGAATCTCAATTGCTGATTTATGAATCTTTCCCAAATTGAAGCTTGCAAATCTACCATGATCTATTGTAAAACTCTCCAAGAGAAATAACATTAATCAGCTATAGTTATCATAATCTTATTTTCACAACCACAAGCATTTTGCCAACTCCTTAATCATTATAAAACAAGAAATTCAACGAAAACAACTCAACAAAGTTCGATAACATCCCATATATTCCATTTCAACTTCAACATATCCCAATAATGTAAAGAAGCAAGCGAACAAAGTGAGACTTGAAAGTTGAAACATTAAGTAACAACAATTATACATAAAAAAAATGATGTTTTACAAAATATGATTGCCATATTATATCCCTATTTAGACATTTAATCTACAAATATTTATAAGTATTTTTCAATTGTTAATTTTAACTTTTAGTTGGTCATTGATTATTACGATAAATATTTCACAATATTATAATTTCAAGTTATTAGAGTTAAATTACTGAGAATAGTTACTGTATGATGAAAAATTAAAGCACAGAATTTTTTCGGTATTAGATTACCCACAATGTTTTCATATTTCTTTTATTGTTGGTCACCCCCTAAACTTTTTATTGTTTTTTACCGTAAATTATTGACTATGACATTCATCCCTTTACTTGCATATAAGTGATCATCATTCAAAATAATTATCCGAATTAATTTTTTGAAACCTTAAGACTACTTTAATCATGACACGTATTTTGAAGAATTCCTACTGTGGAATCAAAAGTTCTTATACATGATGTTTCTTTTATGATGATACATATATCACTTTTATACATGTGTCCACAAATCTTACTCTAACAAAAAAAAACTGAATAGTTGTAAACTATATCAATAGATATTTGGTTGAATCTATTAGAACATTTTTAAGAAATTTTATAAATAGTTCAAAGAACTTTCTAGTTAGTTAATAATTGTCATTAGATTAAATGCGTTTTCCGAAAATCTTAACTATTTGTTTGAGTTTGTAACCATTATAAGTAGCGTATTTTCTCTTTCAATTAACTAGTTGTTTTCCTTGGTTTGTCGCTTAAATGATTGTAAATACTTCTACAACGCCGCCCTCTCTAACTTCACCCAACCTCTCTACGACCTCTCTTGATCTGAAGGCATCTTCTTCCACAAGCTCCAATCCGAAGACAAGAACCCGTCGCTCGTAGAACCAAACTTCAATCCTTGATCGAATAGTCTCAAAAAGGGTGCAAACATGCAATCTTCTAGTCCATCGAAGACATTGTTCAAACACTCAGCAACATTAGAGGTCATAAGCATGTAACAACGGACAGGGCAGTGTGAACCAACCCTTCTACTTGGGCCAATATTCATTAGCTTCTCATATGCACGAGCTTTAACATATTTCAGATTATCCACATGCTGCTCAAAGTACTCTTGGATCTTGTACGCCTTTGCAGCTAGCTTGTAAAGATTAATTACATTTTTTCCCCACTTTCTCAGGTTGCCTTGTATGTTAAAGGTACAAAGTGTTTGAGGCGTTCCTAGAAAGACATGATCTATTGTATTTTTTATACTTAAATGCTGATCGGAAACAAACAAGTCATCACGGATACCAAAAGTCTGTCGCAACTGTTTGAAAAACCAAATCCACGATGCATCACATTCTTTATCCTCAATACCAAAAGCTAAATGCAATATTTGTTCGTTTGCATCTTTTGTAGGAGCAACAAACAAGATGCCTTTGTATTTGACCTTCAAATGAGTACCATCAACAACTATCAAAGGACGACACGACTTCAAAGCTTTAATACATGCAGAGCAATGAAAGCATACTCGAATGCATGATCATCATCAGTCTGTATATCCACAACCGAACAGGGATTTACCTGCTGTAACATGTATAGGTACTTCGGTATGATGTGAAAGGAAATATCTGGATCACCGTACGTCTTCTTGAGAGCCAAGTTCTTCCCAGCAAGTGCAGTGTTATACTTGACATATATACCATATTTCTGTTGTAGCAACGCCTGAATAGCTTTTAGTGTAAGGGTAACACCTTTAACCATCAGATTCAGAACGAAATACGATGCTAACACCTTAACAGAAACTTTTGGGGCAGCATGATACATCAGGTCCATCTCACAGTTATGAGGAACACATTTAGTAATATTGCACATTTTCCCCAATGCTTTTGCACGAGCAACAAACGGGCAACCACCTCCGAACTTGCAAACAATATGATATCTTAAAGTTGAGGAACGAACTATAACAAAGGCTGCATGCATGGTCAATAAGATGATAAACACCATATGCTGCAAGCATTTTCTCCTTGCTCGAAAAAAGACCATAAAGATAGAATGTATCAATACTGCAGTCGTAAACCTCTATGCCTAATTTTTTACGAGGAATTGATGCTTGAAAAGTAGCACTTGGGATAATCCACTAACTAACATGGTGGTGATTCTCTTCGATGTCTCTATCAGAATCATCACCTGGTGGTAGATTGTCAAGATTTCTACCACAACAGAGATCATCATCATCATCATCATCCTTCCCAAAATCAGATTCTCCAACTAAATCAGTCGGTTCCTCCTCCTCATCATCATCAGTATCATCAACAACTTCATCACCAACATCATCATCATCCAAATGATTTTCACTCAAATTAACATGGCTAGAAGCTGAAACTTCAATTGCAGGATGATGTAATATGTGTTTTCCTAACTCATTGCTTCTACAAGGAACAATAACATGTAATATCAATGTCATCAGTAATTTTTATCCTCATAATCTCACATCCAGGAGACTGAAACAACGCGTCAATCCCATACATGTAGATGGTCTTGTCTTTCATAATATGCATATCAAGCTTATCAAGTAGAGTATCAAATATTATACCACCAGATGGTATAGGCATATATTCCCTCCGTCCACCCTCATAAACATTGTTAACCCAAGTCCCTCCATGAGCAATAACAATGGATTTTGCACTCATCTACAAAAGAGAACGCAGTAAATCAGTATCACCTATGGAACTAATTTGGTACTTTTGGCACAAATGACAATATTAGTGCCAAAAGTACCAATACAAATTACAAAAAAAAAAAAAGTATTCCGCAATATAATTTATAATCTAAACCCTAAATGGAAAATCTATATTTTAAATGGGGAATCTAAACCCTAAATGAGAAATCTAAACCCTAAATGAGGAATCTAAACCCTAGGGGGAATTGTGATAAATTCTATTTTTATAAGTGACGATCCTTTTTTTAACGCGTGCATGGGCGGACACACTAAGGATGCTCAAGGGGCTTAGGCCACTGCCAAGTTATTTTATTTTATTTTATTTCTTCTTCGTATATTCATTGAAATTTTTGAAAATGAACATTAGCCCCTACCATGGAAATGACAATAAGAAAAATTTATGAGAAATTATAGATGAAAAGGGGCTGAAATTACGAAGAAAAAAAATTGAGAATAAAGAACGAATGAAGCCATGGATGAACTTGTAGAGTTGCAGAGGAACGATGAAGAAGAAAGGGAAAAGGAAAGAAAGAAAAACAAAAAAGACACCAATTGTAATTGACATTTCTATTAGTTGAATAGCAACTTCGAAAAGTTAAAAATGTAAAGTATAAAAAGTTTTGAAAAAGAATAACTAAAGAAGTGTCACTGCTCGAAACACTTCTGAAATACCACGACGACTTCATTAGAAAAAAAAAAATTAAGGCACACACGCCTTTTAAGTAATAGGAAAATGTAATCTTGTCCATTCAGAAACAAGAAAATTCAACCCCTTTCTGTATTGTTGTTTTCCGCTTTCCTTGTCAGCTTCAAGGTAAAATTTCTTGAAAAAATTATCAATATTAATGTTATTATTGTGATTTTTCCTGATAAAATATATTGTCATTTAAAAGATAGAAGAGAATATGAATTAGGATAAGCCCCCGTCAATATTTTTTCATGCGTCCGGCCCTGAACGCGTGTAGCTGGTCGCGGTGCCTAAATGGAGTTGGCACAAATATAGGAATTGGTGCCACTAGTACCAAACCTACTTGCCAAATTTGCTATGTTCGGATAATACTTTTAATTAATGAAGTTATGAACTTCATTCAGAATTTAATGATCCATAATTAAAATAAAATTTAATTAAACCCATAATCAGGATTTAGTTAACCAAACCTAAGGGTTACATGATTCAAAAGTTCAAGTAATTCATCCCACCAAATTATGTGGTGATCAATTGATCTATAACAACCATCACCCAAGCCATGCACAACGTTTTTTCACCATTCCGAATCCCTATTTTTTTACATCCTCATTGCAGAATAAATTTAAGCTTAATGGCAAGAAACCGTAGATTATTGCACAAAATTTGAACTAGAATATAGCTATACAACGTAAAAATGAATGAATTACAATGTTAAACAACATTATGTTACATTAGGTTTTCATCGTTGCCTTCAACAAGAAGACACTTCCCCCTCGAATCCTCTCTCTTCTTCTTCCGCTTGAAGAGAATCCGAAGCAAACAAGATTTAATTCATAGAACAGATTAGAGACATCGTACGAAACGACGTCTGTCAGCACGAACAGTGGAAAACGGCATTGCCAAAGCACCACGGCTTCTTACCCGTCTTCTTAACACAGCCTTCGTTGCAAGAAGAATTCACAGTTTCAGAGGGCACATGTGATCTGTCCATTGCCACAGCCGCGGGGGCTTCCAAAACTGTCTTCGGCTTGGACAGCGCCCACTGCATCGCCCATATGGAAAGCGGCCTCATGTATATGAGGGAACGGAAATGCCCGTCAGTCGTCCAACCTTCTGGCGTCTGGAATGCATACCTGCAACGAGCAAAGACGGGTTTATGACCATCTTCATAGCCATCTTTAGTAGTTCTAAGAAGGGTAAAAACTATAGTTTCTATTCCCAACATTTTTGTCAAAATTTTAAAAATAGCAATTTAGTACCCGAGCGTATTGATTTCTATCGTCTGCCAGTATCAACAATTTTCTCATCGACATGCCATGTCACTCCGATAACAGATTTGGAAGGAAATCGACACAAACGCATACTAAAGACCTATTTCACAGAGGTTTCGATATTTTTTATGGAAGTGCCAAAGATCGGATAGAACCTATAATTAGTCCTAAGAATGCAAAATATCGAACATCACCTCAATAGAGAGCCAAAACTGAACAAAATATCTTAGGTATGGCGCAAAGCTTACCCGAATCCCTCGTCCGACCAGCCCGCGAGGAATATGCCTTCAGCGGTGGCGAAAGCCTGCTCCTTCATTCCAGCGTGGATCATGGTAGCAGCCGCAGCATAAGTAACTCCAGTCCATACTTCGCGAGACTGCATGCAACTTTCATCTACCTTACCACTCGGATGCATCCCGTTAACTGCCCCTATCCTGCCTCCATGAACTTTCATGACGTTGAAATCGTGGATTTTCTGGAGCGTGCTTCGGATCTTGCACTCGTCGAAGAGATCAGGCAATCCCGATGCAGCTGTGTACCACTGCCCCGCGAGTTGATCAGTTTGGATGGATTTACTGTTACTGCTCGACCCGCTGTCGTAGTTAAAATACGATCCGTTCCATAGTTTTTCCTCGTATACAGCTTTGGCCTTCACGAATTTGTTAGTGCACTTCTCCGCGAAGGCTCGGTCGCCTAGCTGAGTGGCCATTGCGGCTGCCGCTTGAAGTGCTGCAAGCCATAAGGAACCACAGTAAGCGCTTATGCCGTGGACAGTCCAGGCGTCGTATGTTTGATCCGGAAACCCGTCGTTTTCAATCATGCCGTCGTTATCCCTATCGAATTGGTCCATGTAGTCGATTGCAGCACAGACAGAAGGCCAAACATCTGCTCCGAAAGAAAGGTCTCCCGTTGCAGCGAAGTCTCTGTACACCTGAAGAACAAACTTGGGGTTCAGATCCTTCCATCTACTCGTATCGTGTATGTTGTATGCGTTCATCTCATGCCATGGATCGTGAGTTCCAAGGTCGTGAGGGACGGCTCCTTTCACCTTACGGATTCCATAATTACCCTCTGCTAGAAACTTGACTCTCCTTCTATCCTCAAACAGTACGGCATTTGCAAATTCCCGCTGAATGCTGAGCTCGATTTTCGGAAACAGATCAAGAAGTGCAAAAGAGGCGTAAAAGTGTACATCATACGTGCACCACATGATATATTCAACGCCTTCCAAATACAGAAACTTGCCTACATCATCATCATCGTTCATGGGCTTTGCCAACTTCCTAGGGAAAGCTGTAAGGGAGTTTTCTCCACCACCACTCTCACAAGAGCTCGACTCTTCTTCATCTGTAGATTCTCTTGGAGCCGTATCTCCACCTACATCTACAGAGGCATCGGAATCTTCAACAGCAGTCTCCTTTGCAAAGCCAGCTGATTTGTGAACTATCCTTACTTGTTTCTTTTTGGTTTTTTTGTAATTCTTAATGACAGAATTAATACCAACTGAATCCTCAACGGGTAAGGCCGAGTCTGCACAAACAGAACAAAAGGATTTAAAAGGATAACTGTAGAGAAGTTGATAAGAAAGATCAAACTTGAGAAGAAAGGGTTTATGTTAAATTGAAGTGGCAGTGTTGCTCCTAATATGAAAAACTCAGCATCAGAAGATAAATTTGTTGAAGCCAAATTTGGTGTACTCGAATCTCATGTTATATTATACGATATCAAGAAGATAAATACCTATCCAAACTGTTCCACCAGCAACTAGAAAATAGAGCTCGTTGAACAGAGTAAATTTGTACCTGCAAACATATGCACGACATTCAGTTGAAAACTAATCAAAAGCCAGAAAATGAATCCTAATTCTTTATAACGAGCACTTGGAAAGAGATGTCGACCACAGGAAAGCAGTCCATAATTTTTTTCCTAGGACTATCACAGGAGCAGGAACGAAATCTTAAGCCATAAGGGAAGGAAAATGTTGAATCACATAGTAGTTGGATGAATTTGTATGTCTATTTGTCAACATTGTGTCTGTTAACTGTTATGCCCATTAACCCGACAATTAATTCATACAGAGAAGAAAAATACTCGTGCGAGCACTTTAAGACACTAACAAACACATCACCAAGAGCAGTACTGTCGCGATAAAAACCAAGAGAGATGGAAGTTAAACAGTTGCTTACCATTCTGGCAGTTTATCATCCTTAAGAATTGGGTTCTGCCATTTTTCAATCTCTTCTTCCCACAGAATGTAGTCTGAAACAGAACCAAACGATATAGAATGTAAGCAATGCAATTAGACAGTACCCCTTCTATCAATTTTGAAGTCTTAGCTTCTCTGTCGATGAGTCAACTGATGAAAAAGTAACAAAATCACTCACTAGTTAGAGAATCATGGACCAAGTCCTTAGCTGCATTTTTCGAAGTGCCATAGTACTTAGTATACCTCCTGTGGAACAAAACAAAAAGGGACGATTAAGAATATGTAAGAATGTGACTGGATTTCTTTAGATCCACACATTTAATCTCACTAGTGAAACAGTAAGAAAGATACAAAAGAGAACGCCAACTCAAAAGTGGTCACAAATGAAAGAGACAGTACTACACCTATAAACACTGCAGACAACGAAGATAAGAATCTTTACATGTAGGCAAGCACCCATGTAAATAGCAGAGGAATTACCTATGATAGGACTTCCCCTTGCAAAATTTAACCTTAGGGGATGACCAAGAAACAGCAAATGCAACTGTGCACTTTCCATGAGGTTCGACCCATGCAGAAGCAGAAACTGCAGCACAATGGGTCTCCCCAGGTGAGGACGGCATGCTAGGTCCCTTGCTGAAGTTCTCTTGATCAAAGTGCCCATCCTAAAGATTCAGATTAGTTAGCTTACAATACAGTAACTACGAAGAAAAGTAAGTACATAAATAAATGTAAGACAGGTGTTATGTAAGAATAATTAAGGACATAAAATTCGAAGCAGTATGTGACAAATCAGCATATATTCAAATTTTTACCTGCGCCATTTTACCCCACATATCTTTTGCAGTCACGCAGCTTCCTTCATTCAGGCCAAAACAGGGCAAAACTGATACGCTCACATTCTGTGTTT